>CM024793.1:25439552-25641717 GCA_014281875.1 Nibea albiflora | reverse complement strand
AAAAATGTACAATAATAAGTTTACTTAAAAAAACAGAATTGTTGGACAGCTGAAAAGTGTCTGACCCAGTTTGTACATTGGACGGACGCTCAACTAACTTTTGAATGTAAATGTCATGTTCACGTAAAAAGATTAAAATTACAAATATATTTATTTAATGAGACACGTGTTTAATTACAGATCTGGTCTGTATTACAGTGCGTTCTTTAAACGTTCTTTTACTGTTTGCTGACGACCTGCGCTCATAGATCATTAAAGTAAACAAAGATCATTTAAAGACAAGCTGTGGTAGTGTTATGATCATCTTTATGGTCATCACAGCGGCAGGATGGATGTGACATCACACTGCAGCAGCTCTGACATCACTGAGGGCGGAGCCAACAAGAAACAAATCCAATCAGAATGCATCTCCAGCCAACCAACAGTCAATGGGACGTTGCCACATCACACCACAGGTGAGGCAGGTATCTTCCTGTGTGATCATGATGTCACAGATCCACATCCTGTCTGAACAGGAAGCTCTCCATGGCAACACTGTTCTGATATTTTAGATCCCCTTCCTGCAGGCGAGGCTCCTCCTCCTCGCTCTGATAGGTCAGAGGACGGTGACAGCGGTGATGAATATTTAACGGACAGCTCCTCCATCAATGATGTGTCTCGGCTGCTGCCCACTCAGCCTGTGTCCGCACTCCGAAATCCGATAGGTGACTGCCGAACACCTGAGCTCCATGACATCATCTGTCTGGGTCTGATGTCATCTCTTATGTCATCTCTCTGTCTTTCAGGTGTGGACAGTTCACCTGTGCGTCCTCCTCCTGTCCTCACTCCTCCGTCTTCATCCTTCACCTCTCCTCCTCAGTCTCAGTTGTCAACCTGTGACACACACAGCTGCAGCCATCGACATCATCAACAAAGAACCAATCAGAAGCGGCTCTCCTCCACTAGAAGCCACGCCCCCTTAAAGACAGATGCAGCCCACATTAAGGAGGTTGCTGGAGACGGTGAGCCAATCAGATTTGTTTTCTGATGTCTCATGGTGTCGGTGGTGATTTTACGGTGATGCTCTGATGCTAACAAGCTGGTTAACGGTCTCACAGGTTGATGATGTCATACAGCTGGATTCATATGATGTTGTGTCAGTGTGACAGGAAACAGAACACTGAACACACCCTCATCTGACTGTTATCAGCTTCAACCGAGAGGACTGCTTATCTTTACTGAACAGACACACACACACACGCACACACACACACACACACACACACACACACGCACACACACACACACACACACACCACACACACACACACACACACGCACACACACACACACACACACACACACACACACACACACACACACACGCACACACACACACACACACACACGCACACACACGCACACACACACACACACACAAACTCCGATAGCCCTCCCATCAGTTGGTCTGTTTTTTTTTTACCAGAACACCGAACGAGTGGACTGACAACAATATCATTTGATATGATCGTCTCTTTCCTTACAGACTGTTGCGTTCACTGTCTCCTGGCCTGTCTGTTCTGATCGTCTCTTTCCTTACAGACTGTTGCGTTCACTGTCTCCTGGCCTGTCTGTTCTGATCGTCTCTTTCCTTACAGACTGTTGCGTTCACTGTCTCCTGGCCTGTCTGTTCTGATCGTCTCTTTCCTTACAGACTGTTGCGTTCACTGTCTCCTGGCCTGTCTGTTCTGATCGTCTCTTTCCTTACAGACTGTTGCGTTCACTGTCTCCTGGCCTGTCTGTTCTGATCGTCTCTTTCCTTACAGACTGTTGCGTTCACTGTCTCCTGGCCTGTCTGTTCTGATCGTCTCTTTCCTTACAGACTGTTGCGTTCACTGTCTCCTGGCCTGTCTGTTCTGCGAGCTGCTGTCCATGTGTTCTGCCTTGGGGGAGTGTCTTGTGTGTGGAGTGGGCGGGGCTGGTTGCTGTGACGCTGCGGTTGGCTGCTGCTGCTGCGTGGAGGCAGCAGGAGAGGCAGCTTGTACAGAGGAGGCATGTCAGGCCGTGTTGGATTGTGGGATACTGGAGGACTGCTGTGGCTCGTCCGACTGTTTGGAGGTCTGTCTGGAGTGCTGCTCCATTTGCTTCCCTACGTAGAGCGGCCAATCAGAGCTGGACTACAAGACAAACAGCTGAAACTAAAATCTGCTTCTTTGTTTTTATATTTTCACCACAACAACGATGACTGATAAAAAGTTCTACAGTCGCTCTTCACAGTGTTAACACGTGTCATGATGATGATGAAGGGTTCATGACATCACAGTGACATCACAATGACATCACGTCATATTATTTGACTTACATTTGAATACAAAAGTATCAAAATAGTACAAGTACCAGAAGTAAAAGTACTCATTAGGTGTGTGGCACGCAGTAAGTGTACCTCTTCTGTCGCCGATGTTTCTCCATGATTGACAGTTTGAAGGGTGGGGAGGCAGGAAGTGTGTGTTTGTTGAAGCGACATGCCAGGATGGTCCAAACAGGAAAAAGGAAATCACTGAAATGACAATGCCACCCGACCTCTGACCTCTGGGAGGCCTAACATCAAAGACAGACACACACACACACACACACACACACAGTTAGTAATATGAGAAGAGCCCAGTGCATCATGGGAAGTCCTCCGGTCTCAGGATGGGTCCACAGGAAAGGTCATGATGTGTTCAGGTTCATTACATGTTTGTGATCTCAGCGCCTCCTGCTGGTCAAACTGGACCTCTGATGCTTGCAGATGTTGGCTTCATCAGACTGCGACCTTCAGCACTCACTGGGGTGAGTCAGCACCTCCAAGTCTGAGGCCATGGTTCAGGAAAACAGTGGAATGTTCCCTCCGGGTTGGGAGTGATTTACTGCACCAAGCAAAGGAGTTCAAGTATCTCGGGGTCTTGTTCACGAGTGAAAGCTTGAGATGGATCAGCGTTTGATGCGGCATCTGCAGTACTGTGGACGTTATACTGGACCATTGTAGTTCAGAGGGAGCTGAGCCTGAAGGTGAAGCTCTTGATGTGGTCACATTATCACTGACCTGCCATCTACCAGCACGTATTGTGGATTCACTTTAATGAGGTCATGTTATTAAGTCGCATCTGTGGTCATCATATAAATGTTTGCTTGTGTGTAAACAAAGAGGCTCAGCGTGTTGTTGTTCTTTAAAGTGACTATTTTTTTATTTGGATAAAAAAGTTTGAATCTATAAAAACAAACGGTGATTTTCAGAATAATATTCTATAAACTAAAAATGTTTGTAAATGTCAGAAATATAAAAAAAACACAACAGAAATCCCTTTTTCAGTTCAGCTGCTGTTGCCATAGTAACTGCTGTCACATGGATCCATGACATCATCTCAACAGCTATGTCACACAGTGTCGTCACACTGTGTCGTCATGGTGACGGTTCGTCATTTTTAGTATTTTAAATTGCCTTCAGCACCAAGTGATGTTTGACCTTTAACATTAGCACTGAAATAAACAAAGCTAACAGCTAGCTAACACAGATTAGATGTGAATAGACAAATAGCAGCTACAGCTAACAGCTAGTTAGCTTGACCCTTCATCTGACTGATAGCAAACTTGTAAGTAATGAGTGACAGCTAGCCTGTTAGCTTGTGGGCCTTGTTAAAGCTCACTAACTAATTAAAATGAAAGATGAATAATTAATGAGCCTTTTTAATCTCTCAAACTCGACATGAATATTTATTATTTTTCTCTGCTGACCAATCAGAGCAGAGCTCACAGTGCCGGCGGTCACCGATTGGTCAAACAGCTAACATGGTTAGCATGCTTAGCATGTTGCTACACGTGTAAATATTTATATTTTAAATTGATCATTTTGTCTGAACCAATCACAATTATTGATCCTCGTCCAATCAGCTTCCAGTCTGCAAACCACACAGCGGTTACCATGGTAACTTTGATGATATCACTGATTAAAAATAGTTCCATTTAAAAAAAAAAAATTGGCCAATAGGATCCCTGCGTGTATGATAATGTCATCAGAGGTCCTCGTCCATGCTGGAGCTGCTCCTCCTTCTCCTACAGGACAGCAGGGGGTCTGCACCTCCTCCTACGCCGACCTCCTCCTCCATCAGGAGGCCATGGAGCTCCGTCAGCCCCACGTCTGTCATAAGGTCCGTGGAGAAGACGGTGGACGCTCCTGGAGGCTCGTCAAGATCCACGAAGCTCAGCGCGTCCAGCCCGGGGGAGGGGGTGACCAAGGAGGAGGAGGAAGAGGGGGGAGGAGAGGAGGAGAAGGGGGGAGGTAGCGGGGTGGAGAGGAGAGTCTGAGGGTCCAGAGAGGAGGAGGACGAGGAAGAGGAGGAGAAAGTGTGGAGGCGAGCCTGAAGCTCCAACTCCTGCAACAACAGGCAGACAGGAAGTCATGTCATCATCAACATGATTCAGGTTCAGCTGGCCCCGCCCTTTCAAGTGGCCCCACCCCCTCACCTGCACACGTAGCAGCAGGCTGTGGTTGGTGCTCTCCAGCCTCCGCTGCCTCTCCTCCATCTCTCGACTCCTCTGCTGCTCCTTCTGCAGTTTGCGGATGTAATCCACCGACGCCTTCAGGATCGTCCCTTTGTTCCAACGAGTCTCCCTGACGACGAATCACAGGCCACACCTCGTTAACACACACACAGCACTTATGAGTCTAATGAGCTTTACATTTATTTAAGAAGTCATTTCTCCGATTCACTCACTCCAGTATCTTAACAACCTCTGAGGCCACGCTCACACATGGTAGGTGGGTGTGGTCTCAGAAGCTGTTAAAGGTACTCATTATGCACTTCCTGTGCAGGAATTTCACATTAAAAGCCTGAAATGTTTTTATGACGTTTGGATAAGTTCACTAACGGGTCTGTAGATCTGGGGATCAGGTCTCCAAGTTCTTTGATGCGGTCGTTGATGTTGAACCTCCTCCTCCTCTCGACTGAAACACAACAAACCACAGATCACAGACAGACCACCGACAGACCACAAACAGACCACAGACAGACCACAGACGGATCACAGACAGACCACAGACAGAGCACAGACAGACCACAGACAGACCACAGACAGACCACCGACGGACCACAAACAGACCACAGACAGACCACAGACGGATCACAGACAGACCACAGACAGAGCACAGACAGACCACAGACGGATCACAGACAGACCACAGACAGACCACAGACAGAGCACAGACAGACCACAGACGGATCACAGGCAGAGCACAGACAGAGCACAGACGGATCACAGACAGACCACAGACAGAGCACAGACAGACCACAGACAGAGCACAGACAGACCACAGACAGACCACAGACGGATCACAGACAGACCACAGACAGAGCACAGACAGACCACAGACGGATCACAGACAGACCACAGACAGAGCACAGACAGACCACAGACGGATCACAGGCAGAGCACAGACAGAGCACAGACGGGTTAGGGCTCTCTGTAGATTTAAAGGACTCACTTACATTCCTGCTGACACACCTTCAATGACATCACAATAACACTGCAGGTATTGATACTGTGACAGTGTAATGATGGTGTATTAACAGTGTAGTTGCGGTGTAGTGATGGTGTAGTGATAGTATAATGACAGTGTAGTGAATCTATAGTGACAGTGCAGTGATGGTGCAGTGATGGTGTATTAACAGTGTAGAGATGGTGTAGTGACAGTATAATGAGTGTAGTGAATCTATAGTGACGGTGTAGTGACGGTGTATTAACAGTGCAGTGACGGTGTAGTGACAGTGTTATGTCGGTGTAGTGACGATGTATTAACAGTGCAGTGACGGTGTAGTGACGGTGTATTAACAGTGCAGTGACGGTGTAGTGACAGTGTTATGTCGGTGTAGTGACAGTGTATTAACAGTACAGTGACGGTGTATTAACAGTGCAGTGACGGTGTATTAACAGTGCAGTGTCGGTGTAGTGACGATGTATTAACAGTGCAGTGACGGTGTAGTGACGGTGTATTAACAGTGCAGTGTCGGTGTAGTGACGATGTATTAACCGTGCAGTGACGGTGTAATGTCGGTGTAGTGACGGTGTATTAACAGTGCAGTGATGGTGTAGTGACGGTGTATTAACAGTGCAGTGACGGTGTATTAAGAGTGTAGTGTCGGTGTAGTGACGGTGTATTAACAGTGCAGTGACGGTGTATTAACAGTGCAGTGACAGTGTAGTGTTGGTGTAGTGACGGTGTATTAACAGTGCAGTGACGGTGTAGTGACGGTGTATTAACAGTGCAGTGACGGTGTAGTGACGGTGTATTAACAGTGCAGTGACGGTGTAGTATCGGTGTAGTGATGGTGTAGTGACGGTGTATTAACGGTGTAGTGACGGTGTAGTGACGGTGTAGTGTCGGTGTAGTGTCGGTGTAGTGACGGTGTAGTGTCGGTGTATTAACAGTGCAGTGACGGTGTATTAACAGTGCAGTGACGGTGTAGTGACGGTGTATTAACAGTGCAGTGACGGTGTATTAAGAGTGTAGTGTCGGTGTAGTGACGGTGTATTAACAGTGCAGTGACGGTGTATTAACAGTGCAGTGACAGTGTAGTGTTGGTGTAGTGACGGTGTATTAACAGTGCAGTGACGGTGTAGTGACGGTGTATTAACAGTGCAGTGACGGTGTATTAACAGTGCAGTGACGGTGTAGTATCGGTGTAGTGATGGTGTAGTGACGGTGTATTAACGGTGTAGTGACGGTGTAGTGTCGGTGTAGTGACGGTGTAGTGTCGGTGTAGTGACAGTGTAGTGACGGTGTAGTACTCACTGAGATTGTGGTTGTCTTTCTTTTGTCTCTCTTTGATCAGAGCTTTGGCCTCCACGTCTACAAGAAGAAGACCATGAAGACTAGATGAGACAGACAGACAGGACATGTCTCGCTTGTGGTAGTAGGCGGTCAGCAGAAGGACTGAGTGAACAGGAACTGAGAACTGATGATATGGGAAAATGTGTGTGTGCACGTGTGTGTGTTTGTGTGTGTGTGCGTGTGCGTGTGTGTTCACAGGAAGTCATGATGCTGACTCATCCAACTGAAGAACAGTTTTAAACAGTGGGGAGGCTTCAGTCTCAGGACTGTCAGCCAGCAGCCAGTGCTGCACTGACAACACAGACTGTCCATTCCTGGTTACCTGCAAGAACACCTGCAGCTCACATGATCACTTGTAACTAAACAGTTAATTAGATCTACAGGTTTAAACAGGTGAGTGCAGGGGGTGAACAGGCGTGTACAGGTGTGTGTACAGGTGTGTACAGTTCTGAACAGGTGTAAACAGGTGTGTGTACAGGTGTGTACAGTTATGAACAGGTGTAAACAGGTGTGTGTACAGGTATGAACAGGTGTGTACAGGTATGAACAGGTGTAAACAGGTGTGTACAGGTATGAACAGGTGTAAACAGGTGTGTGTACAGGTGTGTACAGGTATGAACAGGTGTGTACAGGTATGAACAGGTGTAAACAGGTGTGTACAGGTATGAACAGGTGTAAACAGGTGTGTACAGGTATGAACAGGTGTAAACAGGTGTGTACAGGTGTAAACAGGTGTGTACAGGTATGAACAGGTGTAAACAGGTGTGTACAGGTGTAAACAGGTGTGTACAGGTGTGACAATCACCACTCAGCTCCCTCTTGACGGTGTGCAGGTCGGCCGGACAACTGTTGCTAACATTGATGGTGGGCGTGGCCATTCCTCCACCGCCATACACGTCCAACATGTTCCCCGACACTGGCAGCTACAACGGACCAATCAGAGCACAGAATCAGCAGCTGACCAATGACAGTCAGAAAAGACGTCCTGTGCTTTGATCAGCTCTCAGATGACATCAGAAGTCATTCAAACCAACCTGTCTGCTGCCTGCGAAATGTTCCTGATGCTAAAGGTAACATTCTCTGAACGTTTCCCACTAACCTCCAGCTAACTGTTTCTTTCTGTTGATTACTGCTCTCTCAGTTTTGGTTGCACAGACACTGAGCAGAAATAACGTTAACATCAGACTGTTGGACAGTTTATCTCCTGACTCGTTACTGCTGAAGCTGTCACACAGTTTCAGCTCTGTGAGCTCTGATGAGTCAGGATCTCCTTCTGTTGCATGTTAACTGAGGGCAGAAATCTGTGGAGGACAGCAGATGTACCACTTATTTAAAAATCTCCACAGGTCACATTTTTTAATTTCAGTGCCTTAAATTCGGCGTGCACGTGCTCAGCAAGATGAGGACACAGACAGTCTTTTCTTTTGCTTGACACGACCTAGGATTTGGTCATCATGGTCACTTGTTCAAAGGTGAACTTTCGAGGCTTTCTCTCTCAGCAGTCTGTCGCTCTGCTCTGATTGGTTGACTGCAGGGGAGCTGGTTGCTGGGCAGATATTCAAAAACCTGACTGTTATTAACTTCAATGATGTCTCTGATAGAATGACACACACACACACACACACAGTCAGACGTGTTACCATGGTGACAGCCTCTTCTTCTACTCCTCGTTTATCTGAGCACCTGTTAAACAGTAATCTGCCATCAGAGTACTTTTAAAGTACTGTAGCCCATGACATTTCAGTGTGATCCAAATACTCATCTGTCTGTCATATTTTCTGTCTGTCTGTCAGGTCAGTGTGTCGACCTGTTGTCCTGTCGTCAGTGACATCATTAGTCTGTCAGAGGTCAGAGGTCAAACTGACCAGAAACAACAAGACAAGCTCTTTACCTCTGATTTAATCCTCCTCTTCTCATGGTCCGGCTGTACGACTAAAATCCTCATCATAAAAACACATATACACACATGTGTATGTACACACGCTAACACAAAGCAGCTTGTCTTCCTCTTTCTGTTCAGACAACTGTTGAAAAATGAGGAAACGTCTCTTTAAGAACGCTTATCTGACACACACTCGCATGTAGGCTCCACCCTCAGCTGCTGCAGAAACAGGAAGCCTGTACACCAATGTTTCATCAATTCAATCAGTTCAACAGCTAACAGTTAATGGCTAACAGGAAGTTACATGGCTCCATGTAATACAGCTTACATCGTTTGCGAAACTACAACATGCTAACTGAAGCTACATCAGACCCAAAGCTTCAGTGAGCAACATAAGCATGTTAAAGATAGCAAGTTAAAGTTAGCAGTTAGGGTGAGCGGTTGTTCTCTGTTCTTCTATTTCCTGCATGTTTTCTGTGTGTTTCTTGCATGTTTCCTGCGTGTTTCCTGTGTGTTTCCTGTATGTTTCCTGTGTGTTTCCTGCGTGTTTCCTGTGTGTTTCCTGTATGTTTCCTGTGTGTTTCCTGTGTGTTTCCTGCATGTTTCCTGTCTGTTTCCTGCGTGTTTCCTGTCTGTTTCCTGTGTTTCCTGTGTGTTTCCTGTCTGTTTCCTGCATGTTTCCTGTGTGTTTCCTGCGTGTTTCCTGTGTGTTTCCTGTCTGTTTCCTGCGTGTTTCCTGCATGTTTCCTGTGTTTCCTGTGTGTTTCCTGTGTGTTTCCTGTCTGTTTCCTGCGTGTTTCCTGCATGTTTCCTGTGTTTCCTGTGTGTTTCCTGCATGTTTCCTGCGTGTTTCCTGCGTGTTTCTTGCGTGTTTCCTGCGTGTTTCCTGCATGTTTCCTGCATGTTTCCTGCGTGTTTCCTGTGTTTCCTGTGTGCTTCCTGTGTTTCCTGCAGGTTTCCTGCATGTTTCCTGCGTGTTTCCTGCGTGTTTCCTGTGTGTTTCCTGCATGTTTCCTGCGTGTTTCCTGCATGTTTCCTGTGTGTTTCCTGCATGTTTCCTGTGTGTTTCCTGCATGTTTCCTGCATGTTTCCTGTGTGTTTCCTGCATGTTTCCTGTGTGTTTCCTGCATGTTTCCTGCATGTTTCCTGTGTGTTTCCTGCGTGTTTCCTGTGTGTTTCCTGTGTGTTTCCTGCGTGTTTCCTGCATGTTTCCTGTGTTTCCTGTGTGTTTCCTGTCTGTTTCCTGCGTGTTTCCTGCATGTTTCCTGTGTTTCCTGTGTGTTTCCTGTGTGTTTCCTGCATGTTTCCTGCGTGTTTCTTGCGTGTTTCCTGCGTGTTTCCTGCATGTTTCCTGCATGTTTCCTGTGTGTTTCCTGCGTGTTTCCTGTGTTTCCTGTGTGTTTCCTGTGTGTTTCCTGCATGTTTCCTGCGTGTTTCCTGCGTGTTTCCTGCGTGTTTCTTGCGTGTTTCCTGCGTGTTTCCTGCATGTTTCCTGCATGTTTCCTGCATGTTTCCTGCGTGTTTCCTGTGTTTCCTGTGTGTTTTCTGTATGTTTCCTGTGTGTTTCCTGCATGTTTCCTGCGTGTTTCCTGTGTGTTTCCTGCATGTTTCCTGTGTGTTTCCTGCATGTTTCCTGTGTGTTTCCTGCATGTTTCCTGCGTGTTTCCTGTGTGTTTCCTGCATGTTTCCTGTGTGTTTCCTGCATGTTTCCTGTGTGTTTCCTGCATGTTTCCTGTGTGTTTCCTGTGTGTTTCCTGCATGTTTCCTGCGTGTTTCCTGTGTGTTTCCTGCATGTTTCCTGTGTGTTTCCTGCGTGTTTCCTGTGTGTTTCCTGCATGTTTCCTGTGTGTTTCCTGTGTTTTATGAACATGTGTTACCGTGTTAGTGAGCTGCAGTCCTGAGTCGATCATCGTCAGAAACTCGTCATTCAGGCTCGATTCCAGGCTGATGATGTCATCAATGACAGTCTCTTCCATCTTAATGAACCAATCACAGATCAGAAGTGCTCAGAGTCAAACCAATGTGAATGATGTCACATGGTCATCAGCAGTGTTGGGTATAGTTACTTTGGTAAGTAGTTAATTAGGTTACAACGTTACAATCAATTAAAAGTGATCTGTTAAGTTACAGAGTCACCTATGAATAAAAGTAATGCATTAGAGTACTCATGTAACTTCCCTGACACACAGCCTCCTTTAAATGCACTGAGAAGTCCTGACAAAGAATAACGTGTCATCCAACCAAATTAACTCTGCAGGATAACAATAACAATATGACAATATTAATGATGAATTATTAATATTGATTAATATATTTTTTGGTCATTCAGAACATATGATCAAAATTCAAAATTGTTCGCTCTGTTATGAGTCATTGGGATTTTACTTGTAATTGGAAGCTGTGGTGTGGTGTGGTGCATCAGCTGCAGGAGAGAGGTGTGGACAGGGCTCAGGAGAGCAGCGCCAGGTGAGTGAATGACACACCTGCTTTTGGTTGAGCTAATCACTCTCTCCTTTTGAAAAACAGTAGCTGGGCCTGGAGAGATGAGACACACGGAGGCACACACGGCTAGAGAGAACGACACCTAAACGTCATCTGCTGTGTCTCTGCTGAAAATACCCAGTGTGGCATCAGGCCACGCTACAGAAGCATCTCCTCGACCACATAACCAGACACATGCTTGCAAGTTTCACTGGTAGAGACAGTTTTAGCTGAGCTAAAGACGTTTTTGCCACCATCGTCTTCCTCAGCAGGCTTTGCTACTATGGTGATAGAGCGGTGCTTGGATATAAGATGCTTTTTAAATTGGAAGTGGAATTTTTTGCGGTCGACAGAAGCTTTTCACCGTTATGTTGTTGTTGTTGCTGGCGAATTGAAAATAATGTGCGTACTTCCATGATTCAAAATGCTGTCCCCTCTGCCATCTTGATGTGATGTGAGTGAGATGTGGCGTGTTGAAACGGCGTGTTCTGCCGACTCAGATCCTCTGGAACAGCTGACTCAGCAGACTGTGACTCAGACAGGAAGGAGAGTGAATCCGCTGAGTCAGCTTACTGAAAACTGAACTGTGAGCACCAAGAGCTCTATGGAACTGGTCCTGGTTTTGTTTTAGTCTTAGTCTTAGTTTTGGTCTGATCCTGGTCTTAGTCTTGTCCTGGTCTTGGTCTGGTTACCTTTGTTTTTTGGCTGTTGTCTGCAGGTTGTATTTTGGGGGCAGAGCCTGGCTGGGGTGAGTGGCTTGGTGCCTGTCCAATAGGCTCCTGTTTGGCTGTCTGTGTGGTGGACAGGTAGTGACGCACCTGCTGCCTCTGGGCCTGCTGGATATGATACCTGGTCGGGTTCTCCAGGTGAGTCTGCACCTAAGAGACATAGGGGGAGGGGCTGTTCAGGACAGATGACCAGGTGCACTGTGGGAAATGTAGGATGTTAGTGTTTCACTGAAACAGCTCCTCCTCATACCTTCAGCACCTCCACAGGGACCTGAGCAGGAGGTCTGCAGGAGGAGGACACAGAGACAGAGATGGGGCAGGACGAGTCATTTGAGCGGAGGAGCTGCTGCTGCGCCTCCTTCTGCTCCTCCTCTAGAGCCTGCTGACGCATCAAATCCTGACGTAGTAATACCCTGCAGAAGAGGAGAGAGGACAGAGGGGAGGAGAGGAGAGAGAGGAGAGGAGGAGAGATGAGGAGAGGAGGAGAGATGAGGAGAGGAGGAGAGATGAGAGGATGAAGAGGACGAGGAGAGGAGAGGAGGAGAGTTGTGTAGTTGTTGTGTAGTCGTGCAGTTCATATGTGTAGTTGTTGTGTACTTGTGCTGTTGTGTAGTTGTGTGGTACCTGGACGTCATGGTTGCAGGGCAGTGATGAAGATGATGATGATGTCGGCGTACTGCAGAGAGAATTTCCCGTTAACCAATCATCTTTCATCACGTCATCATGCCTTTAATCAGAAACGTGACATCAAAACCTGATCAAGGACCAGGTCAGAGGTCACTGTGATGTCAGAGGTCACTGTGATGTCAGAGGTCACTGTGATGTCATAGGTCACTGTGATGTCAGAGGTCACTGTGATGTCATAAGTCACTGTGATGTCAGAGGCCACTGTGATGTCATAGGTCACTGTGATGTCAGAGGTCACTGTGATGTCATAAGTCACTGTGATGTCAGAGGCCACTGTGATGTCATAAGTCACTGTGATGTCAGAGGTCACTGTGATGTCATAAGTCACTGTGATGTCAGAGGTCACTGTGATGTCAGAGGTCACTGTGATGTCATAAGTCACTGTGATGTCAGAGGCCACTGTGATGTCAGAGGTCACTGTGATGTCATAAGTCACTGTGATGTCAGAGGCCACTGTGATGTCAGAGGTCACTGTGATGTCAGAGGTCACTGTGATGTCAGAGGTCACTGTGATGTCATAAGTCACTGTGATGTCAGAGGCCACTGTGATGTCAGAGGTCACTGTGATGTCATAAGTCACTGTGATGTCAGAGGCCACTGTGATGTCAGAGGTCACTGTGATGTCAGAGGTCACTGTGAAGTCATAAGTCACTGTGATGTCAGAGGTCACTGTGATGTCATAAGTCACTGTGATGTCAGAGGCCACTGTGATGTCAGAGGTCACTGTGATGTCAGAGGTCACTGTGATGTCAGAGGTCACTGTGATGTCATAAGTCACTGTGATGTCAGAGGCCACTGTGATGTCAGAGGCCACTGTGATGTCAGAGGTCACTGTGATGTCAGAGGTCACTGTGATGTCATAAGTCACTGTGATGTCAGAGGTCACTGTGATGTCAGAGGTCACTGTGAAGTCATAAGTCACTGTGATGTCAGAGGTCACTGTGAAGTCATAAGTCACTGTGATGTCAGAGGTCACTGTGATGTCATAAGTCACTGTGATGTCAGAGGCCACTGTGATGTCAGAGGCCACTGTGATGTCAGAGGTCACTGTGATGTCAGAGGTCACTGTGAAGTCATAAGTCACTGTGATGTCAGAGGTCACTGTGATGTCATAAGTCACTGTGATGTCAGAGGTCACCTGATGCTGATTGGCTGACTCTTGATCTGATAGAAGGTGTCACAGTCTGACGGCAACAAACTGTCAACCTCTATGTCAGCAACAATACCAGACTCCACCCTGAGAGAGAGAGACAGGCAGAGAGAGAGAGACAGGCAGAGAGAGAGAGAGAACGGAAATGACTCAGCAGAAACAGTTTGTTTACTTTTACTTTCTGTCTCACATAATTTGTGTTTTGTGTGTGTGTTTATGTTGGATGATGATGTCACAGGTCAAAGGTCAGACCGGTTAAAGTGACTCAAACAGAGCAGGTCAGTGTAGAACGTCCAGAGAACGTTCAGAGAACCTTTCAGCACAATGTGAAAAATGAACTTTAAAGGAGTTCAGTCTGATCACATGATGTCTGTGTGACAGACAGGCAGGCAGACAGACAGGCAGTCTCTGAATGGACTGTGATGTCAGAGGCTGTTTGTGGTTCGTCCATTAATCAGATGCTCAGCGGTTCGATTCCCTCCAGTCAGTGTCCTTGAGCAAAATACTGAAGGCTGAACCATCAGTGTGTGTGAGAGTGTGTGAGTGTGTGTGAGAGTGTGTGAGAGTGTGTGAGTGTGTGTGAGAGTGTGTGAGTGTGTGTGAGAGTGTGTGAGAGTGTGTGAGTGTGTGTGAGTGTGTGTGAGAGTGTGTGAGTGTGTGTGAGAGTGTGTGAGTGTGTGTGTGTGAGATATGTACTGTAAAGCAGAGTACTTTCCAGAACTTCCGGACTCACCGGACCAGGTTGAGCGCTTCAGCCGAGTCCAGGATGACAAACACCGTCTGCGGTTGAAGGCTCCCGGCCTGTTGCTCCACCGGCTCGGCACCGAGGTTCTGGACCTGGTCGGTGCTGACGGCTGACATTTCTCCACAAAATCACAGACAGACTGACTGAAGCGTTTGACTTCCCAGCAGCCACCGCGGGATCGACGCGAACTCACAACATGCTCCAATCCCACAGTCTGAACAGAACCGGGTCACAGGTTCGAGTCCAGCTCACAGCCCGCACACTGACCCGCAGGCAGACTGTCTCTCTCTCTCCATGTCTGTCTGCGGTGCAGCTGTGAGCACAGAAACACACCGAACAGATCGGAAACACACACACCGAGAGCTCTTCAAAATAAAAGTGCTCTTTAAAATGTCTCTCTGTCTCATGAACACACACAGACGATGTTAAAGCACGAAGAGTGAATTAAACATTTCTGCTTATTCTGCCACAGTGTATTTTCTACTTAGGACCAAACAACATTCCAGTTTGCTCTGGTTTGTGGTTGATTCCTTCCGGTAGGTTTCTTTTTGTTTTCTTATAATTTGGTTTAGTCTGATGGATTGACTGTCTCTCTCTCCCTGCGCGTCTTTCTGCCTGCCTGTCTCTCTCTCTCTGCGCGTCTTTCTGCCTGCCTGTCTCTCTCTCTCTGCGCGTCTTTCTGCCTGCCTGTCTCTCTCTCTCTGCGCGTCTTTCTGCCTGCCTGTCTCTCTCTCTCTGCGCGTCTTTCTGCCTGCCTGTCTCTCTCTCTCTGCGTGTCTTTCTGCCTGCCTGTCTCTCTCTCTGCGCGTCTTTCTGCCTGCCTGTCTCTCTCTCTCTGCGCGTCTTTCTGCCTGCCTGTCTCTCTCTCTCTGCGTGTCTTTCTGCCTGCCTGTCTCTCTCTCTCTGCGTGTCTTTCTGCCTGCCTGTCTCTCTCTCTCTCTGCGTGTCTTTCTGCCTGTCTCTCGCTCTGGTCTTTTCTAGCTGTTCTATTTCTATGTCTGTCTCTGTTTCAGGGGGCGGGTCTTACCGCCTGGGCTGGTCTGTCCTGGACCAATAAGCTGCTGCTCTGCTCATGAGCAGCCAATAGGACAGCAGCTGAGTTCACTGACAGCCAATGAGAGCCTCCGAGTTCACAGTCCGCCATCTTGTTTGTTTTTGTCTTCGGTTACGGGAAATGAGAGTGAGAGGGGGCGGGGCTGGGGAAATCCCACATGACGTCAGCCAGCCACGACTGCTCGGCTGAGCTCTGACTGACAGGAGTGCCGTCCAATCAGAGGACAGAGAGAGGCGGGAAATCAGAAATATGATAAAAGAAAACAACATGTCAGATTATTTATTATTTATATATATAATGTATAATCTATAATAAAGATAAAGTATGATATAGTCTAATAAAGAAACAGTCTGTTTCCTAGTCATTGTTTCGTTTTTATTTCATTTATAACCTTTTTATTTTCTTACACATGATGTGCATAATGGAAACAGGAGGGCAGTGGCCGGCACGTACCAGTAACTTCAATCAATCAATCGATGAATACTCCATAATAAATAAAAACCACAACCACGCTGCTGTTGCCTGGACACAGACGTGATGATGGTGAACCCTGTTGTCATGGTGACCACAGTCCACTGGTTGCTGTGGTAACATAGGACCTGCAGCTCAGTCCCACATAGCCCAGGAGTTGGCCACCATGGCGTGCCAGGGAATGAGGGATGCTGCCTGGTGGTTACCATGGGAACACGCTATGAATGGCTCCGTTTCATGCAGCTTCATCGCGTCTCCATAGTAACAGCCAGCAACTAATGACTGTTCAGAGCGATGTGAGGGGGAGGTGTCAGATCCGGATCCAGACAGGAAGTGAAAAGAAAACAACAACTCTGTAAATGTTAAACCAACATTAAACCAACAAACAAAGGCTGGTTTTCATTTCAGGTAGTTATCAACCTATTAGCTTAGCATAGCACATAGTTAGCATTCAGACACGGTTAGCATTGTGCTTTTGTTAGCTCCTCTCAGTCTTAAATGTTAGCAGCTAGGTAGTTAAATGTGTGGTCGTCCATGTGAACAGCTGATGTCCGTTTTTAACCTTTAACCTTCACCTGTGGAGCCAACATGGCCGCCGCTGAAACCCAGGGTGTGGTTGAATAGTCAATTTTGCTTCAGTGCTTCCTTTATTATCTCCTTTAGCATAGCATACACGGACCATCCTTCATGAAAGGAAACACAATTCCTTGCAGCAGAGACAAAAAAATCAGCACACCGTTCAGTCATTGACAACCAGAAAACATGAATGTATTTAAACAGTGTGATGCAGCCTGCAGCAGAGAGTGTGTGAATATGAACATACGTGTTGACATGATGTAAAACTTTGATCATGAAGTGTGTTCTGTTGTTGACTGTGGAGCTGCGTTCACACACAGTACAAACTGTTTGGAACTGTGCCATCCAGCGTCCTGCAGATCATCATGAAGTTCCCGTTGCTGATTAATCATATATCTTTGCCATAACTTGCTAACATGTTTGTATGTGAGTGGACAGGAGGGTGAGCGACCAGACCAGGTAACAAACACTTCACCTGACTTCAGGTGGACAATATTCATTTATTATTTAACTCTGACGTTGGTGATGACGTCACATTTTTATATTTCATGAAGCAACACGGTCAGAGCGCGGGGAGGATCCAGGAAGTATCTCAGGTCAGCGTTTGTAGTCCATCTTCTGGACTTTGTAGTTTTACCACAGATCACGTCAATAACATTCACCGTCGCTTCATGACGGAGTCTAAGTGTGAGAGCAGTCCACTTCTCCTAACTCCTTATCACCTCTCCTTCACATCTTTCCTTATGACCTTGTGACATTTTCCATCAAGGTCAAGGAAAAGTGGTTAGGAAAGGACTTAGGAGCGGATTTTTTTGACTAATCGACCGCACCCCCAGACTGTGTGTTTGGCTCTGGCTGTGTGGAGGAATAGCAAGTAGTGACCTTTAATCTTTACACAGTCATATGACCGACGCGTTGCAGGAGAATAAATTATATTTACAAAAACTTTTCGTCTTGCATCAAGCAAACATCAAACACAACCCGACTCAAATATGTAAATATCCAACAGGAAGAAGAAGAAGAAGAAGAAGAAGAAGAAGAAGTCTTTCAGGTGGAACAATAATAATAATGATAATAATATTTGTTTTTTTTGTTCACTATCAAAACACTTTGTTCAAAAGGAGTTCATCGACATGGAGAGGAGGAGTGGACCACGGCAACATGACAGGAACAACAAGACTGGCTCCATCTAAACTCTGGATTCATGTCAACATCTAGGGAGAACTTCCTGACATGGACCTGTCCAGGGCATGAAGAGTCCCAGTCCAGTCTGGACTCTGGTTCTTGTCAGAGACCCCGCCCACCATGACCTGAACTGGATCAACAGGGTCCTGCAGAAGCCTTGTCTCAGCTGATTAATGTGACATAATATATAATATATTAATATGTGATCATCATATTCAGTTCAGTCAATCGATTTATCCAAAAAACACAAAAAGATTCAGTTTAATGATCAAAGATGTCTGATGAATCTGTTTGTGTTTTAATGTGTGAACATAAATATTAATAAATATGAACATTAATGTGTCAATGAACTGAAACTGACATCACAGGCTGAACGTGACAGATGTTTCTTCTGGACCCTGATGGTCTGACCGCCCTCCATGCAGTACCTGACTTTACCACCAGGTGGCTGAGAGGCTTCAGGGTAAAATGAGTACATGCCTTAGAGCAGAGGCTGCTGGGAAATGTAGTTCACTTCCAGACAGGTGACTCGACTTGCGGGTTTGGAGGTTGGGCAGCAGCAGCAAGTTTCAAATGAAGTGCTTTCAAAAATCTTATCGCGTTTCTTCAACAGTCTGAAAACCAGAAAAACCTCGGCCTTCACCTCATCCTTCATCTCATCCTTCATCTCATCCTTCACCTCGGCCTTCACCTCATCCTTCATCTCATCCTTCATCTCATCCTTCACCTCGGCCTTCACCTCATCCTTCATCTCATCCTTCATCTCATCCTTCATCTCATCCTTCACCTCGGCCTTCACCTCATCCTTCATCTCATCCTTCATCTCATCCTTCATCTCATCCTTCATCTCATCCTTCACCTCGGCCTTCACCTCGGCCTTCACCTTGTCCTTCATCTTGTCCATTTTGTTTTCAGGCTGAAGTCTTGACTTCATCAGGTTTCTGAGGATCCTGCAGAGCCAGATGGTGGTTTGGGTGACAGGACATGAGGACCATCCAAAACCTGGACCCCTAGAGCAAAAAATATTTTTCATGTGAACATGTCCAGATCGACCACACTGTCCATGGACAGAACCACATCCATGTCCTTCATCTTCCCAGCTTCAACATCAAAGCTTCTTCTGCCTTGTTACACTCAACATTGGATGTAAGTTGTGCTGTAAAGCGTAGCAAGGTGCAGGTCTTTGAGTCCAGATAGAGTCCAGTCCCTCATGACAGGGTTTCATTGGTCTGTACAGGAACCTGAAGTGTTTCTGTGGACTTGAGGAATGTGGGAACCCTCGAGGAACTCAAACTGTGAGGGCATCAATGTCAGTTCAGTCCACCGACCTTCAGAGAAACAGTAAAAACAAAGTCAGGAGGAGCTGCAGTTTGATCAATGTGCTTTCAGGAAATCAATCAGAACACAGCAGGCTGCTGATGGAGGTCAATCTGTTCCTGCGAGAATTTACAGCTCCACCCACCTCAGGTGAGATGAAAGGTGAGAGAGAGACGGCATGTTGGGATGACGGAGGGGAGGAATCATGCAGACAAAGCACGCAACTTTAAATACACAGAGTGAGTGTGTGTCAGTGTGTGTGTGTGTCAGTGTGTGAGTGTCCAATTAAGATTGATATTCATTTATTGACCCCGCCTTAATCATCGCCTCCTGTCCTCATCCGATAGAATCACGTGTTGTCCACCTCCACTCCAGCTGCTAACTCCTCCCCCTCCTCCTCCAGACTCTCCACTATTGGCTGGTTGATCTGATGCTCCTCCCCCCTGCCGGCCCTCGACAGGATGTCCATCCATCTCCGCTGTAGCTCCTCCCCCTCCGCACTGAAGTACAGGGTCAGGTGACTCTGGGAGATCTTGAAGGCGTGGCGTCGCTCCAGGCGGTCACATGACTCAGGAAAGGAGACGTCGAAGCCAATCAGAGGCACGCTGCGCTGTGCCTTCACATCCTGGAGGGAAGATGATAAATGCAGTGCTCAGAGTGCATTATGGGTATTATAGTATCATCGTTGTGACCTGTCGACAGGTTCCTGTTGGACTATGCCTACCTGTGGAGCTCCGTAGATGTAGAGAACCAACGGCTCATTTTTCAGGGATGACGAACCACGCCTTCTGCCAGCCCCGCCCGCCTCCTTTCTCCATGTGGTGCAGAAAACTACAAATCACACTGTTCTCTGCTGCCAGTGAGGCCTGTTTCTATGGCAACAAGACAGTGGCGAAGAGGGCGTCGGTTTGATTGTTCCTGTTACAGGTGAAGGTGCTCATTCCACTACACTCATGATGTCACAGTGATGTCACACTAACCTCAAGGATAGAGCGCCTCCTGTGGGTGCTGCTGGTCAGCGTGGCGGGTGTAGTCGACACTCCCACCAGCATTGCGTAGCAGTCGACACAAACACGGTTGGTTCGGTTGTTGTCGTACGAAAGACGAGCACGAAACTCTGAACACTTCCCGCAAACCACCTGGATACACAGACAGACAGACAGTCAGCTGACCAATATCTACAGGTGTGTACAGGTGCATGCAGGTGTGGACAGGTGTGGACAGGTGTGCATACATGTCCGCAGGCCTTGCAGTGGTGCCGTCTCTTGGTGATGGAGTTGAACGGCTCCTGGCACTTCATACACAGAGTCACTTCCTTCTCTCTGATCGGGGTCGGAGCTCTTTTACCGAGTTCAACACAGCTCTGACACAGAAGGTGGAGGTGAGGAGTTAAACAACTGACTGCTGCATCTGTTCTCTGGTCAGTTCTGTCAGTTCTCTGGTCTGTCCTGTCTGTTCTCTGGTCTGTTCTGTCTGTTCTCTGGTCAGTTCTGTCAGTTCTCTGGTCTGTCCTGTCTGTTCTCTGGTCTGTTCTGTCTGTTCTCTGGTCTGTTCTCTGGTCTGTTCTGTCAGTTCTCTGGTCTGTCCTGTCTGTTCTCTGGTCTGTTCTGTCTGTTCTCTGGTCTGTTCTCTGGTCTGTTCTGTCTGTTCTCTGGTCAGTTCTGTCAGTTCTCTGGGCTGTTCTGTCAGTTCTCTGGTCTGTTCTGTCTGTTCTCTGGTCTGTCCTGTCTGTTCTCTGGTCTGTTCTGTCTGTTCTCTGGTCTGTTCTCTGGTCTGTCCTGTCTGTTCTCTGGTCTGTATGTCTGTTCTCTGGTCTGTCCTGTCTGTTCTCTGGTCTGTCCTGTCTGTTCTCTGGTCTGTCCTGTCTGTTCTCTGGTCTGTTCTTGGGTATATTCTCTGGTCTCTCCTGTCTGTTCTCTGGTCTGTTCTTGGGTATATTCTCTGGTCTCTCCTGTCTGTTCTCTGGTCTGTATGTCTGTTCTCTGGTCTGTCCTGTCTGTTCTGTGGTCTGTCCTGTCTGTTCTCTGGTCTGGTCTTTGGTATAATTCTCTGGTTCTCCTGTTCTGTTTCTTCTGGTCTGTTCTGTCAGTTCTACTGGTCTCTCCTGTCTGTTCTCTGGTCTGTTCTGTCAGTTCTTTCTGGTTCGTTCTTGGGTATATTTCCTTGGTCTCTCCTGTCTGTTTCTCTGGTCTGTCCTGTCTGTTCTCTGGTCTGTCCTGTCTGTTCTCTGGTCTGTTTCTGGGTATATTCTCTGGTCTCTCCTGTCTGTTCTCTGGTCTGTTCTGTCAGTTCTCTGGTCTGTTCTTGGGTATATTCTCTGGTCTCTCCTGTCTGTTCTCTGGTCTGTCCTGTCTGTTCTCTGGTCTGTCCTGTCTGTTCTCTGGTCTGTTCTTGGGTATATTCTCTGGTCTGTCCTGTCTGTTCTCTGGTCTGTTCTGTCAGTTCTCTGGTCTGTTCTTGGGTATATTCTCTGGTCTCTCCTGTCTGTTCTCTGGTCTGTCCTGTCTGTTCTCTGGTCTGTATGTCTGTTCTCTGGTCTGTCCTGTCTGTTCTCTGGTCTGTCCTGTCTGTTCTCTGGTCTGTCCTGTCTGTTCTCTGGTCTGTCCTGTCTGTTCTCTGGTCTGTCCTGTCTGTTCTCTGGTCTGTTCTGTCAGTTCTCTGGTCTGTTCTTGGGTATATTCTCTGGTCTCTCCTGTCTGTTGTTTGGTCAGTTCTGTCAGTTCTCTGGTCTCTCCTGTCTGTTCTGTGGTCTGTTCTGTGGTCTGTTGTCAGGTGTCACTGTATCAGTGTGGACATTACCGGGGAGTGAGGTGGCGTGGACTCATCGTCTCGTAGGGAACAGTTCAGGTGTCTGAAACTCTCCACAGTCTGCTCGTGTTTCTGGATGGTTGCCTGGATGGCCTGAAGACATGAACACAAAACTTTATTTACACTTTGTACACACGTGACATCACTGCAGGAAGGTGAAAGACATACAACAGACCTGAATCCAGTCCTTCTTCTCCTCTTCAGTCCTACAAATACACACACACAGACACAACGCTATATGTCAACACTATATGTGTGTCCATGTGTGTGTGTGTGCATGTGTGACACAGTGTGTTACCTGGCTTGCAGCTCCAAAGATCTTTGTTTACCAGAAACCAGGAAAGTTCTAGAAACTGCAGCACTGCTGGTCTCCTTCAGCTGGAGAGAGACAGAGAGACAGAGAGAGAGAGACAGAGGGAGAGGAGAGAGAGACAGAGAGAGCAGAGACAGAGAGAGAGACAGAGAGAGAGGACAGAAGGCGAGAGACAGAAGATGACTAGGGAGACACCAGAGTGAGAGAGTAAAAGAGACTAGAGAGAGAGTAGAGAGGGAGAGAAGACGATAGAGGAGAGACAGAGGGAGTTAGAAGAGATGAGTACCTAGAGAGAGAGCGACATTGTCAGAGAGATGAGCAGAGAGAGAGAGAGAGAGAGAGAGGAGAGAGAGAGACAGAGAGAGAGAGAGAGAGAGAGAGAGAGAGACAGAGAGAGAGAGACAGAGGTGTTCACACAGAGATGTAGATGTTCAAGCAGAGAGACAGAGACAGGTGGACAGGTGATGTCTCACCTCCATTCCGTCCACATCTATGCGAGCTCGGACACCATATTTCTGACCAATCAGACGCAATTTTGGGACACAGTACAATAACCTGTCATTAAACTGAGAGAGAAAGAGAGAGAGGTTAGTACAACAACAAGAACTGTTTCATCAACAGTAGAAGACACTAGACATCAGTAGACTGCAGAGGACAGTAGAGGACAGTAGAGGACAGAATACCAGTATGAGGTATCGGTCCTGCGTGGTCCCGTTCTTGTTGGACAGTTTCAGGATGTGTCCTTCTTTAATCAGTTCATTTGTCGGGTTAACAATGTCTTCTTCTCCTCCCAGCAACTCGTACACCTTCAACAACTTCCTCATCCGCTCCTGAGAGACAGACAGGTATAAAGACAGAGAGAGAGAGAAAGAGACAGGCAGACAGACAGACAGGAAAAAAGACAGTGTGTTTTAAGTCCAAACCTGTCTCACTGTCAGTTAAGTGAGTGATCAGAAGTGTGAAGGTTAATGACATGCAGTCACATGACCTGATGTGGTGATGATGTCACTGTGTGAAACTCACCATCTTCCTGATGGCAGCGTTGGAGTGCTCTGCTGCTGTGGCGATCAACTCCAGAGACTCTGCAGAGAAGGACAGGAACAGGATGGTCACATGACGCTCACCACAGGGAGAACCCCAAGGTTCCATGAGAACCCAGAGGATCTACAAGAACCATGAGGATCTACAGGAACCACGGGGATCTACAAGAACCACAAGGATCTATAGGAACCACGAGGATCTATGAGAACCACAAGGATCTACAAGAACCATGAGGATCTACAGGAACCACGGGGATCTACAAGAACCACAAGGATCTATAGGAACCACGAGGATCTATGAGAACCACAAGGATCTACAAGAACCACGAGGATCTACAAGAACCATAAGGATCTATGAGAACCACAAGGTTCTGCAAGGACCACAAAGATCTACAAGAACCACGAGGATCTACAAAAACCACAAGGATCTACAAGAACCATGAGAATCTACGAGAACCATGAGCATCTACGAAAACCACGAGGATCTACAAAAACCACAAAGTTCTGTGAGAACCGCAAGGATCTCCAAGAACCTTCAGGTTTGATAAGAATCAGGCTCCAAGTTCCTGCAGAGGTCTGACTGCAGCAGGTCAGAGTTATTAAAAGGTGTGTTTGTTTTACGTACTCTGGGCATCCCTGTAGTCCGGCGCGTCCTCAGGCAGCCGGTGCAGATAATCTTTGAGCAGCAGCTCGTAGCGAGGAATCCTCTGAACTGGCTCCAACATGTGGTGCTGCAGGGTCAGGTTCCCACAGCGCTCCTCCCTCTGCACAGAGACCACAACAACACATAAACACTCAGAACAACCAGTGGACCACACACCAACACCTGCAGCATCAGGGAACCTGGACCTGGATCTCCTGGATGATGGTCTTGAACTGAGCTGATCTCTCCATCCAGGTGTTCACCAGCTCCATGGCTCTGTCGAAGTTCTTCACATACTCCCCGTACATCTTCAGGAATGGAGCCAGCTTCTGTAGGATGTCCCCGATCCGTGGGTTCAAGTCCCTGCAGACAAAAAATGGAAGAAGTCAACGTATGTCCAAATGTGAACGGGCAGGAGAACCAGGAAGAGAACCAGCTGAGAAGAAGAAGTAGAGAAGCTTGCTGACCACTCATCCATGCGTTTCTGCAGAGCAGGCAGCAGGAACTGTTGATGGAAGCAGTAGATGGAGCAGATGTTGGAGAAGACTCCTTGAACCACGTCACATGGGAAGGAGGATCGAGTCCGGGCCTCCTCCATGAGCCGGGCACAAAACACCTGCAGGAGCATAAAGAAACCGGCCTCAGTCCCGCAGTGTCTCCACGGTAACAGCATTGGTCAGCTGAGGGTCTCTGTGAGTTGTTCATGACTCACCTGGTCCAGGAGGTGGAGCTTGGAGACGTAGGCAGTCTCTGTGTGCAGCAACTCATTGGCGATGTTGTAGACTCTCTGCTGGACAGACAGCTGGATGGAGAAAAAGAGACATGTGACTAAAGTGGACCAGATCATGTGACCTGAAGATGTGACCTCAGCATGTGACCTGATATGTGACCTGATCAATGACTTCTCACCTCAGCCAGAGTCCTGTCTGTCTGTCTTCGGTGGTGGCAGCACCAGCGTTAGCTCAGCCTCCTCCTCCTCGAGGTCACTGTCACCCTCCTCAGAGAATTCCCTCCTCCTCCTCCTGGCTCCACCCCCCTCCTCCCCTTCTCCCCCCTCCCCCACATATGATGATGAACTGGAGAGGCGGGGGAGGAGGGCAGGGCTGCAGGGGTAAGCCACGCCCCCTTCATCCACGCCAGTGAAGCAGAGCTCCTCGCTGTGAGACGGTGAACTGATGCTGTCGATGCCACTGTCCCGATTGGCCAGCTTACCGTCCGTCTGCGAGGAGGGGAGGGACAGCCGCTCAGAGGGGAGTTCTGATTGGTCGGGGGGCGGCGGCAGCTGCTGTTGCTCTCTCATCTCCACGGCAACCACGTCGTCCTCCATGTGTTTCTCTGAGGCGCTGTAACCCGACTCCATGGAGAGACGCTTCTCATGGAGGTCATCATGACACGCTGCCGCCAGCTCTTCGTCTTCATCATCATCGTCATCATCATCGTGGTCGTCATGGTCACCATGGTCATCCTGTTCGCTGTCTCCCTCCTCCCCCTCCACCCCTCGTGTGATGTCATCGTCACCTTTGAGCTCAGAGGGCAGCTCCTCGTCGGGCGGAGGAGAGGATGATGGTGGTGATGAAGGATGGGAGGAGGCTGGGTCAGGGAGGCGGGGACACAGAGTGCCCCCCAGTTGATTGTCAGGAACCACGATGATCTGCTCGCTGCGACAAACACAAACGACGTGTCAGCCAATCGTGTCACTACTGACATCACAGCTGCTCTGATGAATCACAACTCACCGCTCGAACTTCTCGATGAGCGACAGGACGCAGGTCGGGGAGTGCATTGCCATCGGCGCGGGTGGGTGGAGTCCGGCTCCCCCGCGGGTCTGCGGGCAGGGGCCTGCAGGGTGGTGGAGGGGGGAGGGGCTTCTCTGGAACACCGGGGGCGTGGCCTTGACACCCCCGCCTGCTGCTGGAGGTGGGGGGGCTTTGGGGAACTGTGGTGGGCGGAGTCATGAGCTTGTTAATGTCTTAATTAATCACATTAAACTTGTAAATGAGTGGTTGTGCTCACCCTGAGGCTTCGGCCCGGGCAGTGGTGGCCGGCTCTTGCTTGGTGGTGTTACCATCGGCCCTGTGTCATTAACGAGCAGCAGTCCATTAGCAGAGCTGCGGCACTCCGTTAGGGAGGCGGGGCCTGAGGAGGAGCCGGGCCCCGGGTCGGATGTCGACTGTTGGGGAGCGTCGGCCTCCAGCGCCCCCTGGTGGCTGCACGGTGAGCAGGGCGGCTCCAGAGAGAGGCTCTTAGTCAGACAGCTGGGGGAGGAGGGGGCACCTGAGGGGGGGCAGAGACAACACCTGAGACCATGTGACAGGAAGGACATGCCCACACACCACCAAAATAAAAGGAGACAGTGACAGACAGACGCAGATAGACAGACAGGCAGACCGACAGAGACAGGTTGTGGACAGGAGGATGAAATCCAATCTGCTGATTGTAAACATACACACTTACACACACACACACTGTAATAGCTTCCACATGAGCTCTCTGGTCTCCACATGTTGTGTTTGTATCACGCCTGCAGCTCATTGGTGAATCCTGATGCTTGCTGACAGCTGATTGGCTGATTAAAAAGATTCAAACTGAACTTTAACAGTCAGCAACTATGACGGAGTCTGCCACGTGTCCCACGAGGAAACCTGAACCAGTGACTGACTTCATCATAACAAACAAGAGAGGATCTGATCTCAGACCTGTCTGCCTGTGTCTGCCTGTCTGTGACCTGTCTGTCTGCCTGTCTGTGACCTGTCTGTCTGTGTCTGCCTGTCTGTGACCTGTCTGTCTGTCTGTATGTGACTTGCTGCCTGTCTGTGACCTGTCTGCCTGTCTGTAACCTGTCTGTATGTGACTTGCTGCCTGTCTGTGACCTGTCTGTCTGTGTCTGTCTGTCTGTGATCTGTCTGTCTGTGTCTGTCTGTCTGTGATCTGTCTGTCTGTGTCTGTCTGTCTGTGATCTGTCTGTCTGTGTCTGTCTGTCTGTGTCTGCCTGTCTGTGACCTGTCTGTCTGTGACCTGTCTGTCTGTGATCTGTCTGCCTGTCTGTAACCTGTCTGTATGTGACTTGTCTGCCTGTCTGTGACCTGTCTGTATGTGTCTGTCTGTCTGTGGTTTGTCTGTCTGTGTCTGCCTGTCTGTGACCTGTCTGCCTGTCTGTGACCTGTCTGTCTGTCTGTCTGTGGCCTGTCTGCCTGTCTATCTGTCTGTCTGGCTCATTAATTATTCATGATTGATCGTCACTACTTCAGGAGCATCTGTTATGGATAAATGTATTGACTCCGCCTCCTCCAGTGTCACATAGTTGGCAAGGTCTCTTGTGATTGGCTGGTTCACCCATAATGACAGGGAGCATTGGGTGCAGTAAACACAGACAGGTGAGCAGTCATACATGTTCAGGTGAGGCTAGGCTACACTGACATCTTCGTTAAGCCTCGTTATGTCTTTGTTACGCTGTGTACGTGGTCACTGCAGACATTAGAAAGCAACTCCATGTTTGGAGTTTAGAGCAGAAACAGGAGGTGATGTCACGCTTGAGGCGGAGCTTCACCCAGATCTGAAGCTGCTAACTCCAACCAGATGAGATGGGAGAGGTCATGGGAAAACACCAACAGGCTAATGTACAGCAGATGTGTGTGTGTGTGTGTGTGTGTGTGTGTTTATGTATGTGTGTGTAGTCTATTTATAAAGGTCTATTAATATCAGAGGTCTCAGCCATCTGTGGATTCAGTGTTGGGTCTGTGGTTCTGTTGGTTCTGTTCTGTTCTGTAGCTCAGAGTGTTTCTGGTCTTTATGCTAAGCTAAACTAATCCTGGACACAGTGACATCATAGTCTGGAGAAGTCAGATGTTGGGTTGAAGTCTGGTTCTATGAGGTTCTGATCCATAGTCACTGTTTATATCAATCTATGCTCTGCAGAATTCAAAATGTTACCTCACATAACACACAGCTAAGTTGGACCTTTAGATGGTTTTAGAGGACATTTAGAAAGTTCTAGTGGACCTTAAGGATGTTCTAGTAGACCTTCCGAAGGTTCATGTGGATCTATAGGAGGCCCTTGTGGTCACTGAAGAGGTTCCAGTGGGCCTTCAAGAGGTTCTATTGGATCCATATGAGGTTTTCAAGATACTTTATGAGGTTCTATTTTTTTATGAGATTCTGGGTCATCATAGAGGAATGGTACCGAAAGTACTGAAGGCTCAGACTCACATTGACGGATGGACAGCTTCTTGCTGGTTCTTCTTAGAGCAAATCCATACAAGAACCAAACACTGAGGAGGATGTCTGCCTCAACGCACCCCGAGTGGTGAATCAGAACAGGTTAAATAAAGCCCTGATCTTTTTATTGTAGATCCAATAGAACCAGAACCAGAAATGTACATCATTACCTTTTCATCATATTTTGGCAGATCCGCCCGGGTTTCCTGTGTAAAGCTAAAAGGCAACCACATGTCTTCTTCTTTGGTCTCAAACTTCTCTGGAGTCGACGTCGGGCTGTTGGAAAGGTTTCACCACTCACAGGACGATTTATGGCTCATATCATGAGCTGTGTTGCCATAGATACGTATATGCATACTTTACATCATGGGTGTCATGGTTACAGCCCGCAACGCAAAGAAACGGCCCGACTGGTCATCACATCCAGCCCGATCACATCCTTAATGATTTTAAATCAAATGTTTAATTTTTATTCAATTTTCGTGAAATTTGTCCGTTTGTCTTTAGCTGCTGCTCGCCTCACTGACGAGGATATGCTATGAACTAGTACCGTATTTTCCAGACTATAGAGCTCACCTGAATATAAGCCACACCCACTAAAAAAAAAAAAAATCTATATTTTGTCACATATAAGCCTAACCCTAACCCAACCCTAACCCAACCCTAACCCTAACCCTAACCGCACTATAGCCGCTCTATTTCCTCACGGATAGCCAGATCAATGGCCTTCAACTTAAAAGCTGCATCATAGGAATTTCTTCGTGTGTTTTCCATGATGAGGGGGTGAGGGTGTGAAAATACTGTTTTGCGTGTTGGGTTGCATTTGCTAAGAATAAAGACTGGCACGTTCTTCTTTGCACTGACTTCTGCTTCTGCTTCTACCAGAGCGCCCCCCTGAGGGCTAAATGTAGGCTACTTGCATGCATAGGTTGATGTCGATGGCTGCCATGTAATTGTATGCCTCATTGTGAGGCTATTGCCTTCCATTTCCTTTTTGACGTATAGGCATTCATTGTCACAACTTCAGCCAGGCTTTACTTGTTCAATCATCCGTCTCCTGTTTTCCCACACTAACTCTCATATCATTTCAGACGCTGCCACTCCCTCCTGCTCAGCATTGCTTGCTGATTTCATTCACCTGACCTGCCCCGCCTCCACACTCACCTGCTCCTCATCAGCTAATCAGCCCCTCAGTATATATACTAGTCCATTTCCCTCAGTTCTCTGCCAGATTGTCTAGCGTGTTTCCCTAGTGATCCAGCAACCTGAAATGCTGATTCTGCTTGTGTCTTGACCTGCCTGTGGACTTTGGACTTTCCCTTCTGCCTGCTCCCACTGGATTTGTTTGCCCATCTGACCTCTGCTGGTTGTTAAACACCATCTCTTCACCTGAACTGTTTGCGGTGTCGTGCTATTGGGTTCTTGCCTGCCGTCTTGTGACTCTTTACAGTCATAAATAATGTCAAATAGCATGTCCATGTGTTGAGTTTGTGTTTTTTCAGGCTAAAGGTGTAATTTGGCCCCCCAAGGTCCCCCTGACCAATTTCACCGTGGCATCCCTGCTTTTCATGTTATACACGTGTACTCTCATTGAAAACCATGATGACCAAACTGAACGTTTGATTAGTGTATGGATTGAGCTTCTAGTGGACTTTTAGAAGGTTCTTGTAGACATTTAAAAGGTTCTAGAGGACCTTAAGGGGATTCTAATGAGCCATTAGGAGGTTCTTGTAGACCTTTAGAAGGTTCTGGTGAACCTTTAGGAGGTCCTTTCTGGACAAAGGTTTAGGAGGCCCATTATGTCTTTGAGGTTCTAGTCTAGGTCTGGTCCGGTTCTGTTGGGTGGTTCCAGTTGGTCTTAAGGATCTCTGATACCGTCAGAGCCCCTGATGATCGGGATGACTTGCGGGGAACACGACCAACACCAGAACGTGTGTGTGTGCACGCACGGAGGGGGTGTGTCAGTCTGTCTAAAGAACACAGAATCCACATCATCCAATCAGGATCCACGATCCAGATCAGGACTCATTCAATAAAACGACCACGCGCGTACATACACACGAACGCACGCTCGCACTCTGGGTTCTGGATCCTGGACTCAAAGTTCTGGGTCGTGTCGGCTCTGGGTGTCTGACAGAGAATCGATCAGCTGATTGGATCAATAATCATCGGTCACGTGCCTGCAGAGCCACATCTGGCAGACGCAGTCTCGTGCAGACTACCCTACATTCACTGCGGCGAGATGTCGGTCAGTATGTGCGCGTGCACGTCAGCCTGTGCGCGCGCCCAATCAGGATGAACCTGTTTTCATCGTCAAACATCAAACGATTATTTCAGATGAAGAAGCTGCAGATGTGCGCGCGCCTCTGTGCGCGTGGGGCACGGTGCAGATGAGGGACTCACCTCTGCTCAGGCTGCTTCTGTCCATGTACACCGCGCAGCACAGCACAAATCCGGTCATTAAAGAGAGTGTTGGTGCGGAGAGAGAGCGGCTCTCCCGGTCCACAGCACGGAGAAGAAACCGGGTCAGTACACACACACACACACACACACACACACACACGGACCGGACCGGACCGGAGCCCAGCGCAGCACCTTCAGACTGCAGTCACACCGACTGTCCGGACGGGTGACACACCGACAGGCTGCAGCTTCACCGCCGATAAGTAGGTTAGATCCGCTCGGTTTGGTTCAGAGGGCTGCCCGGTGTGTGAGCGGCGGGCGGCGGCAGAGATCGAGAGGAGGAGAGGGGGGGCGGGGGGAGAGAGAGAGAGAGCGAGAGGACACCAATTGTCTCTCTCTCTCCTCCATGTTGGTTTCCATGACAACAGATTCAGAGAGAGCGATGTGATCACATGACCTTCATCACATGTAACATACATGTACACATGTGTCACGAAACATGTAAATAAACGATAAAACACGAAGCTAAGCTAAGCTACTATCAGACCTGCTGATGTTCGTCATTGATTTTATCAAATGTTTATGTCGCATCAATATATATTTTTTAAAAGATGATTTTTTTCAGCCTTTCCCAGCTTTATTGATAGAGACAGCTGAAGAGAGAGATGGGACTGACACACAGGTCGGGACTCGAACCCAGGCCAGCCGCAGCCAGCCTTTGCCTATGGGGCGGCCACTCTACCAACTGAGCTAAGCGCCACCCAAGATTTCATTTTAATATCACAACACTCCAAACATCCCAATAATATAATTATATATCCCCTTCCTTCTTTTCTCTTCTGCCATTATGGAAGCTGCTGAGACCGGTTACATCTGGCACAACACTGGCTCCGCTCCCCATCAGCATTCCCCCAGGCCTGTAAACTTCTTCTTCTTCTTCCCGGTGGTCCAAAACACCCTCTGCTGCAAACACTAACACTCCCTGGTGCTCTGAGCTCACAGTCCAGGCAGCCTGACTAACAAACTGAGCTAACATTAGCTAACAGCAGCTACAGTTGTAAACAGTGTACTTCACTGTACATCAGTTGAGGCGGAGCAGAGAACCAGAGACCAGAAAACATTTTCTCCAGTTTCACCAAAATCAGTGAAATCGTTGATGCGTGACTTAGAGCCGTAACGAAATTTCATGAATGAGACCTTTGAGCAAAACAAGCACTCCTTATTTAATCAGCTTTACATCAAACAAACACTGAAGAAGAAGAAAAAACGACACATTAAATGCACCCTCAGGTTCATGAACTGTCAGTTAAACTCCACCTAGTTCTCTCTCTGAGGCTAAAAAACAAACACACCCAAACACTTCAACACATCTGGGTGAAGGTAAAACAAACACACCCTGTTATAATCTGAGAGGGGTGGAGATAAAACCACAGGTTGACCTCTGATCTCACACACACACACACACACACACCCCTCCCCCACATCAACAGTAAGCTACCCACTGACCCACAAGCCTGCTGTCCATCCCCCAAGAGAAAGAGAGGAAGAGTGTGTGTGTGTTGTCCTTCACATGTGTACACAGATCAGCTGTTCATCAGGATGTTACAGTTTCATGTTGCTGACAGACGTTTTATTTATATTTGTGAGACAGCTGATAGTGTCAAGGTTTGCAGGAAGTGAGGGGCAGATATGAGGCATACGACGTGTGACACATGCGATGTGTGACACCGACTGGAATCAAAACCAGGGGTGCTGGGTGCTCCAGGACAATGAACTCCTCAGTCGCAACAACAGCCAAAACTCTAGAAACAACAGCCAAAACTCTAGAAACAACAGTCGAAACTCGAAAACAACAGTCGAAACTCTAGAAACAACAGTCGAAACTCTAGAAACAACAGTCGAAACTCTAGAAACAACAGTCGAACAACAGTCGAAACTCTAGAAACAACAGTCAAAACTCTAGAAACAACAATCGAAACAACAGTCGAAACTCTAGAAACAACAGTCAAAACTCGAAACAACAGTCGAAACTCTAGAAACAGTCAAAACTCGAAACAACAGTAGACACAAACAGTCGAAACTCTAGAAACAACAGTCGAAACAACAGTCGAAACTCTATAAACAACAGTAGAAACAACAGTCGAAACTCTAGAAACAACAGTCAAAACAACAGTTGAAGCTCTAGAAACAACAGTCGAAACAACAGTCGAAACAACAGTCGAAACTCTAGAAACAACAGTCGAAACAACAGTTGAAGCTCTAGAAACAACAGTCGAAACAACAGTCGAAACAACAGTCGAAACTCTAGAAACAACAGTCGAAACTCTAGAAACAACAGTCGAAACAACAGTCGAAACTCTAGAAACAACAGTAGAAACAACAGTCAAAACTCTAGAAACAACAGTCGAAACAACAGTCGAAACTCTAGAAACAACAGTAGAAACAACAGTCGAAACTCTAGAAACAACAGTCGAAACAACAGTCGAAACTCTATAAACAACAGTAGAAACTCTATAAACAACAGTAGAAACTCTATAAACAACAGTAGAAACAACAGTAAAGACATAAGTAGAAACATGAACAGCTCTCACTGTTATTGGTGTCTCAGTGTGTCGGTGGGCGGTCTCTGCAGCAGTTTATTCACAGTGACACACTTTGTCTATTTTTAACTCTCAGCTCTTCATTCATATCTGCTGCTGCTGCACTGCATGTTGGGACACACTCACTAAAACATGCCATAAATCACGAGTGTCATTTTTCACATCTGACCAGACACATCATTTCATTTGATTACAGCTGTTGAAACTTAATAACATGAACAGTTCTGATCCACATTCTGATCCACATTCTGATGCAGATCTACTGATGCAGATCTACTGATGCAGATCTACAGGTCAGGTCCAGGTCTACATAAAACAGCAGCATCATATTCATCTGGAGATCTCATTATAGGATTGGTAGTACTGTAGGTGATGTTCATGATGATGATGTTCGTGTTGGTGGTGTTCGTGTTGGTGGTGTTCATGTTGGTGGTGTTCGTGTTGGTGGTGTTCGTGTTGATGGTGTTCATGTTAGTGGTGTTCATGTTAGTGGTGTTCATGTTAGTGGTGTTCGTGTTAGTGGTGTTCGTGTTGGTGGTGTTGGTGGTGTTCATGTTAGTGGTGTTCATGTTAGTGGTGTTCATGTTAGTGGTGTTCGTGTTGGTGGTGTTCGTGGTGTTCGTGTTGGTGGTGTTCGTGTTAGTGGTGTTCATGTTAGTGGTGTTCGTGTTGGTGGTGTTCGTGTTGGTGGTGTTCATGTTAGTGGTGTTCGTGGTGGTGGTGTTCATGGTGGTGGTGTTCGTGTTGGTGGTGTTCGTGTAGGTGGTGTTCGTGTTGGTGGTGTTCATGTTGGTGGTGTTCATGGTGGTGGTGTTCATGGTGGTGGTGTTCGTGTTGGTGGTGTTCGTGTTGGTGGTGTTCGTGTTGGTGGTGTTCATGTTAGTGGTGTTCGTGTTGGTGGTGTTCATGGTGGTGGTGTTCATGTTGGTGGTGTTCGTGTTGGTGGTGTTCATGTTAGTGGTGTTCGTGTTGGTGGTGTTCATGTTGGTGGTGTTCGTGTTGGTGGTGTTCATGTTAGTGGTGTTCGTGTTGGTGGTGTTCGTGTTGGTGGTGTTCATGGTGGTGGTGTTCATGTTAGTGGTGTTCGTGTTAGTGGTGTTCATGTTAGTGGTGTTCGTGTTGGTGGTGTTCATGGTGGTGGTGTTCGTGTTGGTGGTGTTCATGTTAGTGGTGTTCGTGTTAGTGGTGTTCGTGTTGGTGGTGTTCATGTCGATGATGTTTGTGTTGGTGATCTTCATGTTGGTGGCGATGTGGTCGGGCAGGACAAAGACTCCAGAGGACAGACAGAATTTAACATTAATCCTTCAGAAGCTACAGTGACTCACCTGTCCTGCAGGTGGCGCTGCTGTGAAGTGTTGAGGTGGTACTCAGGTGGTAGGAAAACCTCATGGTGTTGAACTGACTGGAGAAGGACGGAGGAGAAGGAGGAGGAGGTGGGCTGAAGCCGAGCAGGGCGCTGCGAGATTGGTTCAGCTGCATCCCGACACCTGCACAGGTACAAGTGTGTCACTTCCTCTTCATGTTTCTGAGTGTCACAGACAAGAAACGAAACTCTTATTTTGAAGGTTTGAAATAAGTCACTTCCTGTTTATAGAGAGTTCACAAGCGGGTCAGAACCCGTCCGGTCGGTTCCTCCCCTCCTTCACCCTCCCCACCCACCCCCTTGCTCTCTCTCTCCCATCATGCATCTCTCTCTGTCCTCTTCATCTCCGGGTCCAGCTGAGTCCAGCTCATTTGATCATTGATCGATAAAATCCAGATCAGCTGCTGCTGCCGCTCAATGGCTCTGCTGCTGTTCACACTGATCTCACATCAGACCAGGAACCAGAACCGGATCCAAACCCGACGGGCCAGAATGTGCAGACTCAGCTGCAGCTCGGAGGAGGCTTCATGAGTTCTTCTCCTCCTCCTCCCCAGACTTTTCTTCTTTTGGTCCAGACAGACAGACAGACAGGCGGTTGGTCGTCTCTCTCTCAGCAGCTTCAGGCTTTTGTGTGAAAATCTGATCTGAGCTGCAGACCAACACCACAACTCCTCCTCCTCCACCCAGACATCTGATCCCAGATCAGCTGCCCTCCTCCTCCTCCTCCTCCTCTTCCTTTCCTCCTCTCCTCCCCCTCCTTTCCTCCTCATCTGTTTCTCATTTTCTTTTTTTCCCCAAATTTTAACAGAAAGAAACTTTCCTCTTTTCTGTCAGTGCTCGTGTTGTCCAGCAGAGAGCGCAGCCGCCCTCGACTCATTAATTATCATTAAATCATCCACCCAATCAGACCTCTCCTGGTCAGGGTCACAGTGGGTGGAGCCACAAAGTCATCACAGCTGAGTTTGAGCAAGAGCGCATCAATGAAAGAGTCAGGCTTTTATTTTGAAAAGGACATTTTTATTCATTTAAGAACACCAAATATTTATTTATGAAACTGTGTGTGTGTGTGTGTGTGTGTGTGTGTGTGTGTGTGTGTGTGTGTGTGTTTAAAATAAATAAAAACAAACAGGAAGCGTCTCAGTGAGTCTCTGATCTTCTGCTCCTCAGGCTGTATCGAGGCTGACCAATCAGACGAGACATGATGAACACACACACACACACACACACACACACACACACACACGTTAGAGATCAAGCAGGTCAAATATTTTTGTTAAATTTTGACATTTTAACATTCTATGAAAAATAAATCACTTTCTCTCCCCTTCAACTATTTTTGAACTCGTCGTGTGAACAAACTCACGCAGGGTTAAAAACAACAACAACTGCATCCATTTTGTGTGAGTGCTGCAGCCACACTGTTCACATTCAGTGACGTTTTCTCTGTCAGCCATGTTTCTCTCAGGTAAACGTCGTCTGGGCAACATGGTGATGTCACTTCCTGTGGGCTGAAATGCTACCAGAAACTGAATTTGAATCTTTTTTTAATTCATAAATAATAATTTACTGTGACCTTTTTTCTATAACTATTAACGTAGAACTGATGGACATGTTACTTCCATCAAGTCTAATACTTCGACTGTTTCATAAAATAAAAAATAAAAACAGATGATCAAAGCAGCAGTAATTGCCACGGCATGTCAGTGGCAGCTGCTTCACACAGCGGCACACACACACACACACACACACACACACACACACACACACACACACACCACCCACACCCACACCCACACCCACACACACACACACACACACACACACACACACACACTAAACTAAACTAAACTAGTAAATTCAATTTCAAATTACAATTCAGACTCATTTTTTCAATGCAATGATTCAAATTCAAAGTCGGAGCTGCACCCGGCAGCAGCTCATTTAAAGAGACAGACACGGAAACCGACCACCTGAACACAGACAGGTACAGAGAGCCGCTGTGCTGTGTTTTCACAGACACGTCATTAAGGTGTGAACTGATTAACCTGTCTGTCTGATCAGATGTACCTGTTTGTCCTCCACCAGGATGCTGTAGACCAGAGGAGAGGACGACGAGGTGAGACGGGAGGACGAGCGACGAGGACGCGTGGCTGGACTCACTGATGCATTGTGGGTCGTCTGACACTGCACTGATGCATTGTGGGTCGTCTGACACTGCACTGATGCATTGTGGGTCTTCTGACACTCCACTGATGCATTGTGGGTCGTCTGTGGCTGCAGTGTGATGTCACAGCTGATCACTGTACTGCTGAGAATACTGTCAGTACTCCAACCTGCAGTACAAATACACAGAGACACTGCTTGACCTGTCTGTGGACAGGGAGGTGAGACGGCCAACGTGCAAGATGTGAGACACGTATGGGCTGATGTGTGTGAGGTGAGACAGGTACCAAGACACTCTTCTTCTCTTTGTTTTGTCTCTTCTCGTCGTCGTCTCACCTTCGCAGGACAATCCTCTGACTCCACCTGTCGCTCTGCTAAACATTCTGCAGACAGACAGGTCGGTCAGACAGACAGACACACACAGACAGGTCAGACACACACACACACAGACAGACCTATGCGGTGCAGCGCCTTCTGCAGCTTGTTCTGGGTCTCTCTGAGCTGCTGTAGAACCTGCAGACTCTGCTGGACCGGGTCTCTGTACTGAACACACACACACACCAGAACACACGCTGCAACACACACCATGAACCGCCGCAGTGCACTCACATACACACTGAGCAGCTCCTGCAGACAAACAACACACAGACATGTCACAACAAACACTACAAAGACTACAAAGACTACAAAGACCACACTCCGCTCTCTGATGTACTGACCATGTGTTTGTGTTCAGGATGATCAGAGTTCATCACAAACTCATAGACTTTTCTCTCCAGGTAGAAATTTAAACACACCAAACTCAACAACACCAACCTGTACACACACACACACACACACACACACACACACACAGACAATCAATTAAGCACAGAAATAAATTATTATTGGGTTAGTGACTTCACAGAGTTACCTGTCTGTGGTGGGAGGGGTTACCTGGCTCTGGAGGAGCGTTGGGTGGAGGTGATGAGGAAGGCGACACACAGAGCAGCAGCATTGTAGCAGCAGGAGCTCATACTGTGAGACTCCATCAGCAGGAAACTCTGAAGAAAAGAAACTCTGTTAAAGAGTTCAGACAGCGCCACCTGCTGCTCCCTGGAGACACTGCTGAGCTCTGAGAACACCGACCGCAGACCTGACAGACAGACAGACAGACAGACAGACAGACAGACAGACAGACAGACAGACAGACAGTTAGGTTCAGTAAATAATTTGATGGTTCACAGATTTTTGTCCAAGGGGCAGATTTTCACCCTGCGTCAGGTCTCTCAGGTGTTTGTGGGTGTGTTTTGGTCAGGTGTACAGCAGAATGTGTGATTTTACCCTGGGTGGAGTCTCTCAGGGTGATTCTCAGTTCCTCTCCATTGTTCAGTATCTCCTGTTGCGCCTGTAAGGCAGAACTCTGGGCCTCAATAAGGTCCTCAGCCATCTGCCTGGTAGACTGAAGCTGCTCAGCTACACCTGCTGAACTCTCCGTCAACCTGAAGTCATACAGGACATGTGTTACCTGTACATATGTTACCTGTACATGTGTTACCTGTGTGTATGTTATCTGTGTGTATGTTACCTGTGTGTATGTTACCTGTGAGTATGTTACCTGTGAGTATGTTACCTGTGAGTATGTTACCTGTGAGTATGTTACCTGTGTGTATGTTACCTGTGTGTATGTTACCTGTGAGTATGTTATCTGTGTGTGTATGTTACCTGTGTGTATGTTATCAGTGTGTATGTTACCTGTGTGTATGTTACCTGTACATGTGTTACCTGTGTGTATGTTACCTGTACATGTGTTACCTGTGAGTATGTTACCTGTGAGTATGTTACCTGTGAGTATGTTACCTGTGTGTATGTTACCTGTGAGTATGTTACCTGTGTGTATGTTACCTGTGTGTATGTTACCTGTACATGTGTTACCTGTGTGTATGTTACCTGTACATGTGTTACCTGTGAGTATGTTACCTGTGAGTATGTTACCTGTGAGTATGTTACCTGTGAGTATGTTACCTGTGTGTATGTTACCTGTGAGTATGTTACCTGTGAGTATGTTACCTGTGAGTATGTTACCTATGTGTATGTTACCTGTGTGTATGTTATCTGTGTGTATGTTACCTGTGAGTATGTTACCTGTGTGTATGTTATCTGTGTGTATGTTATCTGTGTGTATGTTATCTGTGTGTATGTTACCTGTGAGTATGTTACCTGTGAGTATGTTACCTGTGTGTATGTTACCTGTGTGTATGTTATCAGTGTGTATGTTACCTGTGAGTATGTTACCTGTGAGTATGTTACCTGTGTGTATGTTACCTGTACATGTGTTACCTGTACATGTGTTACCTGTGAGTATGTTACCTGTGAGTATGTTACCTGTGTGTATGTTACCTGTGTGTATGTTACCTGTGAGTATGTTACCTATGTGTATGTTACCTGTGTGTATGTTACCTATGTGTATGTTACCTGTGTGTATGTTACCTGTGAGTATGTTACCTGTGAGTATGTTACCTGTGTGTATGTTACCTGTGTGTATGTTATCAGTGTGTATGTTACCTGTGAGTATGTTACCTGTGAGTATGTTACCTGTGTGTATGTTACCTGTGAGTATGTTACCTGTGTGTATGTTATCTGTGTGTATGTTACCTGTGAGTATGTTACCTGTGTGTATGTTATCTGTGTGTATGTTATCTGTGTGTATGTTATCTGTGTGTATGTTACCTGTGAGTATGTTACCTGTGAGTATGTTACCTGTGTGTATGTTACCTGTGTGTATGTTATCAGTGTGTATGTTACCTGTGAGTATGTTACCTGTGAGTATGTTACCTGTGTGTATGTTACCTGTACATGTGTTACCTGTACATGTGTTACCTGTGAGTATGTTACCTGTGAGTATGTTACCTGTGTGTATGTTACCTGTGTGTATGTTATCTGTGTGTATGTTATCTGTGTGTATGTTATCTGTGTGTATGTTACCTGTGAGTATGTTACCTGTGAGTATGTTACCTGTGAGTATGTTACCTGTGTGTATGTTACCTGTACATGTGTTACCTGTACATGTGTTACCTGTGAGTATGTTACCTGTGAGTATGTTACCTGTGTGTATGTTATCTGTGTGTATGTTATCTGTGTGTATGTTATCTGTGTGTATGTTATCTGTGTGTATGTTACCTGTGTGTATGTTATCAGTGTGTATGTTACCTGTACATGTGTTACCTGTGTGTATGTTACCTGTACATGGTGCTCTCAGCTCGGCTCTGCCAGGCTTCATACTGCAGGAAGTGACACATGGAGTGGGTGTGGGTGAAGAACTCAGTGTAGGCGTTAAAGGCCACAGTGTCCATCGCACCTGTACACCTGCTGACCTCTGACTCCTCAGGACATGATGGTAACTCCCGACCTGAGCTGACAGAGTGAGAGGGAGTTAACATGTACCTGTACAACAAGTACAGGTGAGTCCTAGACGGCCCCTCATACACAGTTAATATGTTCAGACGTTGTTGTTTGATTGCCAAAAGGTTTTTAAAGAACCCTTCCAGAGGAGCTCAGCTGTCAGACGATCACACACCTGGAAAATTTTTTAGAAACAACGTAAACAAAAGAGACACTGCAGAGTGGTCAACTCACAGGAAGTGACCTGACAGGAAGTGACATTAGTAAAGCTCTTTTTTTAAAGTTCCTGAAATTTACAAGTTGCTAAAGCAACTTCCAGAGAAGCAAACAATCAGTGCGATAGGAAAGCCTTAGTGCTGCGACAGCTCTTAAAGGGATCGCTTTCTCATGTCCAGCTGTAGAGGACAGATGTGTCGTGTCCAGCTGCAGAGGACAGATGTGTCGTGTCCAGCTGCAGAGGACAGATGTGTCGTGTCCAGCTGTAGAGGACAGATGTGCCGTGTCCAGCTGTTGTTGTAGAGGAGGTCCTCTCTGCAGAGCTGCAGGTCTTCAGCAGGTCTGTGAAGGTAGAGAGGGACGCCCCTGATCTGTAGGAACTGGTAGGACGTTCCACCAACAGACAGAAAAGTTTGGACTGTCCTGAGCGTCCGGGTGGCAGAGCCAGGCGTCGCTCACCTGAGGAGGTAACATCTGTCTGTGTGAGGATGCTCAGGTAGGTGCAGAACCGGAGAGAACTTTGTATGTGAGCATCAGCGCTTTGAATTTAATGTTACAACTTGTCTGTGATGACATCATCATGAATTCATCAGAACAAACAGGTTCAACATTCTTAACACAAACCCACCAAGTGTTCACATGTTTAAGTGTACATACATAGAAAATGTGCATAAATTTAAATTCTTAAAATATGTACTTTAATGCAGTACTCGAGTAAATGAAATAAAAGCAGCTCAACGTACTTTTACTTAAGTACATCTGAAGTACTTTACTGTCTACTAAATATTGCCTGAATCAAAGTTTGTATTTCTGGAAGGCTTTTTAATACTCGGCCGTGCTACAACACTGCAGCACTTTTTATTGTATTTCTATGTTATGTGCATGTTTTGTTTTATGGCCTTGTTGTAAAGCACTTTCGGTAAAATCCTATATAAATAAAGTTGATTTGATTAAGTTTTCTGATGATACTTCCCTGTACTGTAGTACTTTAACTGTAGCAGAGTATTAATATTTTGTAACAGTACTTTGAGCAGTACTTCGTCCCCTGACTGCATCTCGTTACCTGCTGAGCTGCTGTCTGTTGGGCTGGTCTTTCCAGGTTTTACCTGCTCAGGTGACACAAGGTGAATCTCAGTGCGATCTGGCTCTGGCTCTGTGACGTCAGGTCCCTACAGCGCGTGTCCAGGTGCTCCAAAGCTCGCGCCCAACACTCTCCGTACCGAGGCTGGGCGGCCAAGCTACGCACACGCCGCAGCTCCATCCTACCGCGCTCAGAGTCCGGATCGGAGCCGGACGAGAGACCGGGACCGGCGGGCAGTCCGAACAGGTCCGAGCCGCTCAGCAGCAATAGAACCGTGACCATCTGAGCTGCCATCTTCACCTGTCTGCAGCTCAGCCAATCACAGAGGCAGATTTTCACCTGGTCAGAGGTCACAGCGACGTCACAGAGACGTCACTTTGTTATTTTAAATCAGTTTTTAATATTTGAATAAAATGTTTCAATTATTTCAGAAAAGAATTCTGATGACACGAAATAAAAAGTGACCCGTGACGTCACTTCCTGTTTGTTCACGTTCGAGAAGAAACCAGCCTCAATGAAACAGACAGGTGTGTTAACATTAAAAGTTTGAACCAGAACCAGAACCGCTCCATGATGTCCATCTCTGTAGTCCTGCCTGCCTCCCAGCTGATCTAAAGCTGGTTATGGAGGTGGTAGGTTGGGTGGAGCTGAGTGAAACTTTGGGTGCAGTTGTAGAGGTTCAGTCTGGGGTAAACAGTACTTTTGTAGTCCAGTTGCTCCAGACTGAACCTCTTATGAAGTTTTGATGGTCCCTTGGTCCTCTGGTTGTGGCTGTGGTGTGTTGATGTGTGACAGCTTGAATCAGTGAGACCACTACAGATCAGGGGACAACAAACGCTTTTAGTTAGAAAGAAAAATAAGAAAACAGGTAAAAACTAGTTTGTCTACAGCGACAGTGTATTGGAGTTTCACTGAATTCCAACCAGAGTAAAAGCAGAATATTCATCCTCATATTACCAACTATGAAGTCACCACACACATCACTACTAAGTCTAGAAACACAAACATGGCTTGGCTGACATGGTGGCTTCTGGCAAGACGCACAATATTATAGGCACTAAACTCTGGAACATGCAATATGGTGGCTGGTTACTGTAGTTTGTGCCGGTCGAGTCCTGTGGAGTGAGTCCGTTCACAGAGGGACGTTTGATTTCTGCAGCTGCATGAGAGACAGCATGCTAACGGGTTCACTGCTCTGGGCAGACAGAGTGGCAGGCGGAGCGCCAGGTACACAGAGGCCAACAACACCTGTGTGAGGTCACGATGACGCAACAGGTGGGAGGACTTTGAAGAAGGAGGCACAGGACGAACACATTCAGGTTGACGGAGAGAAGCTCAACTGTCCAACATCTTTGTAAAGTGCCGGAGCTTTCCCCGAAAATCATGTGATCACTAAGGTGCTAAAATTTTACAGCCGTCAGATGAGGTCCAGACCTGAGAGCTCAGATCCAGGAGAACTAAACCGGACCAAATGTTCGGATGTATCGAACCAGAGACGACATACAGGGAGACAACTATGACTCCCAGGGTGCATTTCACTCATGTTACAACGTACAGATCTTCTTCTGATTCTGGGTCAGTTTTGGATAAATTCAGTAACCATGGCGACATGTTTGGTTTGATGTGTTCCTGTTCTGATAACATACATGACGTGTTTACACTCTCATGTCTGCTGAAGGTTCTCAGAGTCGACTTGATTGAAGATGTTTCTTTTCATCATCAGGAGGCTCCTTCTTCAGGTGGAGGTCAAAGAACCTCCTGATGAGGACAAGCGTCTCCATCAAACTAACCAGTCCAACTGACACGAGAATCTTCAGAGGACTATGATGTGGACGAACCTTTACACATCTGAAATTTATTCAGTCCGCATGTCTCTGTTTCTGCCACCAGGTGGAGCTGCTGAGCAACCTGAGCTAGATCTGAACTGGAAGCAGAAAAAGACTCAGAGCAAACAGAAAACACCCTCAGAGCTTGTGGATTCTATCAACACATTAATAAGTTGTCAGTCAGTCTTCCTGCTGATGACTTTATGACATCAGTGAAGTTAATGAAAACACTGATGAGGCTGATCAGGTGAGTTCACATTGTAAACAGTCGTCTGTGATTTCTCCTTTAAGCTCTCAGACCTGGACATTTCACGCTCACTCCTCAACCTCGGTTTGTCGTCCCTCACGAACATGGCTGATGGTGACCCCTGGCGAGGCGGACCTCTGTGTACCTGCGCTCTGGTTGAAGGCCTGCAGATTCTCTGAGCGACATGCAGGCGGTTGATTGTACAAACTGGAGGAGTGCAAACTGTTCCAGACATTCAACACGAAGACACAATAAAAAAAACTTCTTCCCACTCTTTACGACTACAAACTAAAATAAAGCTACGTGAAGTGGGTTTGGTTTGACATTAAAACGCTTCCTTTGGAAACAGAAAGACCAAAACAAACGATGAGGAAGTGGAAGAATCTCTAACCTGGAAGAACGACCATCTGAAACGAGGAGCGCTCGACGTTTGACTCGTCTTTTTGTGAGGCGGACATGAGGATCGAGAACTCCGCAAGTGGGTTCAAAGACAGAATGAGGTCTGAGCCGAGTCATACTCGGACATCAGATTCGCTACCTGTGAGAGCCGTCTGGAAGTGATCCCCTTCTTTGTGGGCTTCAAGTGAAGATGGGGAGGAACTAAAAGGTCTAAGAAAACAGTTGAAGGTGCAAACCGCCGGCCCACATGACCTCTGAGGTTTTCAGTCAGGGACTAGTTTCAGTAAGGGACTGTGTCTGAGTGAGAGCGCGTCGGTTAAGAGCAGGACTTTAAATAAGGGACTGTCAGTCAGCAGCACGACGATGAGTAAGGGACTGTCAGTCAATAATATCAGAGTTTAAAGCTGTATAACAGAGACAAACAAGAAACTATCAAAATACCAAATAAAAAAGAGGTTATATTCCGGAAGCAATGTTTCGTTCAGAGTAATGAGTTGTTAAGCGTTTAGTTCCAAACTACTCCCCCCCTCCCCACGGAGACTAGCGGGACACAACAGCTGCCTTTTGATTATATATACACACACACTTGTTTTTCGATTTTTTCCTTTTTGTTTGTTTTTTCTAGAAAAAGACACAATCCATCCTCAGCTGTCCCTCAGGGCCCAGTTGGTTCAGATCCAGAACTTTACAGAGTCTCCAGACAGAATCAGACGGAGTCGAAACTGCAACAGTCCTACAGAGTAACATCGGTACACCTCCACGAAAAGCCCTGTCACTCCTCTAACACGTGATGCTGACTCAGTCTGTCAGTCTACGATCAGTCACCTGTTCATCAGCCCAACCAATCAGCTGACTCTCTCACTGACGACAGTCCGCGACTCTACGGTTTCCTCTCGGCTGGGGCAGGGGACGGCAGATTGGGGAACAATGTCTCTAAGCTCCCTGCCCTCGCCGGCTGCCTCTGGCTCTGCACGGAGCCTAGCCCTACCGTCTGCCCCAGGGACCAGACCCACCCCAGCACCAGCTACTCCTGGAGATCCAGGAGGCCTCGAGGTGCTGTTTGACCCTCTTTCACCTGCTAAACTCTCTCTGCTCTCTGATGTCAGGATCTCCGCTCTCCCCTCCGCCCGGACACCTTCCATGCTGACCTCTCGGCTCAGTAGCAGGCTCCCTCGGCCAGGCCGCGTGGTACTCAGGTCCTGGGGTTGTTCACTCTGGTTCTGCTGAGCAGGGACCACGTTGGTCCTGGATAGGCTGGGAGATGGTCGATGGGATGACAGATGCTGCACGTGATGCCTGGTGAGCTGAGGGTGGAGCTGGGACTGAGGACGTGGCTGTGTCTGTATCCGCTGAAATTGTGGTTGTGCTTGGGCTGGGACTGGGCCTGCGGGGGTCTGGGCTGGGATTGTCTGGGTTGTTGTCTGTATTGAGACTGGTGTTGTTGTTGCTGCAATTGGTGCCTCGACTGCTGAAGAAGCTGCGCTTGATGTCGGGGTTGCATGTGAGGTTGAGGTTGAGCTGTGGTTCTGGACTGTTGAGGCTGCGTCTGGGCCGTGGTTCTGGACTGTTGAGGCTGTGTCTGAGCCGTGGTTCTGGACTGTTGAGGCTGCGTCTGGGCCATGGTTCTGGACTGAGTTTGAAGCTGAGTTTGTGAAGGGGTTCTAGGCTGGGTTTGAGACTGCATTTGGACAGGTGTTCTGGGCTGCAGTTGGGCTGGGATTCTGGACTGGGACTGAGTCTGAAGTTGGGCTGGGGACCTGGTTGAGGTTGAGGCTGCAGTGACTGCCGGGTCTGAGACTGTTTGGTTGGGGTTTGGGGTTGAGATGAGTGCCTGGGTTGGGGCTGAGGTTGGAGTGCTGTGGGGGGCTGAGACTGTGGATGTGGATGTCTTGTTTGGGATGGATGGATGTGCAGGATGGAGGGGGATTGAGGAGGGTGGGGCTGAGGTGGAGCATGCTGAACCTGGAGCTGGGTCCGGTGCTGGGCGGGGGAAAGTACAGGCTGTGACTGGGCTTTTTGCAGGGAGGCCTGAGGCTGACTGTGGGACTGGGATGGGGGCTGTTGAGGCCGTGGTTGGGGCAGGACGTGCCTGGTAGGAGAGGGCTGGGCTGCTGGGTACCGAGGCTCAGTCTGGGTCTGGGGATGCTGCTGGACCGGGGGGTGGAGGCTGTTGGCGTGGCTGTGGAGCAGGATGGCGAGATTCAGGCAGGGACTGAGTGGCAGACTTGGACTGTGGTCTAGGGGGGGCTTGCTGGAGTCCTCGGCGGTGAGCTGAGGCACAGCCTGGGGCTCGACTTCAGGCCTAGACTGGGGTGGAGGATGCTGGATGTCCAGAGGCTGGAGGAGGTGGTGGAGCAGGAGGAGAAGGCTGATCCAATGTGGAGGCAGAGGAATGTTGGTGGCGATGATGATGGTGGTGGTGGTGGTGATGATGGTGGTGTTTGTGAGGCGGCCGCTCCTTCCTTTTGTGGCTTTTTGATTGGCTAATGCTACTGCTGCTGCTGCTACTCCTTCCTCCTCCCTCTCCTCCCTTGTCACCTTCATCTTCATCAACCTCTTCTCCTGCTGTCTTTTCCTTGTGCTTCCTCCCTTTATGCGCCTTGTGTCCGTGTGATTGGCTTTCATCTGAAGCAGTGGACTGCTTTCGTGTTGTGATTGGCTCTGCTCGGAGGGGGCGGGCTGAGGCTCTGAGGCTGCCGCTCCTTCCTCTCTGCCTGCCTCCACCTCCACATGGACCCTCCTCTCGGTCTCAGCTGTGGTGGGCGCTGGCACCTGGATGCTCTCCCTCTCCTCTACCGTCTCTCTTGTTTTGCGTTTCTTTATTGGCAGGGCTGTTTCCTGGACAACAGGTTTGGTGGAAGACTCCTTGGCAGCTCTCCGTTTGGCTTCTGCTGCTAAGATGGCAGCTGTGGTGTAGCTTCCAGCTGTGGAGCTACCAGAGGTTGATGCCAAGGAGGTTGACGGTGTGGCGACTGATGACGCCACAGAGGCTGCAGCCGGTTCCTGCCCCGTTTCTTGGGGGCGGTCTGTGGCGGAGGCGGAAGTTCCTGTTCTGACTTCCTCTTCCTGCCTGGGCGGGACTTGGACACCAGAGTGGGAGACACCACCTGCAAGGATAGTACCACGACAAGAAGACATCAACAACAAACGATACTGAACCAGCACCAACTGGACTGGACTTGATCAGGGACAGTCCAAGATGAAGCACTTCTCAGGTTCAGACTGTGTTAAAGGTGTGTCAAGTGTGTGTCAGGTGTGTTAGGTGTATCAGAGGAGTCTCAGGTGTGTCAGAGGTGAACTGGGTGAAATGTGTTTGTCCTCTCGGGTTGTTGAGATGCAATTAAATGTAACAGGCTGATCGTACCTTTGAAGTGGAGGAGGTGGTGCCAGTGGAGGACTCTGCCTTGCCAAAGGGCATCTTGACCAGCAGTTTGCCCGGAGTTTTCTCGACCACACGTTTCATGGCCACGCCCTCTGTAGCCTGCCGCATCTTCCCACTGCCTACAAGGACGAATCAACACAGACAACAACACACTGAAAAAGTCTTTTCTTGTCAGCCTGATAACTTCATCTGAAGTGTCAGAGTACCTTTGGGCCGTCCTCTGCCTCGCCCCGATGGCTTCACCACCTTCGGTTTCTTAGGTGGACGCCTCTCACGGCGGGAGGGGCTTCCACGCCCGGTGACAGTGAAATCGAAGTCGTTGGGGTCGGTGGTTGTGTCGCCAACCTTCTGGAAGTAGGCGATGAGTTCAACCTTAGAACGAAACGCCTTCCCCTCGGAGCTGAGCAATGACATAAAAATGACAATCATCACCGCACACACCTCACCTCATCGTGGAAAACAGGTGTGTCAGTGGTGGGTGTGCTTACTTGATCAGGTAGACATCAAACTTTCCCGCTGAGCGACCAGACTTCCTCTGTTTGAGCTTGCGGGTCCAGCCTTCAGGCAGCGATGGGTCGTCGTACAGCGGTCCACGGTCCCGAATGATCGAGCGTCGCTGCCTCGGAGAACCTGCTGACTCGCTGCCAGCTGCTGACTCTGACCCCGGCTCCTCTGAGGGGCCAGCCACCGGCTCTGACACCTGCAGGAAGGAAGTAACATCAAAAAAACAGTTTTCACATCCCCAGGATCCCAAGAGGAACTCAGAGACCTGAACAGATCTGAAGAAGACCTCAGAGATCTAACCACAGACTGTCTCGCCTTGTGACTTCCTGTCTGATTGTCTGTGACTTCCTGTCTGAACTCCTGATGGTAATACCTGTCTTTACCTGCGTCTGTGGCTCTGCCTCTGTCTGTGGCTGCAGCACGGATGTTGGGGGAGTGTCCGAGGCAGTGGTCTCTGCCCCCTGGTCAGCATGGCGACGCTCCCGGCGGGCCTTCTTAGTCTTACTGTGGGACCTGTCTCTCTCTCTAGCAGGGGGCCGGGGGTCAACAGGTCCCTCCTCGCCCTCCTGACCCTCCTCCCTGAAAAAAGACATCACATATGTAAACGTACAACGATTGGCAGTGATTGTCAGGTGTGTGCAGGTAGGCAGGGTTTGACCTTTCTGAGGACTGATTTTGACACCGGGTAAACAATCCACAGGTGTCCTTAATGACCCAATAGTGAGACCTGTGGAAGCCTCCTGATGAATGTTCATTGGAGCTGCTCTCATGAACCTCCCTTAGAGGGGTCAGTGTGAAATTCAGTGAGACTTTCTGAGTCTTCACACACAGGATGCATGCATTTATTTTGCAGGTGTCCAAAAGAACAGACCAGAGACAAACGAACGAACAAAAGAGCATGAGGGGGATGACATGAAGGAATCGAACTCGCAATGCTGTGATTACGTGGTGCTGTGTTGTCGAACGTTCCTCCATCACCCTACATGTTGAACCTGCTCTTTTATCGTGAAATGCTAGAACCACAGGAAGTGTCCCTGAACGCACCAACAGGAAGTTCACATGAGCTCACATGACAAGAACATGTTGACCAATCACAGACTGATCACCTGTGACTTCCTGTCTGTTTCAGCCTCTGGTCGATCTGTCGTCACGGAGACGACACCTTGTTTGCTTTGGTGTAAAAAATAAAAAAGTTAAAAAGATTATTTGAGTTTTGTGAAAACTTTTTCAACTGTTTCTGTGGAACGTTACAGCAGCGTCACGGGAACATGTGAACGTTAAGCACGGGGAACATTGTGGAACGTTAAGCAGCATTACGGGAAGTAAGCAGCGTTACGGAACATTGTGGAACGTTACAGCAGCGTTACGGGAACATTGTGGAACGTTACAGCAGTGTTACGGGAACATTACAGACCGTTACAGCATTGTGGAACGTTACAGAAGCGTTACGGGAACATTACAGACAGTTACAGCAGCTTTACGGAACGTTACAGCAGCGTTACGGAACGTTACAGAAGCGTTACGGGAACATTACAGACAGTTACAGCAGCTTTACGGAACGTTACAGCAGCGTTACGGAACGTTACAGCAGCGTTACGGGAACATTACGTAATGTTACAGCAGTGTTATGGTAATGTTACAGCAGCGTTACAGGAACGTTGTTTATGCGTGTTATAAACATGCAGATGTCGTCCAATCAGAACGTCGCTCATCGTCATCATGAGGTGTCACTTCCTGTTTTACCCAGAATGCAGCAGAAAGTTGTTTACTTTGTGGTTCCAGTCATGTGACCCAATGTGGGGGGTCGAGCCTCAGGTTGGGAACCCCTGTTTGTGTGTGATGGAGCTGCAGGTGGAGGTGAAGCAGCTGGAACAGGAAGTGACTGCACCCCCTCCACACACACACACACACACAGTCCTGTACACTGACTCGCAGGTTCGAGTCCAGCCTGACACACACACACAAGCGGAGCTGCCTGGCTCAGCAGCAGAGGCAGCCGCCCGCTAATGAGGGTGATGATGAGTTAATGTCGCTGTCAGTGGGCGGGGGGGTATATGTGCGTGTGTGTGTGTGGAGGGTTACCCGGGTTAACTCGGGTTACTGAGCAGCGGTCTAAACACTCTGTGTTTGCTAACGTGCTAGCAGACTGTTAGCTCCCTGGCTGTGTGACGGAGGCGGATGGACACACCGCCGGTGACCGGGGCTGAGATGTTTGTGACGGACACACTGCCGCCGACCCCCGGCCTGACTTCCCGGGGACTTGTGTGGAAGTCATAGCGGGCCGGCGGCGCACTGAGGGCGAGCTAAGCTACGAGCTGCCGTCCGTCCCTCTGCTCCGGCTACAGCAGCTAAAGTACAGACTTAGCAGTAAGTTGGTGACGTATTCCCGCTAACCCCGCTCCGCCGAGACAGGCCGGGGTAAAAATCAACGCACTTTTACTTGAATAAAACACACGACAGTAAACGGCGTGCGGCGGTCGGAGGCGGCGGCAGTGGCGGCGCTTTAACGGAGGATAAAATGTAAAAACCCACTTACAGTCTCTCCTCTCCGCTCTCCACGGCGGCCATTTTTATTTAAATAAATAATTTTATATTAAAAAAAAGCCTCCAAACATCTCTGCGCCCTCCTGCTGCACCCCGCCCCCTCACAACCGCCGTCAGTCACCAAACACCGCGAGATCTCATCGCTGGTCGAGCACAGCGCAGGGGCGGTGAAGTCCCGCGAGAAGACAGCGCTCATCGGTCACAATGAGGCGTTCAGAGCGGCTCTGGAAGTCTGTAAAAACAACAAACAGAGACTGTCATCAAAGTTTTAATGAACATTAATAAGTCGACATATTAAATTATCAAAACTTTTAAATGATCAGTGTCAATCAAACTAATTATGATCAGTTAAATAAGAATTAATAAAATATGAACCAGAATAAAGTCATGACAGATTTAAGATGCTTACATATTCTAAATAAATATTAAAACTGAACACACTGAACACACTGAACACACACTGAACACACACTGAACACACTGAACACACACACTGAACACACACTGAACACACTGAACACACTGCACACACACTGAACACACTGAACACACTGAACACACTGCACACACACTGAACACACACTGAACACACTGCACACACACTGAACACACTGAACACACTGAACACACTGCACACACACTGAACACACTGCACACACACTGAACACACTGAACACACTGAACACACTGAACACACACTGCACACACTGAACACACACTGAACACACTGCACACACACTGAACACACTGAACACACACTGAACACACACTGAACACACTGAACACACTGAACACACACTGAACACACTGCACACACACTGAACACACTGAACACACACTGAACACACTGAACACACACTGAACACACTGCACACACACTGAACACACTGAACACACACTGAACACACACTGAACACACTGAACACACTGAACACACACTGAACACACTGAACACACTGAACACACACTGAACACACACTGAACACACTGAACACACACTGCACACACTGAACACACACTGAACACACACTGAACACACTGAACACACACACTGAACACACACTGAACACACTGAACACACACTGACACACTGAACACACACGAACACACTGAACACACACTGAACACTGAACACACTGAACACACACTGAAACACTGAACACACGAACACCCACTGAACACACTGAACACACACTGCACACACACTGAACACACACTGAACACACTGAACACACTGAACACACACACTGAACACACACTGAACACACTGAACACACACTGCACACACTGAACACACACTGAACACACTGAACACACACTGAACACACTGAACACACACTGAACAAACAGTGCACACACACTGAACACACACTGAACACACACTGCACACACTGAACACACACTGAACACACACTGAACACACTGAACACACTGCACACACACTGAACACACACTGAACACACTGCACACACACTGAACACACACTGAACACACTGAACACACACTGAACACACTGAACACACACTGAACACACACTGACAACACTGCACACACACTGAACACACACTGCACACACACTGAACACACTGAACACACACTGAACACACACTGCACACACTGAACACACTGCACACACTGAACACACTGCACACACACTGAACACACAATGAACACACACTGAACACACACTGAACACACACTGAACACACTGCACACACTGAACACACTGAACACACACTGAACACACACTGAACACACTGAACACACACTGAACACACACTGAACACACACTGAACACACTGCACACACACTGAACACACACTGCACACACACTGAACACACTGAACACACACTGAACACACACTGCACACACTGAACACACTGCACACACTGAACACACTGCACACACACTGAACACACAATGAACACACACTGAACACACACTGAACACACACTGAACACACTGCACACACTGAACACACTGCACACACACTGAACACACTGAACACACACTGAACACACTAAACACACACTGAACACACTGAACAAACTGCACACACTGCACACACACTGAACACACACTGAACACACTGCACACACAACTGAACACACTGAACACACACTGCACACACACTGAACACACACTGCACCACACTGAACCACACACTGCACACACACTGAACACACACTGAACACACACTGCACCCACGACACACACTGAACACACTGAACACACACTGAACACACTGAACACACTGAACACACACTGAACACACTGAACACACACTGAACACACACTGAACACACACTGAACACACTGCACACACACTGCACACTGTCCCACACTACAATAGTTCTCCCCAGAAATGTCCTCACTCTGTGTTCAGGTGTCTCTTAAACCACAAAGTGTAGGTGTGTGTGTCACATACACTCATTTGTTTGTGTGTTGGAGTGTGATGTCAAGTTTCCTTCCTTCACGGTTGCTGTAATTAAAACAGGAAATGAGTCAGTGGAGTCAAAGTAAAGAGGACGTGTTCCATCAGGATTTCCTTTAACAAAATAAAAGCCCTCCTGTCTGTCCCTCTGTTTGTCTGTCTGTTTATCTCACTGTCTGTTTGTGTCTCTCTCTGTCTGTCTGTCTCTCTCTGTCTGTCTGTCATTGGTTGTCTACATTGGTTCATTTCCTGTGGACATGTCACGTCTCTGTACTTTCCTCAGTAGCAGACCTCCTTTATGAGTCAATGTGATGTCATTTCCTGTTATGTTTTTATGACTTTGATGATGTCATCATTTTATATCCTTTTTCTGGGCCTGATCTCACTTCAGTTCCCATCACCACTCTTTTCTTCCTGTTGGCGTTTCAATGTTTTTCAGATGTCTGTGTCTACATTTATGGACCTCCTGGCTCCATCTCCTTGAGGTCTGTGGGCCTCCCGGTTCCGTCCCTGAGGACTGTGGACCTCCTGGTTTCCACACTCGGGCTTTTATTTTGGAGGAAGACAACCGGAAGCGGCTCTTATTGCGTTGAGCTTGAGCACGCACTGGGCGGAAGCAGAAGGAGCCGAACTTGAGGGACGGTTCAAAGTTGTGAAATTTCTTTAACGGGTCTGTGTCGGACGGTTCTGGTGGCACGGACGGGTCCGGGTCAGAGCGGGTCGCTGTTAGCCGTTAGCCTGTTAGCTCGGGGTCGTTTCCACCAAAGATGTCGAGCGGAGACGGAGGGGTGGGCAGAGGGGTGTTCCTGTATCAGCTGCCCCCCGTCGTCCTCTGCGAGTTCTGCGGGATCATGGACGGACTCACTGACATGGACTGGACCCGCTTCGGTGAGTCGGAACCAGAACTAAGGTCTAACATATAGCCTGAGGACAGGGAAAGTTAGACTGTGACGTCAGACTTCAAAATAAAGTTTGAACAAATGAAACCACCAGACAGCGGCTGACGTCACGTCAACTAATTAATTATTCATATGAATAATATGAATATCAATGAGGACAGATGACGTCGCCGGCTCAGTCATGATGTCACGGTGTGACTTATGTTCTGTTCGGGTTCTGTTTAGGTTCTGATGCGCTGGGACAGTTCATGCCTCCTATCTCATGTTTGAGGAGTTTACTGCTTCCTGTTGGGGCAGAATCCTCCGTGTCTGTGAAGTGAACCACAAACTGCAGTTCCTCTAACGTCCACTTGAGGCTGGCTGCAGAAGTGAGTCAGTCTCCATAAGTCCCCATGTTAGACAGCAGAAATAAACATGTTTACAGCCTGGTACAAAAAACAGTTTTGGTCTCTGTAGCTAATTTCCCCGTTCATGACAACTGTACTGAGGGTGAATTTATATACAACTCACCTGTTCACATTATATTAAGGCTTAAAGTGATGCAGGATTCAGAGCGTGGACGCTTTGATTGACAGGTGGGTGTGGGCGGGCTGAATGACACCTGGTTGGTTCAGGATTATCCCTGACTTTGAGGTGGAAGAGGCAACATGGCGGCTACAGAAGAGTCTATCTTAATGAAAATACATGAATTAACTGTCTGTCTGTCTGTCTGTCTGTCTGTCTGTCTGTCGTAGCCTCAGCAGTCCTCTGTGATCAGAAAGCATTGCGATGGGCTGAGAGGAAGGAGAGGCGGACCGACTGGGTGATGAACTATTGGGGTAACAGGAACGCCCGTGTTGGCGAGCTCATCGACCTGTTGGAGCGTCTGCAGATGCTCCGCCCCCGTGATGTCATCCTGACCTGTAAGTTCTCTGACCTCTGATGACCTCTGACCTCTGTGGGGTCAGACGGACATTTTAACAATCAGCTGACTCTCTCCTCCGCAGGGGCGTCCAGTCTGACGCCTCCTCCACCTGCACCTCCACCACCTCCTCCTCCTCCTCCTGATGTCTTTGTGTCTAAGTTTGACCCTCCTCCCAAACCGTCCACGACCTCGTCCACATCAACAACCTGCGAACTCAACACACAGACAGGTAATACACAGACACACACACACAGGTAACACACACACACAGGTAACACACACACACAAACACACAGGTAACACAGACACACAGGTAATACACGGACACACAGGTAACACACACACACACACACAGGTAACACACAGACATACAGGTAACACACACACATACAGGTAACACAGACAGGTAACACAGGTAATACACAGACACACAGGTAAAACACACAGGTAGCACACACACACACACACAAAGTGGATCGATGATGTTTTGGGCTGAATTTAAACGAGGGCAGGTGGCCTCTCATGACGTAGGCTGTGAGGTTATACTGAGAGCTGAGGGGAAGTGAACAAGGGGAAGTGAACAAGGCAACAAGGGGAAGTGGAAGAACTAATAAAGAAGAATGTTGATACAAACTGACAAAGAAGGATTTGGACTGGCAGAACAGACTGGAGACTCAAACAGGTTACAAATCCGGACGTGCAGTGGGAGTCTGTACCTGCAGTAAGGATCCAGACGTGCAGTGGGAGTCTGTACCTGCAGTAAGGATCCAGACGTGCAGTAAGGGTCCAGACGTGCAGTAAGGGTCCAGACGTGCAGTAAGGGTCCAGACGTGCAGTGGGAGTCTGTACCTGCAGTAAGGGTCCAGACGTGCAGTGGGAGTCTGTACCTGCAGTAAGGATCCAGACGTGCAGTGGGAGTCTGTACCTGCAGTAAGGATCCAGACGTGCAGTAAGGATCCAGACGTGCAGTGGGAGTCTGTACCTGCAGTAAGGGTCCAGACGTGCAGTGGGAGTCTGTACCTGCAGTAAGGGTCCAGACGTGCAGTAAGGGTCCAGACGTGCAGTGGGAGTCTGTACCTGCAGTAAGGGTCCAGACGTGCAGTAAGGGTCCAGACGTGCAGTGGGAGTCTGTACCTGCAGTAAGGGTCCAGACGTGCAGTGGGAGTCTGTACCTGCAGTAAGGGTCCGGACGTGCAGTAAGAGTCTTTCTGTCCTCTGTTTTCAGGTGATGGAGGAGGAAGGCCGCTCCCTGGACCTGCCCCGCCCCCCCAAAATATGAACAGCCAACCTGATATCATCCACCCACCACCCCAGGTAACATACACACACATATATTGGTGATGATGATAGATAAACCTGTGCAAAGAAGTTAAATATGTGCTAAGATGAAGACGTGATGTCATCCCTTAGCCCCCCTCTGTGGTGGCGGAGTGTAGCAGCGGGGTGATGTGCTGGTCCTATGAAGAGGTGCATGCTGGGACTGAGGGGTTCTCACCCTCCTTGCAGGTGGGGGAGGGGGGCTTTGGGGTGGTGTACAGAGCAACTCTAAGGAGCATCGACTGTGCCGTGAAGCGACTCAGACAGGTTAGCCAATCACAGCACTGTGTTCAGGCAACAGGATGTGATGTCACAGCCGTGTAATAATGAGTGTTGTTGTTGTAGGACTGTCTGATGGACTGGACTCTGCTCAGGGAGAGCTTCAAGACCGAGGTGGAGAAACTGACAAAGTGAGGACGCATGTGCACACTGATCAGCTGATTAATGATTACAATTAAAAGTCTGAATGAAGAGATGAAGCTCCAATCTGTCTCCTCCTCCTCCTCCTCATACTCCTCCTCCTCTTTCTCTTACTCCTCCTCTCTCCTCCTCTTCCTTCTCTTCCTTCTCTTTTTCTTCCTCCTTCTCCTCAAACTCTTTCTTTTCCTCTTCCTCCTTCATCTCCTCCTCTTCCTCCTCCTCCAGGTTCAGACATCCCCACATCGTGGATCTGCTGGGTGTCAGTGAAGGTTGCGGATCAGTGTGTCTCATCTACAGTTACATGGACAACAGATCATTGGAGGACCAACTACACAATGTACACACACATACACAAAATGAAGAAACACATGTGGAACATCTGTTCAATATCATTGAAACATCTGGTGTTTGTGTGTGTCTGTATGTGTGTGTGTGTGTTTAGGAGTGTGTGTCTCTGTCCTGGTCTCAAAGGGTTTCTGTTGTTAAAGGAGCTTCGACAGCTCTGCAGTTTCTTCATTGTCCACCTGAAGGTCCAACACCGCTGATCCACGGGGACGTCAAGAGGTCAGTGTGACATCACATCAAATCATCGTGACATCACAGCTGTGTCACATGACAGGGATTGTGAACATTTTATGTCTGTGTGTGTCTGCAGCTCGAACATCCTGTTGGACTGTCACCTGGTGGCGAAGCTGGCGGACTTTGGTCTGGCTCGGTTTGCATCACACAGCTCATCAGGACACTCGGTGGTTCAGACGGCATCGGTCGGAAGAACAGCAACTGTGAGAGGAACACTTGCGTACCTACCTGATGAATATGTGAGGAAAGGAGAGCTGGGGCCTGCTGTGGATGTCTACAGCTTTGGAGTGGTAAGAGGGCCAACGATCCACAGGTGACCCTAACGATCCACAGGTGACCTTAACGATCCACAGGTGACCTCAATGATCCACAGGTGACCTTAACGATCCACAGGTGACCTTAGCGATCCACAGTTGACCTCAACGATCCACAGGTGACCTTAACGATCCACAGGTGACCTCAACGATCCACAGGTGACCTTAACGATCCACAGGTGACCTTAACGATCCACAGTTGACCTCAACGATCCACAAGTGACCTTAACGATCCACAGTTGACCTCAACGATCCACAGGTGACCTTAACGATCCACAGGTGACCTTAACGATCCACAGGTGACCCTAACGATCCACAGGTGACCTTAACGATCCACAGGTGACCTTAACGATCCACAGGTGACCTTAACGATCCACAGGTGACCTCAACGACCCACAAGTGACTTTAGCTATCCATAGGTGACCCTAACGATCCACAGGTGACCTCAACGATCCACAGGTGACCCTAACGATCCACAGGTGACCTTAACGATCCACAGGTGACCTCAACGATCCATATGTGACCATAATGATCCACATTTGACCTTTAATGACCCACAGGTGACCTTGAGGTTCTGATTTGTCACCTGTCAGCAGTCTGGCGTGAGGTCACACAGGTGTTGTATGTTTCAGGTGTTGTTGGAGGTTCTGACGGGTCGACGAGCTCTGGAGACAGACAGAAAGTCACAGACAGGAGAGAGATACCTGGTCAGAACAAACACACACACTTCTTTAAATGTTCTCATGGTTCAGTGGCTCAGTGATGAGGTTCTGGTTCTGGTCCGGGTTGTGCAGAAGGACCTGGTTGGGGACGTGGAGGATAGCCCAGCTGGTTTGTCTGCAGCTGAGTCCTGGAGGAAACATCTGGATCGCCGGCTGACCACAGGTCAGTGTGTGTGTGTGTGTGTGTGTGTGTGTGTGTGTGTGTGTGTGTGTGTGCGCCTGTGTCTGTGTGGTGTAGTTTCTGACTCCTGATCTGTCTTCAGGTGGCGCTTCTGAACCTGCTGGCTCCATGGAGATGGTGGCTCTGGCCTGCAGGTGTCTGGACAAGAAGAGGAAGAGGAGACCGTCCATGACAAAGGTGTGTGTGTATCTGTGCTTTGACCTTTGACATCTAAGGTTCTTCAGGGTTGTTGTTGGGACCATCTTCCTTATGTACGGGTTGCGTTCCAGGTGTTGGACACACTTCAGGACATCGACACCACAGTGAGGAGGGGCATCTCTCACCCTCTGGACTCCAGTGTGGGAGCTCTGTCCCAGCAGCTGTCCACACTGGGACCACTGGAGGACACTCATAAGCCCTCCAAGTCCTCCCAGTTCTCTTCCACCTCGTCCTCCTCTTCCTCCTTCTCCTCTTCCTCCTCCTCTTTCTGCTCCCTCACCTCTCCTCACCCGCTGCACTCCTCCTCCTCCCTCCCCCCCGGTCTGTCCTCATTGGTTGGTCCCTGTGAGACTGATGAGAGTCGAGGTTTTTCCCAGTATGACGTTCAATCCCAGTTCAGATCCAATGGGACCAACTCCAGGTGTCTGTCCCCGAGCACCAGAAACCAGTACCAGAGTCCAGCTGGGCCCGTAGAGTCCCAGTTCAACCATCCTTCTGTCCCCACCGAGGATCAGTACAACTTCCCTCCCCAGCCCAGCAGCACCAGTGACAGATCTGGGGCCTGGGCCCTCACAGCATCCCCCACAGGACCAGAATCCCTCTCTCCTGTGGGCTCCCTGCGGTCATCATCCAGAGCAGCCTCAGGTACGTTAACATGACCACACCCCCAGCTGTTTGACTGACAGTGGTCACATGCTGATATCACTTCCTGTCTTTGTTCAGTCCACATGAATCCCAGCAAACAGCGCTTCCTGCAGAAGAAGACTTTATACGAGGAAGGCCGGATCCAAACACCAGAGCTGCTGTCGTCAGATGACCTGTGTATGTGTCACTGATGACATCACACTGATGACATCACATTCATCTGTCTCGTGTTGTAGTGGATCATGTGATCTGGTCTCTCTCATGGTCCCCTGTCTCGTCTAGATGGAGAGGGCATCTCGGTGGACTGCAGAGGACCGGAGGAGAGCGACGAGCTGGACTTCCTTCCTGGTCAGATACAGTCCTGATGCAATGTTTGTTATCTAAACTGTTGAACCTGCAAGACTCTACAGGACACTGCAGGACTTTACAGACATCTACAGGACTCTGCAGGACTTTACAGACATCTACAGGACTCTGCAGGACTTTACAGACATCTACAGGACTCTACAGACATCTACAGGACTCTACAGACATCTACAGGACTCTGCAGACATCTACAGGACTCTACAGACATCTACAGGACTCTACAGACATCTACAGGACTCTACAGACATCTGCAGGACTCTGCAGACATCTACAGGACTCTACAGACATCTGCAGGACTCTGCAGACATCTACAGGACTCTACAGACATCTGCAGGACTCTGCAGACATCTACAGGACTCTGCAGGACTTTACAGACATCTACAGGACTCTGCAGACATCTACAGGACTCTGCAGGACTTTACAGACATCTACAGGACTCTGCAGACATCTACAGGACTCTGCAGACATCTGCAGGACTCTGCAGGACTTTACAGACATCTACAGGACTCTGCAGGACTTTACAGACATATGCAGGACTCTGCAGACATCTACAGGACTCTGCAGACATATGCAGGACTCTGCAGACATATGCAGGACTCTGCAGACATCTGCAGGACTCTACAGGACTCTGCAGACATCTACAGGACTCTACAGACATCTGCAGGACTCTGCAGACATCTACAGGACTCTGCAGACATCTGCAGGACTCTACAGACATCTGCAGGACTCTACAGACATCTGCAGGACTCTACAGACATCTGCAGGACTCTACAGACATCTGCAGGACTCTGCAGACATCTGCAGGACTCTACAGACATCTGCAGGACTCTACAGACATCTACAGGACTCTACAGACATCTACAGGACTCTACAGACATCTGCAGGACTCTGCAGACATCTGCAGGACTCTGCAGACATCTACAGGACTCTACAGACATCTACAGGACTCTACAGACATCTGCAGGACTCTACAGACATCTGCAGGACTCTACAGACATCTGCAGGACTCTACAGACATCTACAGGACTCTACAGACATCTACAGACATCTACAGGACTCTACAGACATCTACAGGACTCTGCAGACATCTACAGGACTCTACAGACGTCTACAGGACTCTACAGACATCTACAGGACTCTACAGACGTCTACAGGACTCTACAGACATCTACAGGACTCTACAGACATCTACAGGACTCTACAGACATCTACAGGACTCTACAGACATCTACAGGACTCTACAGACATCTACAGGACTCTACAGACGTCTTCAGGACTCTGCAGGCTCTCATTGATCCGTTAACTATTTGGAGACATTCCAGTTTAATTCTTCTTCCTCCAAAGAGGTTTGAGCACAAAAAGTAATTATTCATGTGTCGTTAACGCATTGAAAACATTTTACCGATGCATGTGAGTGTTGTGAGTTCCCAACGGCTGATGAACTGTGAGCCGGGGCATTTCTTCATTGTTAACATCATGATCCTCTGATTTGTTTGTCCTTATCATGTGATCCATTAGTCACACACATACACAGCAGTCTGTCATTATTCAGTTTATAGTGCGCCTCCTACTGGTTACTGAGTTAAAATGTATTATTATTATTAGGGGTGTGCAAGATCAAACTCGACGATATTTCTCGTTGCATTAAAAATCTGTCTCGCGAGATTTGTGAGCTATCCAAACTTCTACTTGTGACCTGTGGGGGCAGTAATGTGCCTTTGCTACGTCTAGCCTGCCAGAATCTAAAGAAGGAGAAGGAAAAGAAGAAGAGGAGGAGGAGAAGAAAGGGTAGCATTGTAACAGGACACATTTGAAGGCCGATTATGTCACAACGCTGCGTGAATGCTGTCCCAATTCAAAGGCTCCTTCAAATGCGGTCTTCTTTTCCCTCTTTTTCGAGGATGCACCGCGGCTGTCCTTTGCGGCCTCACATATCCCAAGATGGGAAACATGCAATAATGGCTCCTTCGAAGCCTCAGAATTGAGACACAGCAAGGATTACCACTGAAGATGCTCCTGCCACTGTCAAATCATTTGTTTGGCAGCATTTTGGGTCCCCGGCGGAAATTATAAAAAGTAGTAGAGTGACTGATAAGACAATATGCAAGCTTGACAAAGTAGAACTTTGATTTGGTTTTGTACATAATATTGTTTGCAAAAAGAAAGAAATATTTTATTTATTTTATTTTAACTTTTATAAATTTTAGTGTCAATTTGTGGAAGAAGTTTATTAAAAGTGTTAAAGAGTTATAATTATAAAACATTTCAAAATGCATGTGCAACTCGGTTAAATAAAAGTCTGTTGGTACAGTCATACATTTTGTCATTGTAGTTGTCTTAAAATCTCGTCTCGTCCTCGTGATTCCAGTATCGTGTCTCATCTCGTCTCGTGAGATGAGTGTATCGTCACACCTGGTATTTTATATTTAACATAGATCTGCATGTTAACAATGAGGATGTTCATCAGCCAGTGGGAGCTCACGATACTCACCCGTGGACCAGAGGCTCAAACTGACATGACATTAATGTCTGTTTATGTGTTGACATCTAAACAACATGTTAATGTGTTGAAAGTCATTTGAATGTTGAACATTGTTTAAACTGTTAATTATTTTTGATGAGTCGATGTTAATGTTGGTCAGATGTTTGATTTTTAATAAATGAATGATTTTTTTCAAACAATGTCAGACGTCATTAAAGATATCATGAAGTCTGAACAAGAACAGATCACTGTATACAGACAAGGTGGGAACCACACATGCAGATCATTCAGAGGCTCTTGTTGCTGTCTCTGTTCAGACACTGACAGTATATACAGTATAACACATATAACAGTCTTCAGTTTGAATGAATGATGTGTTTCCAGTGTCTGTCCTCGAGGTGGCACTATGCCCTCACAAATATGAGATTAGATTAGAAATACTTTATTAATCCTAAACTGGGAAATTGCAGTAACAGCATTTCACCCATAATAAGTAATACATTAAGTATAATATAATATACTGTGTCTGCAGAATGTCCCTGTGTGCAGCCTGCAGATGTTTTGAGGCGATGCAGTGACCGTTTGCTGTTCATCAGTAAGCATTGCACCAGAAAGAAGACAGCTCCATGGTTAAACTGACAGATGACTGATTTTATTTCAATAATTAATACTTCGTGTTTTATTGGACGTCTGGTGTGTTCAGGTGTCACTGTGCTCTGTATGAGTCTGAGGCGGTGTTACGGTTCATGGTGTGTTCAGGTGGCACTGTGTGCTGTATGAGGCGGTGTTACGGTTCACCGCGTGACCGTGCTCACTGACACCCTACGGTGTTAGCATTAGCCACCTAGCCTCTCTGTTGTGTTTGGTTGCTGCTAGCAGCAAGATGGCGGCTCCCATCCCGGCACACAGACCCTCTGCTCTGCATATCTAACAGCAGCTTTCGGCCTCCAGCTTTCGGCCTCCACGCTGCCCCCTCACAGCGGTGATGGAGTAGCCGTCCATCGCACTCGTTCGCAGCTGGATATGCACTTCTGTCTCCGCTGGCTTGCGTTAGCCTGAGCAGCTACTGGCGGCTTCCACCGACTCTGCGCGGCGTTCAGTGGGCTAAAATGGCGGACTGTGTCCCGCTGTCTCTGGGCTAGCAGACATCACAGTGATTCCTCTGTGTGTGGCTGAGAAGAAGAAGGCTGTTTATTCACTGTGTGCAATACAACACGGGCTCCGTGGCTCGTCACTCCCTGCAGACTGACTGCACTCTCGTCAGACGAAGCTAACAGGCAGCTTCCGGTTAGTTAGCCCCAAGAGCTAGTTAGCAGGCTAATGCTAACCTCGGAGGCGATTTAAACTCGTGACTGAATTTAGACTTTTCTTTGTCGCCGAGGACCGGGACACGTCAACCCTGCGGCGTCATGGCTACCGAACCCGCGACTCCCGCGGTTGTACAGCCCCGCTGGAAGCGTGTCCTGGGCTGGACCGGACCGGTGCCGCGGCCCAGACACGGGCACCGGGCCGTGACCATCAAGGAGCTAATGGTGGTGTTTGGCGGCGGGAACGAGGGGATCGTGGACGAACTGCACGTCTACAACACAGGTACCGGTCCGACTGTTGGTTCGGTGTGAGACTCATGTAAAGCTGTAACAGGAAATTCTATGCGAAAGCTTCTGTTAGTGCTAACTCGAAGCTAACAGCTCTGGGGCGATTCAAACATGTAGCCTCCTAGGCTAGGTTAGTTTCTGCTGGTTGAAGCTAAAGCGGTTAGCCGAATGCTAACGGAGCGGCTCCGGTACAAACACGGAGAGAAATGGCGCGTTTTTACTGAAAACATTGTCGACGTCACACAGACACGCCCCCTGGCGCTGCAGTAACACGGAAGTAAACAAGAGCTACGTCAAATTGAATTCACACGTTGTATTATTATTATTATTATTATTATTATTATTTTATTTATTATATTTTTTTTTTGAGTCTGAGCTGTAGAAATGTGAAGCTTTATAAACGTTATCAGTGTACCTGTCTGATCTGTCTAATGTCTCACCTGGTCTGCACCCCCACCCCCACAGCGACCAACCAGTGGTTCATCCCGGCGGTCCGTGGTGAGGTCCCCCCTGGCTGCGCCGCGTACGGCTTTGTGTGTGATGGGACGAGGCTGCTGGTGTTGGAGGGATGGTGGAGTACGGCAAATACAGCAGCGACTTGTACGAGCTGCAGGTGAGTGGTGTCAGCAGGGGGCTGGGCCTTCCTCACCTTCTAGTTTAATGTTTATTATGTCAGGCCAACTTCCTGGTAGTCACATGACACACAACACGCTAACCTACAAAGAACAGAACCTCAGCTTGTCAGACAGACACTGGTACCTGTCCATCAGCTGGTGCCGGTCCATTGCCCCTCTCTTGTTGACTCACCTGGCGGTGTGCTGTCTCCTCCAGGCGAGTCGCTGGGAATGGAAGCGTCTGAAGGCCAAGGTGCCAAAGAATGGCCCGCCCCCCTGCCCCCGCCTCGGACACAGCTTCTCTCTGATTGGCAGCTCCTGCTACCTGTTTGGAGGGCTGGCCAATGACAGCGAAGATCCCAAGAACAACATCCCCAGGTAGGAAACCTCAGCCCGTCCTTGGGTACTGACCCAGAATCAGGTTCTGATGTAGAGATATGAAGGTTTACCCCCCCCCCCAGGTACCTGAACGACCTTTACTGTCTCGAGCTGCGACCTGGCTCTAGCGTGGTCGGCTGGGAGATCCCCATGACGATGGGTCAGCCACCACCGCCGAGAGAGAGTCACACAGCCGTGGTGACGAGCGGCCGGGGGGCCAACAGACTGATCATCTATGGAGGGATGAGCGGCTGCAGGCTGGGAGACCTGTGGGTCCTACACATAGGTAAGACAGGCTGGGACATGTGAGATTAGCTGCAGACCTGTGCGTCCTCATTAATGTAGTATTTTATACTGTAGTATTTGCATATTTATAATAGTAGAAGTTGTACTATAAGTTTTTATTGAAGTATTTCATCACACTTGATACTACATTGTGCTGACGTCTGTTTGATTCCCGTCCTGGTGATGTCACAGACTCTCTGACGTGGACTAAACCAGCTCTGAGTGGAACTGCCCCTTTACCCCGCAGCCTGCACTCTGCCACTGCCATCAACAACAAGTAATACTACACAGAGTACACACAGCACTACACCGCCATCAACAGTACTACAGTACTACATGCTGCTGCTTGATGTGATATTGTGAATATCAGCACAACCTGTGTGATATTAATATCTCACCTGTCTGTCTCTCTCATCTCTCTGTCTGTCTCTCTCACCTGTCTGCCTGTCTCTCACTTGTCTGTCTCTCTCACTTGTCTGTCTCTCAGAATGTACGTGTTTGGGGGTTGGGTTCCTCTGGTGATGGATGACGTCAAAGTGGCGACTCACGAGAAGGAGTGGAAGTGTACCAACACACTGGCCTGCCTCAACCTGGGTACCACACACACAGTTCAAAGAGCCAGGCTCAAGACAGGTACCTCTATACCTGTCTGTTTTCACCTGTCTTCACATGTCTGAATCTGTCTGCAGACACAATGTGCTGGGAGACGGTCTTGATGGACAGTCTGGAGGAGAGCATCCCGAGAGCTCGAGCTGGTCATTGCAGTGTGGCCATCAACTCCAGGCTGTACATCTGGAGCGGCAGGGACGGCTACAGGAAGGCCTGGAACAACCAGGTGTGCTGCAAGGACCTGTGGTATCTGGAGACAGGTGAGGACTGTGAGATACAGTAACACCTGGAGATGGGTGATGACTGTGAGCTACAGGAACACCTGGAAATGGGTGACGACTGTGAGATACAGCAACACCTGGAGACAGGTGAGGACCTCTGACAGGTACAGATGTACTGACGCCCTCTCACCTGTCTGTCCACACTCAGAGCGTCCGTGCGCTCCCTCACGGGTTCAGTTGGTCCGGGCCAACACGTCATCTCTGGAGGTGAGCTGGGGGCCATCACAGACCGCTGACACCTACCTGCTGCAGTTACAGAAGTACAACATTCCTTCCACACCTGCAGCGGCCTCACCTGCCCCTAACCCTGCCCCCATTCCCACACCTTCAGCTAGCTCCCCCAAGAGCCCCATCACTATGACACCAGCTAGCCAAACTGTTCCACTGTCCGGCATCACACTTGTCCCCTCCCCCACCACCTCAGCACCTGGAAGCCCGCTGGCTGCTGCAGCCAAAACACCAGGTATGTTGACACACCTGTACAGCTAGATCTACAAGTGACAGAGCAGATAGATCTGAATCATCTGCTCACCTGTATTCTGTATTTCTGCAGCTGTCCTGAAGGTGGCAGCACCTCCAGGTGCACCAGGTGGAGCCTCCATCATTACAGTGAGACAGGCCACGGCCAGATCCCCAGGTGCCGTGGCGACACTTCCTTCAGGTGTTCGTATGGTTGTACCTGCTCAGGCCGGTCACGGGACGGTAAGGACATTGTTCTGGTCTACAGAACCCGGTCCAGAGTGGATCAATACAACAGTCACCAGTGTTCTGATTGGGCACTATCAATGACACAAACATTAACCTACTTTCTGTCTGCTCTCAGTCAATAGGAAGCAGTCCACAGATGAGTGGCATGGCGGCACTGGCGGCAGCGGCAGCAGCGACTCAGAAAATCCCTCAGTCCACGGCAACAGTGCTGAATGTCCCTGCAGGAGCAACGATTGTGAAGACGGTCGCTGTGAGTCCAGGATCCAGTGGTCTGCCGGTCAAAGTGGCCTCTCCAGTTACAATGGTACAGTACGCACCTTCGGTACTACTGCCAGTGTACGCACCTGTGGTACTACTGTTACTGTACACATCTGCGGTACTACTGTCAGTGTACATACCTCTAAACGTATCTTGTCTTTCTCAGGTGAGTAACCCGGCCACTCGCATGCTGAAGACTGCTGCTGCTCAGGTGGGCGGGGCATCTGTAGTCTCTACCCCTGGGACACCCAGCCGACCAATCATAACAGTCCATAAGTCGGGCACGGTGACGGTCTCCCAGCAGGCTCAGGTGGTCACCACGGTGGTGGGCGGAGTCACAAAGACCATCACTCTGGTTAACAGTCCACTCAGTGTGGGAGGAAGCGGAGCTCTGGTGAGTGATGTCACCTGCCGTCACTGATCAGTCTGTGGATGAACCATCAAACCAGGATGTGATGACATCACTTCCTCTCTCTATTTCAGATCGGTAACCTTGGGAAGGTGGTGTCAGTGGTTCAGTCCAAACCAGGTCAGAGTGGAGCCATCACTGCTGGTCAGGCTGGGAGCAACCCAGTCGCCCAGATCCTCCAGGTACTGCTCACAGAGACCCGCCCCCTTCATGTTAACACCTGACATTAACTGCGCCCCCTCCATGGTAACACCTGATAACCCCCCCCCCGCCCCTCAGAAGGGCGCCCTCCCTGCAGGAACCATCTTGAAGTTGGTGACCTCAGGAGATGGTAAACAGACGACCCTCCTCAGCACGGCACAGGCCGGATCCACGGCGGCCAAACCCTCCATATTGGGCGTCGCCCCAACAACCTCCAAACCCGGAACCACCATCATCAAGACCATCCCAATGTCGGCGCTGCAGGCTGGGGCAGGTACAGGAAGCACACACACTCACACCTGAACACACGTCTCTCACACCAGATGATTGATGACTGCAGCTCCTCCCCCTACAGGTGCCAACAGTCCAATCACAATCCTGACCACCAAGATGGTCACACCAGGAAGTGCTGGTAAAATCATCACCACCGTCCCCAAAATCGGTGCTGCTGGCCAGGTAACATACACACAGACACAGACACACACACACACACACCTGGATCGGGTCCTAACGTGTGGTCTTATGTCCAGGTGGTATTGAAAGGAGCTCCAGGGATGCCGGGTACGATCCTCAGGACGGTCCCCATGAGTGGAGTCAGGCTGGTGTCACCTGGGTCAGTCGGCACCAAACCCACCGTCACTACACTGGTCGTCAAAGCAACCACAGGTACAGAGTGGTCAGATGTCCGTTGGCCTGTGTGTGGATGGATAGTGACAGGTGTGTTTTTTCTCCTCAGGTGTATCTAGTCTGGGGACAGGAAGTGTCTCCACCACAGTGGCAGAAGGAGCCGTCGCTGCCACCAATGCCTCCCTGACAACACCCATCACCACCCTGGCAACCATCGCCACACTTGCCAGCCAGGTTACCACAGCAACCACCCCAACAGCAGGACCCAAGCAGGTAGCCGGTTGGACAGCCACAAGACCCCAGAGTCCTTTGGTTAGCTAGATACGTCATAGCTCCCATATCCACTGATTGGTTGAAAAAGAAACTAGTCTGCCTAGCAATGTTTGTCCATTTGCTGACTGCGCTTTCAGTCTGCCTATTTTTCGATTGGTCTTTTAAGCCGTGGTGTAGAACAAGGAAGTCCCACATCTTCGTCTTTAGTGGAATCTCAGGAAAACAGTGCACAAAACACATCTCTCCATCATAAACCGTTTCAGCGATACTTACAGATGTGTAAAACTTTAGACTTTTTGGGCGGATCCACCCAGTCCTAAACCCGAAGTGGTGGGAGCACTGGAGCATTGTATTTATGTTCGCCCCCTCCATTCTCTTTAATCTCCTCACTCTGACTGCGTAAACAGGAAGAGGAAGACGTTGGTCTCTGTGTAAAAAGAGTATCTAGACGGTTAATTCACTATGGCTGACCTAATCGCTCTTCCTGCAAAGCAAACAGGGGAAATGGGCAGCGAGCAGAGTGCTAGGCGCAACACAGGGATTTGAACAGGACTTACTTTCTGGGGAAACAAAATATTGATATATATTGCACTGTAGTACTGTAGTAATACTGTAGTATTAGTACTGTTTTCATGTTTACAGGTGACCCTCATCATGACTCCGAGCGGTGCCGAGGCTCAACCTCTGGTCCAGGACCTACCCGTCTCAATCATGGCTTCTCCAACATCAGAAGAACCTGGAAGTACTACAAGTACTACGACTACTACAGCTGCAGGGGGAGAGGCTGGAGACACTGCAGCTGATACAGGTACAGAAAATACTACTACAAACACTACTACAAGTACTGCATTTGTTCCAGTTACTGCAGAGGATACTGTGGTAAACCTGTTGATGAGTACTCAGGTGTGTTGATGATGTCACTGTTATGATGCTGCAGTGACCATGGTCTGCTCCAACCCACCCTGCGAGACACATGACACCGGAACCACCAACACCGCCACCGTAGCCTCTGCCAACATGAGCAGGGCACTGCAGGTGAGCTGACTCCTCCTCCTCTGATCAGCTGATGTGTGTGACAGGTGTGTGAGTCTGTGCAGTTGTGCCCTGAGTGCTGACCTTGAAGTGCTCCTCTCCTCAGGTGAACCTGTCTCCAGCTCAGCAGTCGGCACCTGTCAGTCTGAACGAAGGGAACATCTCCAACCCTCCGTGTGAGACCCACGAGACCGGAACCACCAACACCGCCACCACAGCTGGAACCTTAGGACTCCGACAGGTGAGACAACACCTGAGTGTTCTGAATGATCAGTGATTGGTTCAAAGTGTGCAGACTGAATTAAAGTGTTCCTGTCTCCAGGTGTGTTCAAACCCTCCGTGTGAGACCCACGAGACTGGAACCACCAACACTGCCACCACAGCTGGAACCGGAGGACTCCGACAGGTGAGACAACACCTGAGTGTTCTGAATGATCAGTGATTGGTTCAAAGTGTGCAGACTGAATTAAAGTGTTCCCGTCTCCAGGTGTGTTCAAACCCTCCGTGTGAGACCCACGAGACTGGAACCACCAACACTGCCACCACAGCTGGAACTGGAGGACTCCGACAGGTGAGACAACACCTGAGTGTTCTGAATGATCAGTGATTGGTTCAAAGTGTGCAGACTGAATTAAAGTGTTCCCGTCTCCAGGTGTGTTCAAACCCTCCGTGTGAGACCCACGAGACCGGAACCACCAACACAGCCACCACAGCTACAGGTAACCTGCTGACACACCTGGACTCAAACTACCTGTAGAACAGTGCAGTGCTGACTGTCACACCTCACCCTGTGACCTTACCTGTAGACTGAGACCTTACCTGAGACTTACCTGTAGTCTCACTGGCCTCTTGGACTGAGCTTGATGGTTAAGAAGGTGAGCGAGCAGCACTTCATGACATCACTTCCTGTTCCCTGTCCTCAGCTCAGCCGGGTGGAGACAGTCTGCAGGGAGACTCCTCTGACCCCGCCTCCTCCTCAGACCCCGCTTCCTCCACCACTGCCAATCAGAGTAGAGCTGTTACCATGGTTACACAGGCCACACCCACCCCCGGTCCCTCCATACCTGTAAGTCACACACACACACACACACACACACATCCTCTCTGATGTCCCATGATTCCTGTCTGTCTGTGAGCAGGAGATCTCCTCATTGGTCGGAGAGAGCAGGGCGGAGTCAGAGGCCGAGGGTGTTGCCATGGTGACGATGGCAGCAGCAGATGGGGAGGAGCCGATGCAGACGGACAGCCAATCAGGACATGTGATGTCATCAGCCGTGTTACAGGTTCATGTGGAGGGATCACAGGTACACACACACAGACACACTCTCTCTCACACACACACAAACACACACAGACACTAATGCTCTCTCTCAGATGACGTCCACAGACGGCGGTCTTCCTCAGGAGCTGATGTCATCAGAAGGGGACGGAGGTGAGGCAGTTTCTGGGGGAACGACCCTGATGGTGATGGGGCTGACCTCGGATCACCTGCCTGTTACCACAGAAACAGAGGAGGCGGTCCGGCAGGCAACGATCCAAGCCGTGCTACGGGCGGCCGGACAGATTGGTAAGACACAAGCAGGGACCGTATCCTGGACCGGGCCAAATGTTCTCAGGTCCTCGAGATGATGGTGGTCGTTAATTATCATTATTCAGTCTTCATGGCGATGTAAGAACACTCTGGTCATAGTTCAATCCTGACCCGTTTTTCAGTTTGACCTCTGAGTTCTGCAGTGTCCCGGCTCATCCCGTTTGTCCTCATGTCTCTTGTTTGTCTGTCTGTGAGCAGACGGCTCGGTGGATCAGTCCGTCCCGATTGTTCTGACCCAGCAGGACCTTGCAGCTCTGGTTCAGCAGCAGCAGCAACTGCAGGACGTCCAGATACAACCAGAGCCAGCAGAACCAGAACCACAGCACAGCGTCCCCACAGGTAGACCTACTGTCACACATCAGAAGAGAGTCCGGTTTGGACCAGCTGCGATTCTGAACACTTCCTGTTCTGTATTTCCCAGAGGGCCTTGCTCCAGCAGACAGCCTGAACGACCCGGCGGCAGAGAGTAACGGACACGAGCTAATGTCATCAGCAGTCACCAGCGCCGTGGCCCGATTGGCAAGCACGTTTGGCCCCGCCCCTCCACTGACAGCCAGCCCGGCTAAGATTCAAACACCCACTGTGCTCGCCGAGGTGACCAATGGCATCGCAGCAACCACAGGGGTGAGAGACGACATTCTGGGGCAGTATGACGCTGACTACACTCTAACTGCACGCTGACTACACTCTAACAACAAGCTGACTACACTCTAACTGCACGCTGACTACACTCTAACAACAAGCTGACTACACTCTAACAACAAGCTGACTACACTCTAACAACACGCTGACTACACTCTAACAACACGCTGACTACACTCTAACTGCACGCTGACTACACTCTAACTACACGCTGACTACACTCTAACTACACGCGGACTACACTCTAACTGCACGCTGACTACACTCTAACTACACTCTAACTGCACGCTGACTACACTCTAACTACACTAACTACACTCTAACAACAAGCTGACTACACTCTAACTACACTAACTACACTGTAACAAGTTGACTACACTGTAACAACACGCTGACTACACTCTAACTGCACGCTGACTACACTCTAACAACAAGCTGACTACACTCTAACAACACGCTGACTACACTCTAACTGCACGCTGACTACACTCTAACTACACGCTGATTACACTCTAACTACACGCTGACTACACTCTAACAACAAGCTGACTACACTCTAACAACACGCTGACTACACTCTAACTGCACGCTGACTACACTCTAACTACACGCTGACTACACTCTAACTACACGCGGACTACACTCTAACTGCACGCTGACTACACTCTAACTACACTCTAACTGCACGCTGACTACACTCTAACTACACTAACTACACTCTAACAACAAGCTGACTACACTCTAACTACACTAACTACACTGTAACAAGTTGACTACACTGTAACAACACGCTGACTACACTCTAACTGCACGCTGACTACACTCTAACTACACGCTGACTACACTCTAACAACACGCTGACTACACTCTAACAACACGCTGACTACACTCTAACAACAAGCTGACTACACTCTAACTACACGCTGACTACACTCTAACTACACGTTGTCTACACTCTAACTACACGCTGATTACACACTGACTACACGCTAACAAGACTGACGACACGCTGACTACAGGCTAACAACACGCTGACTCTGTGTGTGTGTGTGCAGAAGCAGGGTGTCCAGGTGAGGTCATCAGTGAAGGACAGTCAGTGGTACGATGTTGGCATCGTCAAGGTGACCAACATGGTCGTCACACATTACTACGTCCCCTACGACGACAACATGGCCAATGTAAGCTAACGTTCATCACAGTGCTCTTAATGTGGCGGGGCTCTGTCAGCAGGTGTTATAATGATGTCACTGACTAACCTGCAGGACGACTCAGGTGCAGTGCCGGACTACAGTCAGATGAGAAAGGTGGAGCTTCAGCCAGGGACAGCTTATAAGTTCCGCGTGGCGGGGATCAACATCTGCGGCCGTGGGGCCTTCTCTGAGGTTTCGGCGTTTAAAACATGTCTTCCTGGTTTCCCCGGAGCACCGTGTGCCATCAAGATCAGCAAGGTGAGACTCACTTTCTGTTCGGTGGCCTGATGGGAGATGTAGTTCAGCCTTTAATGTTAAATTCTGGTTCTGCAGAACCTGGACGGCGCCCAGTTGACCTGGGAGCCTCCTGCTGTCACATCGGGGAAGATCACCGAGTACTCGGTGTATCTGGCCATCCAGTCCAGCCAGGCCTCCTCCTCCGGGTCTGGTTCTGGTCCAGCCCAGCTGGCCTTCATGAGGGTGTACTGTGGTCCCATCCCATCCTGTCTGGTCCAGTCTTCTAGCCTCAGCAACGCCCACATCGACTACACCACCAAGCCCGCCATCATCTTCCGCATTGCTGCTCGCAACCAGAAAGGCTACGGGCCCGCCACACAGGTCCGGTGGCTGCAAGGTGAGAAGAGTCCAGAACCCGAACCACTATGGGCCGTGTAGAGATAACCATGGAGCTAACAGAGCTAATCATGGTGCTAACAGAAGCTAACAGAGCTAATCAGGGAGCTAACAGAAGTCAGTCGTTCTCAGCAGTAAAAGTTTGTTTGCTAAATGTGAATAAATTAGTGATATTATTGATGATGTCATTAACATTGATGATGTCACTGATGGTGTGTTTGTGGTCTCTGTAGAAAGCAGTAAAGACTCCAAACCGGCAGTGAAGAGAACTGGAGCTTCTCCTGATTTGTAAGAAGGACTTCACTGATCACATCACGTTAACATTTAGACACACGCATGTTTGAACATTCTAAACAGAAAGTACTGATGACACCACAGTGACATCATCTGCTTTGTTTCCTGTCAGTAAACCTGGTGGACCAAAGAAGTTTAAGATGGACCAATAGGAGGAGCCCACATCCAGTCAAGGCCTGTGATTGGTCACTGTCGTCATAAGCCACACCCTGCAACGTGTTGACAAGGAGGCGGGGTTCTGACAGCTTCCTGTCCCACAGGAAACACAAAATAAAAGACTTGTAGGATATTTGTTCATTATTGACCGGTCAGAATCAGTTCTTTGGTTGTCACGGAGACAGAGAAGGGCGGAGTCAGCAGCTCAAAGGTCATTTGATCTGGGGGGCGGGGTCAAAGCTGTAAATACTTTTCTTTGTTTTTTATCAGCTGATTTCTTCTTCTGTGGTTTCTTCTGTTTGTGGAGCGATGGAACTCTCCCATTGGTTGGTTTGTCAGCCGATTGTTTGTGAATATTCTCTAAACAATAAAGATTTTTTTAGAACATTTTATACAAAACATGTGACTCCACTTCCTGTCCTCAGACTATATGTGTGTGTTTGTATATATTCATAATTATTATGTTTATATGTATTTACATATTATGTTAATATTATATATAACATTTATTTTATATATAAATCTATATTTTATATAGATTTCGGTCTGGTCGATTATTCCACATCACCTGTCTCCATGCGCTGAGTGCGCGCGTACGTACGTGCGCGTGCCCGTGGCGATGTGAGCGCGCCTGCCCCGCGGTGCTGATGGAGCTGCTGACTCGATGATGATGAAGATGAAGAGCAGCGATCACAGCATCGATCCGCGATGATCGATCAGTGTCCGACAATCAGCGTCATCAATCAACCAATCAGCGTCTTCGATCACACCTGACGTGAGACACCGCGAGCCGCAGCGGGAGACAATCAGCTGACCGCGGGACGGACGCTGCTGGTTCTGGATCGGACGGGTTTCTGGATCATGTGACCGACGAGCTGCGGGTTTGATCCCCGTCCGAGGAGGGAAACCCGCAGGTGATCCGGAGCCGGAGGAGGCCCAGGTAAGAGCTCAGTGATCCGCAGAGACCATCACAGGCAGGGCACTGCGGTCCCTCCCGCATGGAGGAGCCCGCGCACCACACTCCGTCTGAAAAAGTTCCGTTTTCTCTGGTTCTTCGCGCCGCAGCCACAGAACACGGCCGGAAGAACCAAGAGTGCTGAGCACGAACCATCAGGTGGTTCTGTTTGATTCGGCTCCCAGCTCAGTGGGAACCTCAGCACCCATTGAACAGAACCACAGCAGTCATTGAACAGAACCTCAGCACCCATTGAACAGAACCACAGCAGTCATTGAACAGAACCTCAGCACCCATTGAACAGAACCACAGCAGTCATTGAACAGAACCTCAGCACCCATTGAACAGAACCACAGCACTCATTGAACAGAACCTCAGCACTCATTGAACAGAACCTCAGCACTCGTTCAGTCTGCTGTCTGCTGTGATGCTGCTGGTGCTGCAGGGTGACAGGAAGTAGGTCACATCTGACCACAGTTTGCTGGATTTGATCAAGGAACCAGAACTGATGAGACACGTGTGTGTGTGTGTGTGTTGATCAGTCTCAGGTGATTCACCTGTTCAGTGATCAGTATAAACTGATGTTTGTGTAAAAAACACTTTTTATTCTTTTATCAGCATTTGTACGGTCCAGGTCATGTGACACAGGTCATGACTGTGGAGGTCAGGTGATGTGACACAGGTCATGACTGTGGAGGTCAGGTGATGTGACACAGGTCATGACTGTGGAGGTCAGGTGATGTGACACAGGTCATGACTGTGGAGGTCAGGTGATGTGACACAGCCCTCACAGAACCTGCAGGTGTGTTTGTGATCATTGTGTCTCTGTAGGATGCTGTGGTAGCCATGTTGATTCAGTGTGTCACCATCACACCTCCTCCTTCATGGAACCACACATGCAGATACCATGCGTTCACGACACGGTCTGAACCAGAACTCTCAGATTTGGACTCATCAGAACAGGTCCAGATGTCCTCTGGTCTGATGTCCATTGGTTGGTCTCCATCAGTCATTCATAAAGGTGTGATCCACACAGTCTGAACATGTAGACGTGAGTCTAATCTGAGCGGATTATTGAATTGTTGATTGGTTCTGATTCTGTATGAAGGATGTAGATCAGATGTTAATGAGGTCAAACTTAATTATTAGTTAATTAAAGGTCACGGTCATGTGACCTGCAGAGGGTCAGGTGTGATTTAAAGCAGTGATGTAGATCTTCAAAGTAAAAGTCTTTGTTTCAGAGTAAAGCTCACGTTTCATTTTTGTTTGTTTGGAATGTGGAAACACTACAGCTCCCATGATCCTCACTGACAGTTGCTATGGAGACACCTCCATCCAGAGTGGTGACATCACAGTGACATCACATTCACATGCTCAGCTGACCTGCCTCCATCAGCTGCACAGCAACAGAGTGTGCTGCGCTCTAATTGGACAATCTTGACAGCAAAGCTCTCTGGGACATGTAGTGAACTCCTAAAGTGGATCAGGACTCTGTCTCCTGTCAGACAACTTCCTGTCTGTGTCTGAATGTGTGATGTCACTGTGATGTCATCTGAACGCCATGCTGAGCTGAGTCTCTCACACACACACACTGAGCACCCCCGGGGGCTGAAAGGTTATTGGCTGCTTGGTTGGAGCTCTCAGCCAATCAGATGCAAGTATTCAGAGTTGTGATTTTCTACATTGTTGCCAGGCGGAGAATCTGCTGCCTGACCTACATTCATCCTCCACACACGTACACACACACACACACACACACTGTAACACACACTGTACCTGTGGGTATCTCCCGGCGTCTGCAGGTACACCACAGACCACTGACCACAGAAGAAGAGGACACAGTGAGATGATGAGGTCATGAAACTTCATCACACCTGGCTTTAGAGTGTGACTGTGAGATCAGGGTAATTCATGAATAATTAATATTTAGCCCTGACCTTAATCCTTTATTCTCCTCTAATCCTTCTCTCTCTTCATTTATTCATTTTTTAAGTTTATTTACCAATCAGAGAACAGGAAGAGGAAACACAGAACAGGAAATATAAGCCAGAGAAAAATTAGTGTGTTAGTGACGTCATAGTTAATTAGGCAATATTACACGAGTGGCTTTCTAACGTCATTATTGCCACGACAGTGATGCGGTCAAGGCATTTGCACCGAGGTCCATTAGCGTCACTGAAGTGTCAATAATAAGTTAAAGCTCACCCTCCAGTGTAATGTTGTGCTTATACAACAATTACCAACGTAAATAAAATATATAACCAAAAGATTTTCATGTTTTGGCGTGATTTTCTCTCAAAATAAACATTTCTTTGCTCGCTGTTTCTGTTCTGATCTCTGTTACTATGGAGATACACTGGGCCTGACTAATACCTGGGAAAAATCAGCCACAGCAGCAGACTGGATGTAATGGAACACAGTTCACTACTCAGCAAGCGAATCCCGTCAGAGCTCATGGAGATCGAGTTCATGTTCTCATGTTGTGTTCTCATGTTCTCATGTTGTGTTCTCATGTGCTCATGTTGTGTTCTAATGTTCTCATGTTGTGTTCTCATGTTCTCATGTTGTGTTCTAATGTTCTCATGTTGTGTTCTCATGTTGTGTTCTCATGTTCTCATGCTGTGTTCTCATGTGCTCATGTTGTGTTCTAATGTTCTCATGTTGTGTTCTCATGTTGTGTTCTCATGTTGTGTTCTCATGTTCTCATGTTGTGTTCTAATGTTCTCATGTTGTGTTCTCATGTTGTGTTCTCATGCTCTCATGTTGTGTTCTCATGTGCTCATGTTGTGTTCTAATGTTCTCATGTTGTGTTCTCATGTTGTGTTCTCATGTTCTCATGTTGTGTTCTCATGTTCTCATGTTGTGTTCTAATGTTCTCATGTTGTGTTCTCATGTTGTGTTCTCATGCTCTCATGTTGTGTTCTCATGTGCTCATGTTGTGTTCTAATGTTCTCATGTTGTGTTCTCATGTTGTGTTCTCATGCTCTCATGTTGTGTTCTCATGTGCTCATGTTGTGTTCTCATGCGCTCATGTTGTGTTCTCATGTTGTGTTCTCATGTTGTGTTCTCATGTTCTCATGTTGTGTTCTCATGTTCTCATGTTGTGTTCTAATGTTCTCATGTTGTGTTCTCATGTTGTGTTCTCATGTTCTCATGTTGTGTTCTCATGTTGTGTTCTCATGTTCTCATGTTGTGTTCTCATGTTCTCATGTTGTGTTCTAATGTTCTCATGTTGTGTTCTCATGTTGTGTTCTCATGCTCTCATGTTGTGTTCTCATGTGCTCATGTTGTGTTCTCATGCGCTCATGTTGTGTTCTCATGCTCTCATGTTGTGTTCTCATGTGCTCATGTTGTGTTCTCATGCGCTCATGTTGTGTTCTCATGTTCTCATGTTGTGTTCTCATGTTCTCATGTTGTGTTCTAATGTTCTCATGTTGTGTTCTCATGTTGTGTTCTCATGCTCTCATGTTGTGTTCTCATGTGCTCATGTTGTGTTCTCATGTTGTGTTCTCATGTTGTGTTCTCATGTTCTCATGTTGTGTTCTCATGTTCTCATGTTGTGTTCTAATGTTCTCATGTTGTGTTCTCATGTTGTGTTCTCATGTTCTCATGTTGTGTTCTCATGTTCTCATGTTGTGTTCTAATGTTCTCATGTTGTGTTCTAATGTTCTCATGTTGTGTTCTCATGTTGTGTTCTCATGCGCTCATGTTGTGTTCTCATGTTGTGTTCTCATGTTGTGTTCTCATGTTCCCATGTTGTGTTCTCGTGTTCTCATGTTGTGTTCTCATGTTGTGTTCTCATGTTGTGTTCTCATGTTCTCATGTTGTGTTCTCATGTTGTGTTCTCATGTTCTCATGTTGTGTTCTCATGTTGTGTTCTCATGTTCTCATGTTGTGTTCTCATGTTCTCATGTTGTGTTCTCATGCTCTCATGTTGTGTTCTCATGTTGTGTTCTCATGTTCTCATGTTGTGTTCTCGTGTTCTCATGTTGTGTTCTCGTGCGCTCATGTTGTGTTCTCATGTTGTGTTCTCATGTTGTGTTCTCATGTTCTCATGTTGTGTTCTCATGTTGTTCTCATGCTCTCATGTTGTGTTCTCATGTTCTCATGTTCTCATGTTGTGTTCTCATGTTGTGTTCTCATGTTGTGTTCTCATGTTGTGTTCTCATGCTCTCATGTTGTGTTCTCGTGCTCTTGTGTTGTGTTCTCGTGTTCTCATGTTGTGTTCTCATGCTCTCGTGTTGTGTTCTCGTGCTCTTGTGTTGTGTTCTCGTGTTCTCATGTTGTGTTCTCATGCTCTCATGTTGTGTTCTCATGTTGTGTTCTCATGTTCTCATGTTGTGTTCTCGTGCTCTCGTGTTGTGTTCTCGTGCTCTTGTGTTGTGTTCTCGTGTTCTCATGTTGTGTTCTCATGCTCTCATGTTGTGTTCTCATGTTGTGTTCTCATGTTCTCATGTTGTGTTCTCGTGTTCTCATGTTGTGTTCTCGTGCTCTCGTGTTGTGTTCTCGTGCTCTCGTGTTGTGTTCTCGTGTTCTCATGTTGTGTTCTCATGTTCTCATGTTGTGTTCTCATGTTGTGTTCTCGTGCTCTCGTGTTGTGTTCTCGTGTTCTCATGTTGTGTTCTCGTGTTCTCATGTTGTGTTCTCATGTTCTCATGTTGTGTTCTCGTGTTCTCATGTTGTGTTCTCGTGCTCTCGTGTTGTGTTCTCGTGCTCTCATGTTGTGTTCTCGTGTTCTCATGTTGTGTTCTCATGTTGTGTTCTCGTGCTCTCGTGTTGTGTTCTCGTGCTCTTGTGTTGTGTTCTCGTGTTCTCATGTTGTGTTCTCATGTTGTGTTCTCATGTTGTGTTCTCGTGCTCTCGTGTTGTGTTCTCGTGTTCTCATGTTGTGTTCTCATGTTCTCATGTTGTGTTCTCATGTTGTGTTCTCATGCTCTCGTGTTGTGTTCTCGTGTTCTCATGTTGTGTTCTCATGTTCTCATGTTGTGTTCTCATGTTGTGTTCTCGTGCTCTTGTGTTGTGTTCTCGTGTTCTTATGTTGTGTTCTCATGTTCTCATGTTGTGTTCTCATGTTGTGTTCTCGTGCTCTTGTGTTGTGTTCTCGTGTTCTCATGTTGTGTTCTCGTGCTCTCATGTTGTGTTCTCGTGTTCTCATGTTGTGTTCTCATGTTGTGTTCTCGTGCTCTCGTGTTGTGTTCTCGTGTTCTCATGTTGTGTTCTCATGTTCTCATGTTGTGTTCTCATGTTGTGTTCTCCTGCTCTTGTGTTGTGTTCTCGTGTTCTCATGTTGTGTTCTCATGTTCTCATGTTGTGTTCTCATGTTGTGTTCTCGTGCTCTTGTGTTGTGTTCTCCGTGTTCTCATGTTGTGTTCTCGTGTTCTCATGTTGTGTTCTCATGTTCTCATGTTGTGTTCTCGTGCTCTCGGTTGTGTTCTCGTGTTCTCATGTTGTGTTCTCATGTTCTCATGTTGTGTTCTCATGTTGTGTTCTCGTGCTCTCGTGTTGTGTTCTCGTGTTCTCATGTTGTGTTCTCATGTTCTCATGTTGTGTTCTCATGTTGTGTTCTCGTGCTCTTGTGTTGTGTTCTCGTGTTCTCATGTTGTGTTCTCGTGCTCTCATGTTGTGTTCTCGTGCTCTCATGTTGTGTTCTCGTGCTCTTGTGTTCTCGTTGTTCTTTAAAGATAAAATTAGAACATTCAGAGTGATTACAGACTTCATGAAGCTGTATTTATCTCTCTCTGTTTAATGACTACTCTCTCATCCAGAATTAAAAGCCAGCTCTCAGCAGCTTCTCTGATTGGTCGGTGCTGACTGACTCTGTGTTCCCATGGTTCTTTAACCACGTCTCCATAATCCACCACGTCCCCGTCAACCATCTTCATCCACCTCTGGAGAGTCACCTCACTGTGTCCTCTGACAACCTGCATGCTAATGTCATGCTAACAATGCAGCATTCTTACATCAGGTAACATGCTAACACAATGTTAGCCTGCTACCATGATGTAGCAGCTAGCCTCCCCCGGCCCAGCCCGGCTCGTGTCCTGCTGAGCTGCTGAATGAAAACAGATGAAGACGTTTGAATGTGAATGATGTGGGGGAGTCTTTTGTTCTGCTAATGTTCTGCAGGCTGGATTCTGATCTAAGATAGCACACATTGTTCCTGTGTAAAGCCAGAACCAGAACCAGAGAGCAGAAGAGGATCTGTGAGCTGACACAGCTTCTGATTTCATTTCAGATAATCAGTGCTGATAATCAATAAATCACACATTTACACTCCAGTCACCAGAATAAAAGTCTGAAGCTACTGCAGGTTAACAGGATGTGACCTCTTTCAAAATAAGAGTAGCACACAGAAAGACATGAGACATGAACAAACAAATGTGGATGTTTTCACAACATGTATGTTGAACTATACAGTCTTTTTGTTGGTTAATATTTTTCACTTTAATTAAAAACCGTTTTCAGGCTTTTATTTTGACAGTCTTGCGGTTTTAATTTGAAGGTGGATAGCGGAAGAGGTGTGTGTGTCGGTCAGTGGTGCTTTGACGTCACTGTGAGCTGTGAGTCAGTGTGAACGTGTCGAAGCTCCGAGGAGGTGAAAGTGATGAAGAGCGTTAACGAACCGAACCGGACCGGACTGGACCGCGTTTATGCCGCTTTGTCCCGTTTTGTCCCGGAATTTTCCAGGATTGATTTCGGTTCCGTCCGGTCCAAGTCGTCCTGAAACCCCTCAGGTGTCTGCAGGTATTTAAAGTTCTTCATGTTTCAGATCAGACCTCCGCACGTGCAGTCTGTTGATGCTGACACACGCACACACACACACACACACACACACACACACACACACACGCAACACAACACACACGCACGCACACACACACACACACACACACACACGCACGTACACACAAGTCATTAAATATAAAAATATACATTGATTTAATTTGAAGTGTGCGTTACAAAGTGTGTGTTACAGTGTGTGTATGTGTTACAATGTGTTACAGTGTGTGTGTGTTACAGTGTGTGTGTGTGTTACAGTGTCTGTGTGTTACAGTGTGTGTGTGTGTGCTACAGTGTGTGTGTTACAATGTGTTACAGTGCGTGTGTGTTACACTGTCACCTGTGGGTTGTTAGGGTCACCTGTGGGTTGTTTAAGGTCACCTGTTAGTTGTTTAAGGTCACCTGTGGGTTGTTAGGGTCACCTGTGGGTTGTTAGGGTCACCTGTGGGTTGTTAGGGTCACCTGTGGGTTGTTAGGGTCACCTGTGGGTTGTTAGGGTCACCTGTGGGTTGTTAGGGTCACCTGTGGTTTGTTTAGGGCAGGGGTCGGCAACCTTTTTTGCTGAGAGAGTCGCGAAAGCCACATATTTTAAAATGTATTCCCATGAGAGCCATATAATATTTTTTTATACTGGAAGTGTATCGGGGGGGGGGTGCAGTTACGGCATTTGACGGTGGTACGGCGGCGGGCGCGGTGGACAGCCCAACATACTGGCGCACGGGAGCGGGGTGGATGGCCCACCATACTGCTGGCTGCGGCGGTGGGCGCCTCTGCGATCAACTTGATCACGTCTGGCGATCGACCGGTAGGTCGCGATCGACGTATTGGGCACCCTTGTTTTAGTGGTACGCAGTACCGGACCGTACCGGCTTACTTTCACCCCTCTGCGAGCCACATGCAGTCATCAAAAGAGCCACATCTGGCTCGCGAGCCATAGGTTGCCGACCCCTGGTTTAGGGTCACCAGTGGGTTGTTAGGGTCACCTGTGGTTTGTTTAGGGTCACCTGTGGGTTGTTAGGGTCACCTGTGGTTTGTTTAGGGTCACCTGTAGGTCCCTGAGGTCACCTGTGGTTTGTTTAGGGTCACCTGTGGTTTGTTAGGGTCACCTGTAGGTCCCTGAGGTCACCTGTGGTTTGTTTAGGGTCACCTGTGGTTTGTTAGGGTCACCTGTAGGTCACTGAGGTCACCTGTCCAGGTGTTTTTGTATCATGTGTTTGAACCTGTGTGAGTTTGTAATTGTGTATTTGGTGTTGTGGCTTTCCCGGTGATCTGATTGATTCTCTGTCCACCTCTTCTTCTTCTTCTCTTGGTCACAGTTCAGACGTACTGAAGACAGTCTGACTCCGTCTACAGGCCGACCTGGAAACTGCGACTGCACCACCAGCTAACAGCTAACAGTCCTGTGGTTGGTGTTCAGGTTGTTGGATGGCCACAGGAGTGAACTACTGGAGCTCTTATGAACCCAGTTACAAGGTAAGACTGATTGATTGATTGATTGATTGATTGATTCGGTACTGATTGACTGTCGTTCAAACTTTATATTTCTTAATAATGAAATAGTTATAATGAAATCTTGAACTTGATTCACGTGTTGACGTTCAGTCTTTGTGTCATGTGATCAATCAATAACTGATTGATAGGGCTAATAAAGATCAGGTGGTGTCCTGCCCTGTCATGCCACTTTGTACTTTTATCATGTACAACATGATAAAATTCAGACCTTACCTAACTCAACACACCACTCAACTTCTGACACAAGCTGTGTTTATCTATCTATCCGTAGCCCATAGCCAATCGTGGCAGTTGTATCCGATGACGGAATTAGAGCTACAAAAATTCGAGAATGAAGAGCTGTCATTTTGATATGATTAAACAATGGCATGTTGTCATGCGTTATGTCATGTTGAATTGGATCCGTCTCAAACAAACTACAAGCTTCCGTTTGTCAAGTAGTACACGTCATCGAGCGTTTTGGCACGGGTTTCCATGCTGTCTTTTGGATCAGAACGATTGTGCAAGGCAGCATGGGATTTCCCAGGCTAGTAAATTAAATTCAAACCTATGACGCTGACTACAAAGTACCGGTAGTCTGCGGTTCTTGAACGTCCTCATACTCACCGACAGGCATACCTCCTCCAATGAACGACGCCTGGCTCTGCCACCCGTACGCTCAGGACAGTCCAAATTTTTCAGTCTGTTGGTCCCCGTCGAAACGTCCTACCAGTTCCTACTAGGTCAGGGGTGTCCCTCTCTACCTTCACAAACCTCCTCTACAACACTACCAATACCTGGACATGATACATGTATTCCCTCTACAGGTGATTGATTGTCTGTCAGCAATAATTCATGTGGGACAAGAAAGTTTGTCAATAAAGATTTTAACAATAAAGGTTTGAACGTGTCCTGCAGGTAAGTGGGTGTGTGTGGGGCGGCGAACAGGAGTCAAGCAGCGAGGACGGAGGAGGCGGGGTCACATGGGAAACACAAGCCATGGAGGTCAAAGGTCAACTCATCTCAGCACCTGGTGAGAAACCACAACAATGACTCACGACAACAACCATAGAGACTGAGACTTATGGCAGTGTGTGTGTGTGTGTGTGTGTGTGTGTGGTGTGTGTGTGGTGTGTGTGGTGTGTGTGTGTATGTGTGTGTGTGTGTGTGTGTGTGTGCAGACCCTCTCACCTGTCCGGACAGGAAGCAGAGGGAGCGAATGGCAGAGCTGCAGGAGAGGAGGCGGAGTCTGCAGGCGTTGCTGAGCACACGATTGGCTGAACTGAGACGCATTTGTCTGCAGGAGGCAGTGAGTGATGTCATAATTCGATCATCCAATTAGAGCTGATCGTTCTCATCTCCATGATGCCGTAACAGGTGTGTTTCCCTGTGTTCTGATTGGTCAGGAGCTGACAGGTGCAGTGCCCAGTGACTTCCCTCTGGAGGTAGGAGAGAAACTTCCCTGTGTCCGACGGCGAGGTGGAACGTCCCGCCAAGCAAACAGGAAGTGTCGAGCAGAGGTGAGATGTTTGATCACCAGGAACAGAAAGTGATGAAACTCTATAAACAACACGGGCAGAGAACATGTGGAGAACATGTGCAGACGATGTGGAGAACGTGTGCAGACGATGTGGAGAACATGTGGAGAACATGTGGAGACGATGTGGAGACGATGTGGAGAACGTGTGGAGAACATGTGGAGACGATGTGGAGAACGTGTGCAGATGATGTGGAGAACATGTGGAGAACATGTGGAGACGATGTGGAGACGATGTGGAGAACGTGTGGAGAACATGTGGAGACGATGTGGAGAACATGTGCAGACGATGTGGAGACGGTGTGGAGAACGTGTGCAGACGATGTGGAGACGGTGTGGAGAACGTGTGGAGACGGTGTGGAGAACATGTGGAGACGATATGGAGAACGTGTGGAGACGATGTGGAGAACGTGTGGAGAACATGTGGAGACGATGTGGAGAACGTGTGGAGATGATGTGGAGACGATGTGGAGAACGTGTGGAGACGGTGTGGAGAACGTATGGAGACGATGTGGAGAACGTGTGGAGACGATGTGGAGAACATGTGGAGACGATGTGGAAAGCGTGTGGAGACGATGTGGAAAGCGTGTGGAGACGATGTGGAGAACGTGTGGAGACGATGTGGAAAGCGTGTGGAGAACGTGTGGAGACGATGTGGAGAACGTGTGGAGACGATGTGGAGAACGTGTGGAGACGATGTGGAAAGCGTGTGGAGACGATGTGGAAAGCGTGTGGAGACGATGTGGAAAGCGTGTGGAGAACGTGTGGAGACGATGTGGAAAGCGTGTGGAGAACGTGTGGAGACGATGTGGAGAACGTGTGGAGACGATGTGGAGAACGTGTGGAGACGATGTGGAAAGCGTGTGGAGACGATGTGGAGAACGTGTGGAGACGATGTGGAGACGATGTGGAGACGATGTGGAGAACGTGTGGAGACGATGTGGAGAACGTGTGGAGACGATGTGGAGAACGTGTGGAGAACATGTGGAGACGATGTGGAGAACGTGTGGAGAACATGTGGAGACAATGTGGAGAACGTATGGAGACGATGTGGAGAACGTGTGGAGATGATGTGGAGACGATGTGGAGAACGTGTGGAGACGATGTGGAGAACGTGTGGAGACGATGTGGAGAACATGTGGAGACGATGTGGAAAGCGTGTGGAGACGATGTGGAAAGCGTGTGGAGACGATGTGGAGAACGTGTGGAGAGGATGTGGAGACGATGTGGAGAACATGTGGAGACGATGTGGAGAACGTGTGGAGACGATGTGGAAAGCGTGTGGAGAACGTGTGGAGACGATGTGGAGAACGTGTGGAGACGATGTGGAGAACGTGTGGAGAACGTGTGGAGACGATGTGGAAAGCGTGTGGAGACGATGTGGAGAACGTGTGGAGAGGATGTGGAGACGATGTGGAGAACATGTGGAGACGATGTGGAGAACGTGTGGAGACGATGTGGAAAGCGTGTGGAGAACGTGTGGAGACGATGTGGAGAACGTGTGGAGACGATGTGGAGAACGTGTGGAGAACGTGTGGAGACGATGTGGAAAGCGTGTGGAGACGATGTGGAAAGCGTGTGGAGACGATGTGGAAAGCGTGTGGAGACGATGTGGAAAGCGTGTGGAGAACGTGTGGAGACGATGTGGAAAGCGTGTGGAGAACGTGTGGAGAACGTGTGGAGACGATGTGGAGAACGTGTGGAGACGATGTGGAAAGCGTGTGGAGACGATGTGGAGAACGTGTGGAGACGATGTGGAAAGCGTGTGGAGAACGTGTGGAGACGATGTGGAGACGATGTGGAGAACGTGTGGAGACGATGTGGAGAACGTGTGGAGACGATGTGGAGAACGTGTGGAGACGATGTGGAAAGCGTGTGGAGAACGTGTGGAGAACGTGTGGAGACGATGTGGAGAACGTGTGGAGACGATGTGGAAAGCGTGTGGAGACGATGTGGAGAACGTGTGGAGACAATGTGGAAAGCGTGTGGAGACGATGTGGAGAACGTGTGGAGACGATGTGGAGAACGTTTGGATTTTCTTGGTTACCTTGGTCATGAGCTCTGTCATATAATTGGTTGCCTTAAATGGAGTGACAACAATGAGAACAGCATCTCTGAAAAGGATCCGAGTTCATAACAGCAGCTTTTGACACAATTCCAACTTCCTGTGACGTCATCACATGCTAACAGCTGATGACTGATTTAAAGGACTCGTCATGATGTTTATGCTAGCAGTACTGCAGAGCATGTCACATATAATGACTGCTGTGTGTGTTTGTATGTATCTGTGTGTGTGTGTGTGTGTGTGTGTGTGTTTTCAGGATGAAGACTCTCAGCGCTCAAAGCCGAAGAAGACTTTGTTCAGTGGAGCTCTGAGGAAACACAGTGACTCTGAACACAACACACACACTCAAACACACACACACCATGGCAAGAGGACTGTACACAGGGGCTGCCACACAGGTAACACGTGCACACACACACATACACACATACACACACACACACACACACAGCTGACAGTAGATGAGAAGTTTTTGTTTCAGGAAGGAAAGGAAACTTCCTTTTTCCTGCTTTTGTTCTGAAACCTCATCTGTGTGTCTGTGTGTGTGTGTGTGTGTGTGTGTGTGTGTGTGTGTGTGTGTGTAGACGACACAGTGAGGTCAGAGAGCAGCTCAACGTCTGACTCAACAGGACACGATAACGGTAACACACTTATTGTTTTTGTTCTATTTTGACAAAATTTCTTTTGTCAGTACAAACATAAACAGAGGGTCTGACATCACTGTGACATCACTGTGACATCACTGTGACATCACTGAGACTGAGATGTATTTGAACATTTTAAATCAACGTGTGTGTCTGTCAGATGATGCAGTGTCACAGTGTCGCCCCCCTCTGGTCTCTGCTGGATCTCCAGTGGAAGTTTTCTACAAGACGAGGAGGAACTCAGTACACACCAGGTACACACTCACACGCACGCACACACACATGCACACACACACACACACACACACAGGTGCATCATTGGAGCTTACCTGTCTCTTTCAGGCCCGACCATCCGGACCTTCCGAGCCTCAGGCCTCTCCCTCTCCCCCATCCCCCTTCCCTCCCCCCTCCACCCTGCCCCCCGCTCTCAGGACTCCTCCCCCTCCGGCCCATGTGATCCAGGTGTAGCAGAGGAAGGCGGAGACAGAGGGAACGGCGCTCGTCACAGTAACAGCTCTGATGGGCTCTTGGACCGCAGCGCTGTGGAGGAGGATGGACAGCAGGGAGGATTGTGGGTAAACGGTGTCCCGGGGTCCAGAGGAACAAACGGCGCTGGAGTGTTCAGGAGTGCTGAGACACTGTCCGACGCTCGGACGAGGATGAATAACGGACTCAGCGATGTGGGAGGAGCTGGGCGGGGACGTGGACCAGGAAGGGCAGGCGGCTACAGCGAGGTGCTGCTGGACTACGTGTGGGGCAAACAGCAGCAGCTCCAGAGACAGCAATCCCAGCCCGGCAACCGGCAACCAATCACTACGCACCACCAGCTGCTCCTCAATGGACAGGCCTTCCAACAGCCCCCAGCAGCCCCGCTTAACTACCACGGTCTCCCAGGCGACCAGCGACGAGTCAAAGTGACCCGCACCAAATCATGCGGCCCCTTCCTCCCAGTGCAGCAGAGCCCGACTGATACCCACAATCCTCCTCTGTCCGCCATCCAACCAGACCCCCACCCACATCTGCTGCCCCCGCGACCGCCACAACTGCCCCCAACTCAGGATGCACTGCTGGAGGACGCCACCAGGAGCCTGCACAAGGCCCTCGCCCTGGAAGGTGACTACAACACTCTTCCTGTTACATCACAACGCTGGGAAACAATAAAAACAGTAAATCACCCTCAGGTGTGGTCAGGTGTTACATTACATTTAGTCGCTTAGCCTTTTATCCAAAGTGACTTATAATAATTGAAATGACAGATGAGCTGAGTGTCGTCTGCATAGCAGTGATGGGAAAAACCATGTGATAGGATAATCGGACCCAGAGCACCAAGCCCTGCGACACATCTGTGGTGAGGTGATGAGATGTGAACAACTGTCCAAGCCAGGATACACTGAACAAGTGCCCTGTCAGGTAGAATTCAGGTATGGTCAGGTGTGGTTAGGTACAGTCAGGTGTGGTCAGGTGTGGTTAGGTACAGTCAGGTGTGGTCAGGTATGGTCAGGTGTGGTTAGGTACAGTCAGGCGTGGTCAGATGTAAATGTTACCTGTAAACCTTCACCCTTTGATGTCTGTGTGATTGATAGGTCTGAGGGACTGGTACCTGAGGAACACGATAGGATCCACTCATCAAAACCCAGGTATCAACACTAAGGTGAACGGTGGGGTCAAAGGTCAGGCTGGAGGGGGTGCAGCTCTGCAAGGCCGACGGAGGACTCATGGTGTCATCCAGCAGTCGACCTATCAGACGGAAACAAGTCATCATCACACTGCGCCGCATCACAAACAGACACTGCCGCACTCAGCCACGTTCCATGGACATCCGCTGCACGGCAGGTACGTCACTTCACCTGGACAGGTACAGACATACCTGACCCACCTGACCTCTCTCTCTCTCTCCATATCTATCTATCTATCTATCTATCTATCTATCTATCTATCTATCTATCTATCTAACTATCTATCTATCTATCTATCAGGTCTTTGGACAGCTCACTCTTCCCACCTCAGAAACAAGAAGTTCCTCTCAGAGATGTGACCATGGACCAGCCGTCGTCTCCTGGAACTCTGGTCTGACTCACCCGCCAATCAGACCACTGATGGGCGGACACACAGACCAGTCCCAGGCTGGCTTCCTGGGAACTGTTTCGACCTGCGTGACCTGCCAGATCACCAGGAGAACCTTCACCAGGATCGGCAGCAAATCAGCACCTGAAGCCCCGTCCACCATGTGGTCACACAGTGGATGATGATGTCATGCTACCCTGCAGCTTCAGTGAACTTCGGTCAGGGCTGGATGATGACTGCCCAAAGGGATTCTGAGTTAACCAGCTTTGTGTCAGCAAGTCTAACTTTTTTTTATGTTGTTTTTAAAGTTTTTAAAGATTCAGCTTCCGACAATCAGAAAAAGGTTTTATACCAACATTTGATCAACGCATCGATGATGACATCACCAGCTGACATCACCAGCTCGGTCCGGTGGTCTTTAAAGAACTGATCAAGTGACCTGTTTGATCCCTCAGGTGAGTCCAGACAGACCGACAGGGTGAGACTCTTGAGGTATTCAGTCTGGACTCAAGCTTCAACGCCTCCTGCAGTCTCTGCAGGACTTTGCAGGACTCTACAGGACTCTACAGGACTCTGCAGACACCTGCAGGACTCTGCAGGACTCTACAGACATCTACAGAACTCTACAGGACTTTGCAGGACTCTACGGGACTCTGCAGACACCTGCAGGACTCTGCAGGACTCTACAGACATCTACAGAACTCTACAGGACTCTGCAGACTCTACAGGGACTCTGCAGACACCTGCAGGACTCAGCAGGACTCTACAGACATCTACATAACTCTACAGGACTTTGCAGGACTCTACAGGACTCTTCAGACACCTGCAGGACTTTGCAGGGCTCTACAGACATCTACAGAACTCTACAGGACTTTGCAGGACTCTACAGGACTCTGCAGACACCTGCAGGCCTTTGCAGGACTCTACAGACATCTACAGAACTCTACAGGACTTTGCAGGACTCTACAGGACTCTGCAGAGACCTGCAGGACTTTGCAGGACTCTACAGACATCTACAGAACTCTACAGGACTTTGCAGGACTCTACAGGACTCTGCAGACACCTGCAGGACTCTGCAGACATCTACGGGACTCTGAGTCAGGATCCAGTTTGAGAGCAATAAGCTGATCGGGGAGTCGATGACCTTTAAATTTTCAGGATGACCTCATTTGCAGCGACAATCAGACCATTATGCCACAGAGTGATTGTTTCTTGATCAGCTGATTGGAGCTTCACTTTTTAAAAATATGTCAGAGAATCTGAACCAAAAACCTTCAAGTCTGTTCAGGTCTTTAAAACCGGTCTGACCTCGAGTCCTCCAACATGAAGCCGCGATTACATGGCACAAACAAACACACGAAGAAGAAACTGCAGTTCCCCTCGTCATCCACTTGAGGCTGGCTCCAGAAGTGATGACAATGTATGACAATGTATACAGGTGTGTGATGACAACGTTCATGACAACTGTACTGAAGGTGAATTTTTATAGAACTCGCCTGTTCAAATTATATTAAGGCTTAAAGTTATGCAGAATTAAGAGTGTGGATGCTTTGACAGGTGGGTGTCGTCATGTAGACTACGTCCAGGTTTTAGACAGTCTGCAGACTGATGGGTTTTTTATTTCCTCTGATGTCACTTCCTCCTCTGATGCTGAAGGTTTTCATCTGAATGATGTCATTTTAACATCCCTGACTTCTAATTGGCTTACACCAGCTGTCATGTGACTGATGCTTTAGAGGAACAGAAGAAGAAGAAGAAGAAGAAAAAGAAAAAGCACCTCTTCAACTCTGGTCTCATGCCAAAGCAGAACCACAGAAACATCCTGCTCAAATACTACTGCAGCACCCAGCGGTGTAATATTTGCCGTACCAGTGTGTAATACTGTCATACTGCAAATACTGGTGAAGTTTGATGTTTTGCCATCAGTGTTGTCACTCCAATGCGCCTACACTGCAAAGTGCTGAGTCATCACCAGACGACAGCTGGATTGGTTAAGAGATCATGTGTGCCATGGTCACTGGACAGGAAGTCGTTAAGGTTCAGACCAACAGACTGCCCCCCGTTGGTCGCTTTGTGTCGGTGCAGAGATCAACCTGCCATGCTGACATAAACACCGAAGATCCAAACTCCTCCAGCAGAACCAAACAAGAACTGATGAACACAGTCCTGGTCCTGTCCTGGCTCTGCCTTTTAAAGTCAGTCCAGGTCCATGATGTAACACCTTCAGGTCCAGGACCAGCTGTGAGCACCCTGGACCTGTGTCAGAGCGACGCGTTCAGGTGAACTCTGTAAAAACTGTTTTTTTCTATTTTTTTGTGTCATTTGTACTTTTTTCACTTTTTCTGCTGTTTGATGTTTCTTGTAAATAAATGATCGACAGGTTGTTAATGAACTGATTTTAAATAAAGATTTCACTTCAATGACTCAGCAGCCTGGAGCCAATTAATCATCTATATTCAATTATTACATTCCATAGTCAGTGTTATTACAGTGAGGAGGTGTGTGGTCAGTACTGGGACTCGTCCTTCAGGTTAACAGAGGGTTAAGATGACGTGAGAGGTGTGTGGTCAGTACTGGGACTCGTCCTTCAGGTAAACAGATGCTGAACTTGTCTAACTTTAACCTATTAAATCTTGAGTCTGACTCCGGATCAGCCGCTGTGTATGTATAAACATGACAGTAACGTGTGTGTGTGTGTGTGAGCTGAGAGCTGACCTTAGGTCAGATTCTCTCTGTGATCTTCACACAAACTTAAAACTTCTTAGCGGTTAGCATCAGTTAGCACGGCTCTGTTAGCTGCCAGGCTTTAAAACCCGGGTTAAACTTTAACTTCGGTACGGGACCAGATTAGAAGAACCGGGACCGGGACCGGGATGACGCCTATTTAAAAAGATCGTTTTTATCCGGAACAAAGTGAAGTAACAGTAAGCTAACTGTTAGCCACAGGCGGCTACACGGAGGGTTAACTGTTGGAAGCTAACGGGGCTAACAAACCGGAGCTAACAGACCGCGGCTAACAGACCAGAGCTAACAGACCGCGGCTAACAGACCAGAGCTAACAGACCGCGGCTAACAGACCAGAGCTAACAGACCGCGGCTAACAGACCAGAGCTAACAGACCGCGGCTAACAGACCAGAGCTAACAGACCGCGGCTAACAGACCAGAGCTAACAAATCGCTGCTAACAGACCAGAGCTAACAGACCGCGGCTAACAGACCAGAGCTAACAGACCGGAGCTAACAGACCAGAGCTAACAGACCGCAGCTAACAAACCGGAGCTAACAGACCACAGCTAACAGACCGGAGCTAACAGACCACAGCTAACAGATTGCTGCTAACAGACCAGAGCTAACAGACCAGAGCTAACAAATCGCTGCTAACAGACCAGAGCTAACAGACCGGAGTTAACAGACCAGAGCTAACAGACCGGAGTTAACAGACCGCGGCTAACAGATCGCTGCTAACAGACCGCGGTTTACAGACCGGAGCTAACAGACCAGAGCTAACAGACCGGAGCTAACAGACCAGAGCTAACAGACCGCGGCTAACAGACCAGAGCTAACAGACCGCGGCTAACAGACCAGAGCTAACAGACCGCGGCTAACAGACCAGAGCTAACAAATCGCTGCTAACAGACCAGAGCTAACAGACCGCGGCTAACAGACCAGAGCTAACAGACCGGAGCTAACAGACCAGAGCTAACAGACCGCGGCTAACAGACCGCAGCTAACAAACCGGAGCTAACAGACCACAGCTAACAGATCGGAGCTAACAGACCACAGCTAACAGATTGCTGCTAACAGACCAGAGCTAACAGACCAGAGCTAACAAATCGCTGCTAACAGACCGCAGCTAACAGACCGCAGCTAACAGACCGCGGCTAACAGACCGCGGCTAACAGACCGCGGCTAACAGACCAGAGTTAACAGACCGCAGCTAACAGACCGCAGCTAACAGACCAGAGCTAACAGGCCGCGTCTAACAGACCGCGGCTAACAGACCAGAGTTAACAGACCGCAGCTAACAGACCGCAGCTAACAGACCAGAGCTAACAGACCGCGGCTAACAGACTGCAGCTAACAGACCAGAGCTAACATACTGCAGCTAACAGACCGCGGCTAACAGACCAGAGCTAACATACCGCAGCTAACAGACCGGGATTAACAGACTCGAGCGACATTGTGTAAGTACTCTGTATAAGTACTTCCTATAAGTCCGTACTGCATGTAAGTATTTTGTATTACTGCAGTACTTTATATAAGTACTCTGTATTTATATTGTATTGTATTATTATTGTATATTATTGTTATTTATATATTATTGTATTTATAGAAGTACTTTCTATTCTATTTCTAAGTATAAATATCAGATCAGTAATAAACTGATTATTGGTTGTTGATGATGTATTCTGCTCGTTAAGCTTGTTGTGATATCATGTATTGATCAGATTTTGGGTTGATTGACAGGTGGAGGATCACGCTCTGACGTCATCATGTTTCCATGACAACAAGGCTACCGTCCTCAGTGGACCCCCCTCTGTGCCAGGCTGCTGTTTCCCTCCTCTGATTGGTTGCCCACCCATCTGTCAGTATGCAGCTGACCTATCAGAAGCTGCCGGCTCAGCTGAGGCAGAGCTCCAGACTGAGGAAGCTCATGGCCTCACTGCTCGCCGCATACGCTGTCAAAAGACTGTCACCGTATATCTGGAGGAGGATACAGGTGAGACACATACACATTCACACACAAACACTGCAGGAAACTCCAGAGGGGTATTGCACAAAACCAAGATAAGGGATTAAGCCGGGATATGTTGGTTATCCTGGCTGAATTTAGCCTCAAGTCGGTTGCATGAAAGCAGCTCAAACTTAGCCCGGCCAAGTTACTATGGTGATTTATTCTCTGCAGCTAGCCTGCTCCAGACCAGGCTAACAGCCAGGCTAAGATTAATCCTAGTGATTCACCTGTATTTCCACCGTCAATCCTGTGAGGAATTAATGTGTTTTTCAGCATGTCCATGGTCTTTCTAAGTATGTTGCATCGTTTTAATTATCCTGTATTAAAATATGACATATAGTCATTTCTCATCTCATTTAATCTGTGTGTAATTGCAACAGTCTTTTTAAATTGGTTCAAGTGGTAGTATTATTACTCAGGCCGAGTGAGATAGATAGATAGATAGATCTTCACCTGGCTCAACATAGCCGCGCCTTTTCATCCTAAGCCAGGATACGCCGACCAAGCTAGGTCAAGCTGGGCTTGCTTAATTATCCTGGATTTCTTTATTCTAGTTTCGTGCAATACCCCTCAGGTGTGTTTGTTTGCAGAATGCAGCAGGTAAACAGCTGGGTGGAGCTAAGCTTCCCGAGGGCGTGGTCAACACCTCGTCCAGCTCTGTGGACGACAACAGAGGGAAGAAGAAGAGAGACAGCAGGTGAGTTACACCTGAGTTTGACCTGAGTTTAACCTGAGTTTAACCTGAGTTTAACCTGAGTTTAACCTGAGTTTAACCTGAGTTTAACCTGAGTTTAACATGAGTTTAACATGAGTTTAACCTGAGTTTGACCTGAGTTTGACCTGAGTTTAACATGAGTTTAACCTGAGTTTGACCTGAGTTTGACCTGAGTTTAACATGAGTTTAACCTGAGTTTAACCTGAGTTTAACCTGAGTTTAACATGAGTTTGACCTGAGTTTGACCTGAGTTTAACATGAGTTTAACCTGAGTTTAACCTAAGTTTGACCTGAGTTTAACCTGAGTTTAACCTGAGTAACCTGAGTTTAACCTGAGTTTAACCTGAGTTTAACATGAGTTTAACCAGAGTAACCTGAGTTAAACCAGAGTTAAATTTGAGTTTAACTTCAGTTACACCCAAACTAATAGACTTACAGTCTGACTGAAAGACATCAAAGTCCAGCTCTGGTCTGGTTTTCTAGATCCACCACAGGATGAACCCAGTCTCACCTGGTCTCACGCGGTATACCTCTGTGTCTTCAGGTCTCCGTCAGTGAACAGGGAGTTCATCCTTAGACTGTGTCGTCTGTTGAAGCTGTTGTTTCCACAGTTACTGTGTCCAGAGATTGGACTGCTGGTCTGCACTCACTGACTCTATGACCAGAACCTTCCTGTCTATCTACGTCGCTGCTCTGGACGGTCGGTCTGTCTGTCTGTCTGTCTGTCTGTCTGTCTGTCTGCTGTCTGTGTCTGTCTGTCTGTCTGTCTGTCTGTCTGTCTGTCTGTCTGTCTGTCTGACTGACTGACTGACTGACTGACTGACTGTCTGTCTGACTGACTGACTGACTGACTGACTGATCAACCACCTGTTTGCAGGCTACACAGCCCGAATGGAGATGTTCTGACCGGCCGTCTGTCCACCACCGTTGGTCTGATCCTGATGCTTTTTTCTGCTTCTAACACATTGACTAAATGTTCACCTGCTGCCTGACAGATCCGCCCCACTGACAGGAGCCATGACAACCAGACCATTCAGAGCTCACCTTTCAGAGAGCTGGCTGACGTTAGTTTTGACGTTAACGCTGATCTGTGTGTTGTATGTTGTGTGTGTTGTGTCGTATGTCATGTTCTGTGTTCACGTGTAACATGTATGGTCAGTAATCAGGCGTGTTGACTTCCAGGTGTGATTGTGAAGTGTATCGTTCAGAAGGATCCTCAGGCCTTTGTGCTGCAGCTCTCTAAGTGGCTCCTCATCGCCGTTCCTGCAACCTTCATCAACAGTGCCATCAGATTCCTGGAAGGTCAGCTGACCCTCAGGTTCAGGAGCCGATTGGTCGACCACGCCTACCAGCTGTACTTCACCAACCAGGTAACACACACACACACACACACACTGACAGACACACTCCACCTGTCTCCACGCTCATCCCTGGTGATTCTGTCTCTCTCTGTGCCTGCAGACGTATTATCGTGTCAGTAACATGGACGGTCGTCTGTCCAATCCGGATCAGTCGCTCACTGAGGACATCGTCATGTTTTCAGCCTCCATCGCTCATCTTTACTCCAACCTGACCAAACCGATCCTGGACGTGGTCGTCACCTGTTACACCCTGCTGCGCCACCGCTCAGTCCAAAGGTACGTATGAACCATGTGAGGGTTAGAGAGCCCGCATATCACATGACTTCATGACTCTGATCTTCCTCCCTGAAGGAGCCAATACCACGTGGCCGTCTGTCATCGCCGGCCTAGTGGTGGCACTCACCGCCAAAGTCCTGCGCTCCTGCTCGCCTCGATTTGGGAAGCTGGTGGCCGAGGAGGCGAGGAGGAAAGGAGACCTGAGGTACATGCACTCTCGAATCATCGCCAACTCTGAGGAGATTGCCTTCTATGGAGGACACAAGGTGACTGTCGTGTCAATGGTGGGAACAAGAACCACGTGGAGTTCTGACCTGACACTGAACTGGGTTTGGGTGTGTTTGATTCATAGGTGGAGATGGCCCAGCTGCAGAGGAGCTACACGTCTCTGTCCACTCAGATCCATCAGATCCTGCTGAAGCGTCTCTGGTACATCATGTTGGAACAGTTCCTCATGAAGTACGTGTGGAGCGCGGCCGGCCTGGTGATGGTCGCCGTGCCCATCATCACCGCCACAGGATACTCCAAATATGGTAAATACAGGGCAAAGTACCCTGAGCTCTGCGCTAATAAAGATCCGCCTCTGACCTCTGACCTCTGACCTGTTCAGACTCTGAGGAGGTGAAGCAGGCCGCCATGGTGATGAAGGAGGAGGAGTTAGTGAGTGAGCGGACGCAGGCCTTCACCACAGCAAGGAACCTCCTGAACGCTGCAGCCGACGCCGTGGAGAGGATCATGAGCTCCTACAAGGAGGTACAACTTCACCTCCTCTTCACCTCGTTTAAATCCTCCTCCTCTTCTACCTGTTTGTTCAGCACCATAAACTCCTCATGTCAGGTGACTTCCTGTTTGTCTACAGGTGACAGAGTTGGCGGGGTACACCTGTCGAGTCTCTGACATGTTGGATGTGTTTGAAGACGTGAACAAGGGAGTCTACCGTCGCTCTGCTGACAGAGAGGAGGAGGAGACGGGAGGAGCAGCTGTGGTTCAGCATGGTCAGAGAGTCTGTGGTCGTCTGGAGATCAGAGGTCATGTGATCAGTGTGGAGAAGATTATTCGCTGTGAGAATCTGCCAATCATCACGCCAACCGGAGACGTTGTGATCTCCAGCCTCAACATCCAGGTGTGTGTGCAGGTGTAAATAGGACTGTATTCATATTTCTCCTTTCTTTACAGTACGTATCTCATTCATCCGTTCACACACACTCACACACTGATGGCATTGGGTGTGTGTGTGTGTGTGTGTGTGTGTGTGTGTGTGTGTGTGTGTGTGTGTGAGAGAGATTTTCTTTCAGCAGAAAAAATCATCTCTGAATCTTCGATGGAAACAGGAAGTCCTCTCTGTCCTCTCATGTCTGTCCTCTCATGTCTGTTCTGTCACATGGAAGATGATGATGATGGCTGACAAACCCAGACAGACCCGGGCAGGTTGGACCTGATAAACCGACCTGGTGTGTGTTCACATGTGTTTGTGTCTCAGGTGGATGAAGGGATGAACGTGTTGATCACGGGTCCAAATGGCTGTGGGAAGAGTTCTCTGTTCAGGATCCTCAGTGGACTGTGGCCCGTTTATGGAGGAGTCCTGTACCGCCCAGAACCACAGCACATGTTCTACATACCACAGAGGTAACAGAACCACAGCACATGTTCTACACACCACAGAGGTAACCGAACCACAGCACATGTTCTACACACCACAGAGGTAACAGAACCACAGCACATGTTCTACACACCACAGAATCAACAGAACCACAGCACATGTTCTACACACCACAGAGGTAACAGAACCACAGCACATGTTCTACACACCACAGAATCAACAGAACCACAGCACATGTTCTACACACCACAGAGGTAACAGAACCACAGCACATGTTCTACACACCACAGAATCAACAGAACCACAGCACATGTTCTACACACCACAGAATCAACAGAACCACAGCACATGTTCTACATACCACAGAGGTACCGAACCACAGCACATGTTTCTACACACCACAGAGGTACCGAACCACAGCACATGTTCTACACACCACAGAGGTAACAGAACCACAGCACATGTTCTACACACCACAGAATCAACAGAACCCACAAGCACATGTTCTAACACACCACAGAGGTAACAGAACCACAGCACATGTTCTACACACCACAGAATCAACAGAACCACAGCACATGTTCTACACACCACAGAGGTAACAGAACCACAGCACATGTTCTACACACCACAGAATCAACAGAACCACAGCACATGTTCTACACACCACAGAATCAACAGAACCACAGCACATGTTCTACATACCACAGAGGTAACCGAACCACAGCACATGTTCTACACACCACAGAGGTAACAGAACCACAGCACATGTTCTACACACCACAGAGGTAACAGAACCACAGCAACATGTCTACACACCACAGAGGTAACAAACCACAGCACATTTCTACACACCCAGAATCAACAGAACCACAGCACATGTTCTACATACCCAGAGTAACAGAACCACAGCACATGTTCTAACCACCACAGAGGTACAGAACCACAGCACGTGTTCTTCTACATACCACAGAATCAACAGAACCACAGCACATGTTCTACAATACCACAGAACCAATATATACAACCTGACCCGCTGACACAGTTTGGGTGAGTCAGGTCCAAGCAGGTTTGGGTCCAGGTCCGGTCCTGGTGATCTACCTGTGGTCCTGTTGTGATGTCACTCTGTGTGCTGTGCAGGCCATACATGTCAGAGGGAACCCTCAGAGATCAGGTGATCTATCCAGACTCTGTGGAGGAGATGATCCAGAGAGGAGTCACTGATACAGACCTGGAGGAGATCCTTCAGACCGTCCACCTGCTCTACATCCTGGATCGAGAAGGAGGTCTGTGTGATGGAGATGAGGCCTGTGTGATGGAGATGAGGTCTGTGTGATGGAGAGGAGGTCTGTGTGATGGAGACGAGGTCTGTGTGATGGAGACGAGGTCTGTGTGATGGAGACGAGGCCTGTGTGATGGAGACGAGGCCTGTGATGGAGATGAGGTCTGTGTGATGGAGACGAGGCCTGTGATGGAGAGGAGGTCTGTGTGATGGAGAGGAGGTCTGTGTGATGGAGAGGAGGTCTGTGTGATGGAGATGAGGTCTGTGTGATGGAGATGAGGTCTGTGTGATGGAGACGAGGCCTGTGTGATGGAGAGGAGGTCTGTGTGATGGAGAGGAGGTCTGTGTGATGGAGAGGAGGTCGGTTGTGATGGAGATGAGGTCTGTGTGATGGAGACTGAGGTCTGTGTGTGATGGAGAGGAGGTCTGTGTGATGGGAGAAGGGAGGGTCTGTGTGATGGAGAGGAGGTCTGTGTGATGGAGAGGAGGTCTGTGTGATGGAGATGAGGTCTGTGTGATGGAGGTCTGTGTGATGGAGGTCTGTGTGATGGAGATGAGGTCTGTGTGATGGAGGTCTGTGTGATGGAGGTCTGTGTGATGGAGGTCTGTGTATGTGTTCAGGTTTCATCATCACTCAACAGGTTTCTCTGTCTGTCAGGTTGGGACTCGATCAGCGATTGGAAAGACGTCCTGTCTGGAGGAGAGAAACAGAGGATGGGGATGGCTCGCATGTTTTACCACCGGTAAGTTTTGAAGGTCCTGGTCTAGAACCCGACCTGCTGTCTGTCTGACTGGTTCTGTCTCTCTCTTGTCCAGTCCTTGTTACGCTCTGTTGGACGAGTGTACAAGCGCCGTCAGCATCGATGTGGAAGGAAAGATCTTTCAGGCTGCAAAGGATGCTGGGATAGCTCTGCTGTCAATCACACACAGACCCTCTCTGTGGTCAGTACACACTCACACACACACATAATGAAATGTGGTCTGTGAATATAAATTGAGGTGATTTGAACATTCAAACTCACCAAAGAGTGAATCGGGTTCATCTGATTGATTGACTGATGGATCAGTATAAATAGAAGCTCAGATGTGTACTCAATGAAGTTGTATTTTCAGCCTGCAGGAGGCAGCAGAGCTCTGGTCTGATCTAACCCACCCTGAATCACTTCCTCTTCCTCCTCTTCTTCTAACAGGAAGTACCACTCTCACCTGCTCCAGTTTGATGGTGAAGGAGGGTGGAGGTTTGAACCTCTGGATGCCTCCACTCGTCTGTCTTTGCAGGTCTGTGATCATCAATACACCCTCTTTTGTTCCTGTTTTGGTTATGTTATTTCCTGTCAAACATTCAGGGTTCAACATTCAGGGTTCAGCCTTCAGGGTTCAACATTCAGGGTTCAACATTCAGGGTTCAACATTCAGGGTTCAGCCTTCAGGGTTCAACATTCAGGGTTCAACATTCAGGGTTCAACATTCAGGGTTCAGCCTTCAGGGTTCAACATTCAGGGTTCAACATTCAGGGTTCAACATTCAGGGTTCAGCCTTCAGGGTTCAACATTCAGGGTTCAACATTCAGGGTTCAACATTCAGGGTTCAACATTCAGGGTTCAGCCTTCAGGGTTCAGCCTTCAGGGTTCAACATTCAGGGTTCAACATCAGGTTCAGCAGGTTCAGCCTTCAGGTCAGCCGGTTCAACATTAAGGGTTCAACATTCAGCCGGTTCAACATTCAGGGTTCAGCCTTCAGGGTTCAACATTCAGTGTAGCTTCAACATTCAGGGTTCAACATTCAGGGCCTTCGGTCTTCAGCCTTCAGGGTTCAACATTCAGGGTTCAACATTCAGGCGTTCAGCATTCAGGGTTCAGCCTTCAGGGTTCAACATCAGGGTTCAACATCAGGGTTCAACATTCAGGGTTCAGCCTTCAGGGTTCAGCCTTCAGGGTTCAACATTCAGGGGTTCAACCATTCAGGTTCAACATCAGGGTTCAACATTCAGGCCGTTCAGCCTTCAGGGTTTCAGCCTTCAGGGTTCAACATTCAGGGTTTCAACATTCAGGGTTCAGCCTTCAGGGTTCAACCTTCAGGGTTCAACATTCAGGGTTCACATCAGGGTTTCAACATTCAGGGTTCAACATTTCAGGGGTTCCAACATTCAGTTCACATTCAGGGTTCAGGCCTTCAGGGTTCAGCCTTCAGGTTCAACATTCAGGGTTCAGCCTTCAGGGTTCAACATTCAGGGTTCAGCCTTCAGGGTTCAGCCTTCAGGGTTCAACATTCAGGGTTCAACATTCAGGGTTCAACATTCAGGGTTCAGCCTTCAGGGTTCAACCTTCAGGGTTCAACATTCAGGGTTCAACATTCAGGGTTCAACATTCAGGGTTCAGCCTTCAGGGTTCAGCCTTCAGGGTTCAACATTCAGGGTTCAACATTCAGGGTTCAGGATTTAAGAATTTGCGGTATCATGTGGTCTCATGGTCTTTTAGGAGGAGAAACAGCGCCTTGAGAATCAGTTGTCAGGAATTCCCAAGATGCAACAGAGACTGACGGAGCTGTGTGTCCTCCTCGGGGACAGAGCGGAGAAGGAAGAGGGTGAGGAGGAGTAGGAGGGTGAGGAGGAGGAAGAGGAAAAGGAGGAGGGTGAGGAGGAGGAAGAGTAGGAAGAAGAGTGAACCACAGGAGGAAATGGAAAAGGAGGAGGAGAAGGGTGCGGAGGAGGAAGAGAAAAAGGAGGAAGAGGAGTGAACCACAGAGGAGGAGGAAGAGAAGTTTTAACTGGTTACCATGGAGACACGCAGAGTTGTCTGTAGCTGTCTGTTTCCATGGTGACAGTGCAAACAGGAAGTGCCTTCAAATAAAGATCAACCTGCTCATGACATCTGAGCTCTACAATTGGTCGGCTGCGTTCATCCATGTTGACCATATTGATCCATGTTGACCAATCCCAGCGCTTGAATGTTATGGACCAATCACAGATGGCCTGTCAGATTTAAAGGCGTGGCCTGATGATTGGCTCCACCTGCTGGACGACTTGTCAATCAACATATTGATCAAACCGATCAACCTATCAATGAGCTGCTGCAGAGAATCAAACATAACGTTTGATCAACGTTTGTATTACCTGTGATGATGCTGATGAAGTTTATTCTGGAGGAAATTAAACCCATTTTTGTGATTTTCAAAATAAAATAAACTGATAATAAAATTTTCAGAAAATAACAAATGAGTTGTTTTATTTTCTATAAATGTGTGATGAGCTCCACTGTCCACTAGACCAGAACCAGCAGAGAACCAAACCAAAGAGACTCAAACATACAACATCTCTCAGAGACCGGAGTAGACACACAGAGACCTGGACAGACCGTCAGAGACCGGGTAGACTCTCAGAGACAAGGGTAGATCTTTCCTCTTAATACAAAACCAGAACCAACTGGACCTGATCAGTGTTTTATGTCCCAGAGTCTGGCAGCAGACCCGCAGCAGGTTCCTGGTTCTGGTTTTGTTCCCTGCAGAGGAGCCGGGCCGTCCTTCCTCCGCGGAGGAGCGTCAGGAAAGCCTCCCGGCGCCGCGCGGAGCGGGGCGGGGTTTTTTTTCGGACCTGTTGTGCGGCTCTCGGTGCTGCTCGTGCAGGTTTTTGTTTCGGTTGGATTCGTTGTCGCTTTCTGGAAGTTTCACTCGGCCGGTTGGACCTCGGCGGACCGCAGAACAGCCCGCTGAGCTCAGGTGAGTCTGACACGGATCATACTGTCCCCCTTTGTGTGGACTCGAACTTATCCCGAGCTGAAGCTGCTGCAGGAAGGAAAGAGCGTGTGCGCAGGCGTGTCTGACGGCGGCGGACCGGACTCCGCTCACAAATCTGACGGTTTAAATATTCTCGAGTTTCTATCTGTTCGTACACGTGAGACGGAACACTGAAGGAGTCTGCAGAACCGGGACGAGACGGGCTTTAATTCGGCTCCAACGCTGAAGCTAGACTCCGTGTTCTGGTTCGGTTCTGCTGGTTTGAATTGGCGGAGTCATGAAATCAAAGACGGAGAAGCCACTTTAAAGTTCACATTAACACACACAGTCCGGCCCGTGGAACCAAACCGAGCCGAATTCAACCTATTCAGACCTAAATCCGCTGTTCGAGTCGGTCCTGTTCGGTGTCTGTGTGCAAAACAAACACACACAGACACACAATTTAAGTTTATTACACTTTGTGTCGAGTGTTCAGCCTGTCCTGGCACGGCACGGCTCAGCCCGCAGCCGCACACACATAGCTGACATTCCAACACACGCACACACACACAGGTGTTTATTGGAGAACGCAGATAGCGCAGACTCCGCCCCCGACAGGAAGTTGATCAAAGTGTTTTTGTATATATATTTTTTGTCTTAAAATGTGATCCTGTATCTGGAACAGCTCAGTCCAGGTCGCCCTGTTGACTCTGAGTTGTGTAGTCAAAGTGAAGTCACAGGTGAAGCTGTGTTTCTTTTCATGCGTTTCTTTGTATCTCTGTCACATTCTTCATCTGCAGTCCTCCTGACAGCCACAGTTCAGGGTCACAGAGCTTTTTTGGTGAAAAAGAGGTCATGTGACATCATCATAAGCACTCTGGTCGTCACACTGTGATGAAGATTATTTAACTGAAACGTCTAAATGACTAATCTGAAGGATTAACACACACACACACACACACATAGACAGAGTTTGAGGCAGTCCATAGTTTGTGAGGCGGCCTGTAGAATATGAGGCGGTCTGTAGAGTGTGAGGCGTCTGTAGAGTGTGAGGCAACTGTGAGGCGGTCTGTAGAGTGTGAGGCGGTCTGTAGAATATGAGGCGGTCTGTAGAGTGTGAGGCAACTGTGAGGGGGTCTGTAGAGTGTGAGGCGGTCTGTAGAATATGAGGCGGTCTGTAGAGTGTGAGGCGGTCTGTAGAGTGTGAGGCGGTCTATAGAGTGTAAGGCAACTGTGAGGGGGTCTGTAGAATATGAGGCGGTCTGTAGAATATGAGGCGGTCTGTAGAGTGTGAGGCGGTCTATAGAGTGTAAGGCAACTGTGAGGGGGTCTGTAGAGTGTGAGGCGGTCTGTAGAGTGTGAGGCGGTCTGTAGAGTGTGAGGCAACTGTGAGGCGGTCTGTACAGTGTGAGGCGGTCTGTAGAATATGAGGCGGTCTGTAGAGTGTGAGGCAACTGTGAGGGGGTCTGTAGAGTGTGAGGCGGTCTGTAGAATATGAGGCGGTCTGTAGAATATGAGGCGGTCTGTAGAGTGTGAGGCGGTCTATAGAGTGTAAGGCAACTGTGAGGGGGTCTGTAGAGTGTGAGGCGGTCTGTAGAGTGTGAGGCAACTGTGAGGCGGTCTGTAGAGTGTGAGGCAACTGTGAGGGGGTCTGTAGAGTGTGAGGCGGTCTGTAGAATATGAGGCGGTCTGTAGAGTGTGAGGCAACTGTGAGGGGGTCTGTAGAGTGTGAGGCGGTCTGTAGAATATGAGGCGGTCTGTAGAGTGTGAGGCGGTCTGTAGAGTGTAAGGCAACGGTGAGGGGGTCTGTAGAGTGTGAGGCGGTCTGTAGAGTGTGAGGCGGTCTGTAGAGTGTGAGGCAACTGTGAGGCGGTCTGTAGAGTGTGAGGCAACTGTGAGGCGGTCTGTAGAGTGTGAGGCGGTCTGTAGAGTGTGAGGCAACTGTGAGGCGGTCTGTAGAGTGTGAGGCGGTCTGTAGAGTGTGAGGCAACTGTGAGGCGGTCTGTAGAGTGTGAGGCGGTCTGTAGAATATGAGGCGGTCTGTAGAGTGTGAGGCAACTGTGAGGGGGTCTGTAGAGTGTGAGGCGGTCTGTAGAATATGAGGCGGTCTGTAGAGTGTGAGGCAACTGTGAGGGGGTCTGTAGAGTGTGAGGCGGCCTGTAGAATATGAGGCGGTCTGTAGAGTGTGAGGCGGTCTGTAGAGTGTAAGGCAACTGTGAGGGGGGTCTGTAGAGTGTGAGGCGGTCTGTAGAGTGTGAGGCAACTGGTGAGGCGTCTGTAGAGTGTGAGGCAAACTGTGAGGGGGTCTGTAGAGTGTGAGGCGGTCTGTAGAGTGTGAGGCGGTCTGTAGAGTGTGAGGCGGTCTGTAGAGTGCGAGGCAACTGTGAGGCGGTCTGTAGAGTGTGAGGCAACTGTGAGGCGGTCTGTAGAGTGTGAGGCAGTCTGTACAGTGTGAGGTGAGTGTGAGGCGGTCTGTAGAGTGTGAGGCAACTGTGAGGCGGTCTGTAGAGTGTGAGGCGGTCTGTAGAGTGTGAGGCAGTCTGTAGAGTGTGAGGCGGTCTGTAGAGTGTGAGGCGGTCTGTAGAGTGTGAGGCAACTGTGAGGTGGTGTGTAGAGTGTGAGGCGAGTGTGAGGTGAGTGTGAGGAGGTCTGTAGAATGTGAGGCAGTCTGTAGAGTGTGAGGTGAGTGCGAGGTGGTCTGTAGAGTGTGAGGCGAGTGTGAGGCAGTCTGTAGAGTGTGAGGCAGTCTGTAGAGTGTGAGGCAGTCTGTAGAGTGTGAGGCAGTCTGTAGAGTGTGAGGCGGTCTGTAGAGTGTGAGGCGGTCTGTAGAGTGTGAGGTGGTCTGTAGAGTGTGAGGCAACTGTGAGGCGGTCTGTAGAGTGTGAGGTGAGTGTGAGGCAGTCTGCAGAATGTGAGACAGTCTGTAGAATGTTAGGTGGTCTGTAGAGTGTGAGGGGGTCTATAGAATGTGAGGCGAGTGTGAGGCGGTCTATAGAATGTGAGGCGAGTGCAAGGCGGTCTGTAAAGTGTGAGGCAGTGTGTTGAGTGTGAGGGGGTCTATAGAATGTGAGGCGAGTGTGAGGCTGTCTGTAGAGTGTGAGGCGGTCTGTGGAGTGTGAGGCGGTCTGTGGAGTGTGAGGCGGTCTGTAAAGTGTGAGGCGGTCTGTAGATTGTGAGGCTGTCTGTGGAGTGTGAGGCGGTCTGTAAAGTGTGAGGCGGTCTGTAAAGTGTGATCTGGTCTGTACAGTCTGAGGTTCTGGTTCTTTGCTGGGTTAACCCGCAAGATGAGACTTTGTACCTGGGAGCTGCTACCAGAGTTTCTGCTAATCTAGACCAGAACGTGTGTGTGTGTGTGTGTGTGTGTGTGTGTGTGTGTGTGTGTGTGTGTGTGTGTGTGTGATTATCAGTCAGTTTCTGATACAATCTGCTTCACCATCTGTTTAACTCAACTTTACACTTTTGTGTGTGTGTCCTTATGTATTATGTATGTTCACATACCATCACAGAAGTTGTTTGTGTTTTTTAGCCTAAAGATAAAAATCTTTAAAAAAAACTGTTTACTGTCTTTGAGCTAAGCTAAGCTAGCAGTCTTATTTTAGAGTGCCCTGGTTATTATTTGGATCCGGCCACACAGAGACCTGGTTCAGAACCTGGTCCAGATACTGAGTCTACCTTCGGATGTCTTCGACGCCCTGAACCTGGACTGACAGGACAGAGGGCGGCAGGGCCTGTGAGGCGACCCAGACTCACAAAGAGGCGGGGGGTGGGGGGTGGGGGCTCTATTGTTGATCAGGATTAGGGCGTGGCCTTAGAGATTATAACACACACACACACACTTACAAACACACACATACACAGTGTGAATGAGTCGTCCTTGATCACACCTACTCCTCAGATCTCTGGCTGTAGCTGGAGGAGATATTAATAATTACTGCTAACCAGCTGTCTCACTGCCTGCAGACAGACTGACAGACAGACAGAAAGACAGACTGGGATGAGAGAATAGATTCACGACGGGATGTGATCCACAAAGAACCTGATTCCAGTCTGAGTGGTGACACCAGCATCACCACGGATTTAGTTTTGGGGTTGGGTTTAGTTTGAGGATCAGGTTTAGTTCAAGGATCGGGTTAGTTTTAGGGTCAGGTTTAGTTTGAGGGTCAGGTTTAGTTCGAGGATTGGGTTAGTTTTGGGGTCGGGTTTAGTTTGAGGGTCGGGTTGCCTCGAGGATTGGGTTAGTTTTGGGATCAGGTTCTGGTTCTGCAGGTGGGCTTGTTGCTTTTTGGATAACAGAAAAACAATTTTCATGTTTAAAGTCAGGCGTGTCTCTCTGATGGTCGAGGTTTCCATGGAGACAGTTGTGGTTACCGTGGTGATGAGAAGTGTAGCTCACGGGGAGTAGAGAGCCCTCACAAAGATGTAAAACCAATGTGTGTGTGTGTGTCTGTGTTTATAAGCGACTGATGAAAAATTCTCTTTGATGTTGAACTGAAAGAAGACCAAGCCTGAAGACCGAAAACCTAAAGAAATCAGAAACCAGTCCAGCTGCTTGAGAACCGGTCCACAGAGTCCGGTCTGTCTGCAGAGTCCGGTCTGTCCATAGAGTCAGTCTGCCCGCAGATTCTGGTCTGTCCAGTTACCTCGGTGTGTGTTTTTCTGGGCATCTGACAAAAACACACTTCCTGTCCCAAACAGCCAACTTCCTGTCTTTTGTCATGGTTTAAAGTAGCTCTGCAGCAGCTGAATTATGGGTAATGTAGTTCAACATGTTGATCTGATGAGTAAGAGTCCGTTCCACAGTTGACCTGAGCTTATCGCGATATCATCAATCAATCTGTCATTTTATCGATTAATTAATGGAGACGTCCTCAACATCAAAGACCTGGAGGACCTGGAGAACTGGAAGACCTGAACTGAACCTCAGATTAGAACCCACTTAAAACTTAAAAAGACTTTGGTCTGATGTGTCCAAATCTGAGAGTTCTGAGAGGCAAAAGGCCCCCATGTCTTGTGCTTGTCTGTCTGTCTCTTTTTCTGTCTGTCTGTCTCTTTTTCTGTCTGTCTGTCTCTTTTCTCTCTTCTTGCCTGTCTCTTTCTCTGTCTGTCTGTCTTGTGTTGGTAACTGATGATCATCTCTCTTTCCATGGAGTGAGGCTGAACAGTTGTGCTAAGCTATGCTAACACATACATTGATACAAAGAACACAGAGAGACGATCAGTTCCAAACCCCCAACGTTCAGATTACACACTGTCACTGAAGATTGTGTGTGTGTGTGTGTCTGCGCGCGTGTGTGTGCGTATAATTAGTATGTTGGAGTGCAGCTGTCTTCAGTCAGCAGCATCAGTTACACCCCCAACTTAGAAATACACACTCACACAGTAACACACACACACACACACACACACACACACACACTTAATGTCAATACAAATGAAATCCTTCACATGTAAATTCAGATTTTTCTGTGTTTGTAGACGTGAAACATTCAGAAACGTTCCAACATTTCATCAACATTCACATTAGCCAACGGCTACAAAGGAAGTTAGCAGCTCAGCTGCAGGAAGTCTCCAGTGTGTCACATGACGGAGTAGATCTGGTCATTTTCAGGAGATCTGTTCATGTGTCCAAATTAAAGCTGTTTAATGAAGCATCACAGTAAATCAGATTAATAAAGACTCTGTTTTAGGGTCAGTTTATAATTTGTCCTTTGTCCTTCAGTGTCTGTCCTCTGCCCTCCAATGTATGTCCTCCGGTGTCTGTTCTCTGTCCTCCAGTATTTGTCCTCTGTCCTCCAGCATCTGTCCTCTGTCCTCCAGTATCTGTCCTCTGTCTTGTGTATTGTGAGAATACACAGTCCTCCAGTGTCTGTCTGTCCTCCAGTGTCTGTCCTCCAGTGTCTGTCCTCTGTCCTCCAGTATCTGTTCTCCGTCCTCCAGTGTCTGTCCTCCAGTGTCTGTTCTCTGTCCTCCAGTATTTGTCCTCTGTCCTCCAGTATCTATCCTCTGTCCTCCAGTGTCTGTCCTCCAGTGTCTGTCCTCTGTCCTCCAGTATCTGTTCTCTGTCCTCCAGTATTTGTCCTCTGTCCTCCAGTATCTATCCTCTGTCCTCCAGTATCTGTCCTCTGTCCTCCAGTATCTGTCCTCTGTCCTCCAGTGTCTGTCCTCTGTCCTCTGTCTTGTGTATTCTTCACAAGAGAATACACAGTCCTCCAGTGTCTGTCTGTCCTCCAGTGTCTGTCCTCCAGTGTCTGTCCTCTGTCCTCCAGTATCTGTTCTCCGTCCTCCAGTGTCTGTCCTCCAGTGTCTGTCCTCTGTCCTCCAGTATCTGTTCTCCGTCCTCCAGTGTCTGTCCTCCAGTGTCTGTTCTCTGTCCTCCAGTATTTGTCCTCTGTCCTCCAGTATCTATCCTCTGTCCTCCAGTGTCTGTCCTCTGTCCTCTGTCTTGTGTATTCTTCATGGTACATACATGAGTTTGAGCACCTCCTCGGTGGTGATGATCATGGTGGAAACCTTTCTTTGAGATGTGGGTGGTGTTTCTTGGTGGTGTACTAATGTCTGTGGTTGAACACTTGGTCATACCTTGAAACATCATCACTGGTACCAAGGTGCCGGCAGGTGCTCCCAGCTGCCCTGAGCTCCACCATCCTGCTCACTTGGGTCTTGGACCTGGCCTGCTTGGACTTGAACTCTAGACTTGGACTTGGACTCTGGACTGGGCTGGGCATTCTGATTGACTTCAGTTCACTCTCTTTTGGTTGATGCTTGTGCTGACGACTGAATGAATGGACTCTCTGTGTCTGACTGGACCTCCGACCTTGGACAGGACCACTTCCTGTCTCTCTCTCTCTCTCTCTCTCTCTCTCTCTCATCTCCTCTCTCTCTCTCTATCTCTCTCTCTCTCTCTGGCTCTCATCTCTCTGCAGCCTGGTTGGGATGGAGTCTAGGAGACAGGTTAACGGCTTAGATGAAGAAATTTATTAAAGTTATTTGATGAACGTTGATGGGAGAAAAACAGTCTAAATATATATCAGGTTTTACAGCTGTTTCCAACTGTCTGTATCAGAATGCAGATCAGTGCTACAGTGCTGAAGAAAAACCTGGGGTTGTTCTTATTTTCCTGTCTGTCATTACGGAGAGCCTTCCTGTACCCAGTTTAGTGGCACGCCATTTGCATTAAGAATTACGTGCCACTTGCTTTAATTTGCGAGTCTGCTGGCTGTACCATGGTGCTAACCTCCTCTGTTTAATTATCTTCTTTTTTCAGAGGTGCAAACTGTCAGATTAAAACATCTGCTGGAAGAGTTTCTACAAAAAAGGCTTATAGTCCAGTAATATGAACTCAAAGGTTATTAAAAATGGTCAGACAGAAGAGGATTCTGTGGATAGACTATTAGATGATCAAGTTCAATGCCATATGAGAGAACGAGGTCAAGAGTGTGGTTCAGACAATGAGTCGGTTTATTTACACTCTGACAGAAGCCAATTGAATCTAATAAAGAGATAAATGCAGTACTAAGACTATCACTGTGGTTGTCCACATGAATATTAAAATCACCTACAATGATTACTTTATCTGTTTTAAGGATCAAGCCTGATGCAAATTCAGAGTATGGGCCAGGAGCTCGATATACTGTAACAAATAGAATTGGCTGTACTGTTTTCCATGTTGGGTGAGTGAGGCTAAGAACAAGACTTTCAAATGAATTATAACTTAGTTTAGGTTTAGGATATATTAATAGACTTGAATCAAATATGGCTCCAACTCCACCCACCTCGACCATTACTTCGAGGAATATGAGTATTACAATGACTGGGAGGGGTGGATTCATTTAAGCTAACATATTCACCCTCCTGCAGCCAGGTTTCAGTGAGACAAAATAAATCAATATCATAATCAGATATTAATTCATAGACTAAAACAGCTTTAGAGGACAAGGACCCTGATATTGGAGTTCTTTGTTCAGTAGATTACAACATTCTAATTTATTGTTTGTTTCTGTTTTCCCAGAAACTGAGTCCCAGTTCTTGTTTAATTAATGGGCCCAAACCTCACTTCCATATAGGATGATTCAATGACACGAGGACATGAGGACCTCAGAACCAGAACCAGTACCAGGTTATCGTCAAGTAGAAACAAACGAGGTGAACATTTCTGCGATGTTTTTAACACTAATTGAATGTTGTTGAATGTTGGAGTCTGCAGGAGATACACAACACACATAACAGTTCAAAAGATGATCTTTGAAGGTTATTTTAAAGTTCCTTGAGTGTTTGAAGGTTCTTAACAGTGTTTTGGGAAATATTATTCATCGTACAGTACCGTTCAAACGTTTGGGGTCACTTAGAAAATTATTGATTTCAAAGGAACACATTTTTAGTCCATAAAGTAACATTAAATTGATCATAAATGCATTGTAGACAATGTAAATAGTGTAAATGACTATTGTAGCTGGAAACAGCTGATCTGTAATGGAATATCTACACATGTGTACAAAGGCCCATTATCAGTAACCATCATTACTCAGTAAGTGTCAGAAGACGCAGTCAGCTGGTATTCTGTCTGTAACGGAGTGGTCAGCACAGTCACCACATCTCAACCCTATTGAACTGTTGTGGGAGCAGCGTATGGTACATAAAAAGGGCCCATCCAGCCAATCCAACTTGTGGTCGGTGCTTCAGGAAGCATGGGAGGAAATCTCTTCAGACTACCTTCACAAACTGACAGGTAGAATGACAAAGGTCTGCAAGGTTGCAGATGGAGGAATCTTTGATGAAAGTTTGAAAGGAAACAATTATTATTTCAATTAAAAATCATTATCTATAAAAATATATATTTCATATTCATATTGCAATCTGTCCTATTTAAACTAATCTCTTGTATGTTTTCATGGAAAACATGGAATTTTCTAAGTGATCATTCATAGTCTTCAGCCTGGAAACTCGCCTGTTTTTACAGCAAACATGAGGTTTCACAAGTCTGTAATAAACAGGAAGCCGCTGTACGGACGAGGACACATGAGTGTGAGTCTATAGATCATCAATCAGTGTGATCAGTGATTGATTATCTGCAGCCTACCGGTGCTCATTAACTCCCATATACGCTCCAGCAGACGAACAGGAAGTGATTCATTGCTTGACCTCACAGCCGACCTCTGAGACAGATGGTTGATGAGGAGCGAAGCACAGAACGTTAAAGGAACGATAAAAGAACAATAACAAAATGTTAAAATAATGTGCAACCAAAAACCCATGAAAATAAAACACAAATGGTTGGTTTTAAAACTTCAAACTGAAAAAACTAAAGGTTTACTAAAACTGAAGGTTTTTTTTGTTTTTCTTTGTTTGTGTTTAAAAGTTTAAGCAGGATACGTTAACTACACGTTACCAATACAACATGTTAACTACACGTTACCAATACGACATGTTAACTACACGTTACCAATACGACACGTTAACTACACGTTACCAATATGACACGTTAAATATGACACGTTAACTACACGTTACCAATACAACACGTTAACTACACGTTACCAATATGACATGTTAACTACACGTTACCAATACAACACGTTAACTACACGTTACCAATACGACACGTTAACTTCATGTTAACTACACGTTACCAATACGACACGTTAACTACACGTTACCAATACGACACGTTAACTACACGTTACCAATACGACACGTTAACTACACGTTACCAATACGACACGTTAACTACACGTTACCAATATGACATGTTAACTACACGTTACCAATACGACACGTTAACTACACGTTACCAATATGACATGTTAACTACACGTTACCAATACGACATGTTAACTACACGTTACCAATACGACACGTTAACTACACGTTACCAATACGACATGTTAACTACACGTTACCAATACGACACGTTAACTACACGTTACCAATATGACATGTTAACTACACGTTACCAATACGACATGTTAACTACACGTTACCAATACGACACGTTAATTACACGTTACCAATACGACACGTTAACTACACGTTACCAATACGACGCGTTAACTACGCGTTACCAATACGACACGTTAACTACGCGTTACCAATACGACACGTTAATTACACTTTACCAATACGACACGTTAACTACACGTTACCAATACGACACGTTAACTACACATTAATGGGCATCGATTAGCTCAGTTGGTAGAAGCATCCAGCCCATGTACGAAGACTCAGCAGCAGCCCAGGTTTGTCATGAGTTAACATCTGATTAATCATTACATATTTATTATTGATTGATTATTAATGATTGTTAATTACTGATGAACAGTTCTGACAGGCTTGTTTCAGGATCAGACGTCATCTCGTTCAGGTCATGTGACATTAGAGCTCATGTTCGGATGATGTCACATGTCACAAAATAAAGCCTTTAGGTCACAGTTGGGGGTTGTCATGGTGCTGCTGGTCTTGAACTGACAACAAGCATGGACATGGCGTCCAGTACAGGACTGGTGGACTGGGACCGGCACTGAGACTGTGTTAACTTGTGTCCTGCTCAGCGTTAAATGTATTGTTGATGACATCATCGTCCAATCAGAGCGCAGCCGTGTGACTAACCTGTGACTCACTTCCTGCAGGAAACGTCCTCCTGATGAAGAAGCGTCCTCGTCCTCTTCCTCCTCACGTCGGACTCTTCACAGGTTGGTATGTCTCTAATCTGTCAAAGCGTCCAGCTGGTTACCATAGCAACCAGAGTGGGCAGCCACATGGTGCAGGATGATGTCATCAGGCAAGAGTATGAGCTCATTGCTGAGTAGAGGTATCTGATTGGTTGTTCAGGAATCTTCAGTATGTGTGTGTGTGTAACTATGCCAACATGTCACAGTGATGTCACAGTGCACTCCAGTACACTGCATACAGTATGAAACAGTGGAGTACTTCCTGTTCGGACGTTCAGGTTCACGTAGCGATGATGTGTTTCCTTCCTGCCGCAAACAGGAAGTCAGTCATGTAACTCAAATGGATGGATGGATGGATGAATATATGGATAGATGGATGGATGAATATATGGATAGATGAATAGATAGATGGATGGGTGGATGGAAGAATGGATGGATGGATGAACTTCAGTTTGTTTCACATCTCTCTCCATTGAACACATTTCCTCCCAATTACTGAGCATCACCTTTCACCTCCTCCCCTCCCCCCCTGTCAGCGCTCTGCCTGGTTGCTTCCTCTCTCTACAAGCTGTTTTTCACGCTCTCTAAACTCAACCCCAAACCCTCCTCCCACCCTCCCCCAACCTCTCCACCCTCCCCCCAAACCCATCCACCACTCCCCCGCCTCCTCCTCCTCCTCCTCTTTAAGCCTCTTCAACCTCGTCCTTCATCTTTTGTTTCTGCTGGAAGCCTCACAAACCTGACAACACACAGTCACAACCCAGTAATACAACAAATGAACATTAATATTAATAATATCAAGTCCAGCCCCACCTGACTCCAACTGCAGGTTCCAGGAGCTGCTGGAATTTTTATTGTGTGTTTTATTCATTAGACACCTAAAGCCTGTGAAACCTTTTTTAAAATTACTAAAAACTGAATGCATTCATTTTTTTAAAACCTTGTGTACTATGGTCGCAGGTTCATTTCCCACAATGCATTATTTTTCCCTCAGTCATCACATCCCTCAGACACAGAAACACTGACCCACCATGATGAAGGTTTGGTGTGATAAAGGTTATTTAGACACGTTTGTTATTTAAATGTATTTATTTGGACGTGTTTTCAGCAGAATTTGTCGTTTAGTATTCAGTTTTCAGCTTTTTAAAAATTTTCTTGAACTTGTTCTGACACCTGAACCAGAACAAAGTTCATGGTCCACATGAACTTTGTTCTGGTTCTGATCCTGGTTTGACCTGAACTGGATGATGTGATAAAGAACTAGGCTGTGATTGGTCAGATGTGTTTATGGTTAAATTTAGTGTTATAAACGTTAATGCAGAGATTTAAAATCACATCATATACACCAGCTGTCCACACACACTCACACACACACACACAGCCTGAGGTGTGTGTGTTTTCTCTTTGTGTGTTTGATTGATGTGTGTGTGTGCAGCGGTGCATGTGACCCTCAGCGTGATTAATATTACATGAGGAGTGGACAAACACACCCAGCTGAGACACACACACACACAAATGAATGCATGAATGTATTGTCACACACACACACACACGTATTACCAGCAGTGTGTTGTAAAGATAAGATGGAGTCGATAACACACACACTCTTCACACTACATTAAACTGTCTGTGGTTACCATGACAACCTGAACACTTTATGATTCTCACCTGCTGGGACCTGTCAGCTGTGAACCAATCAGACGACAAACAGAGAGCAGGACTCACCTGAGTGTCAGTGTGATGACACCAGGTGTGTTTAAAGTGTGTGGTACTCTGTTCATGTATGTTTCATGTATGTAGTATAGAGAGTGACACACACATCGGTGTTGTCACTGAGTGTCGATGAAGGTGTGAAGTCGAGCTTCACACAGGACGCCTTTGTGACCGAGAACCATGCGAAGCTTATGAAACTTTGATTAACGTCAGCACTAAGTCACACACCACACAATATCACACACACACAGTTTGTTAGCTGGGCTAAGAAGAAGAAGAAGAAGAAGAAGAAGAAGAAGAAGAAGAAGAAGAAGAAGAAGAAGAAGAAGAAGAAGAAGAAGAAGAAGAAGAAGAAGAAGAAGAAGAAGAAGAAGAAGAAGAAGAAGAAGAAGAAGAAGAAGAAGAAGAAGAAGAAGTTGTTTTCAGGTCCAGCAGTCAGCAGCTTCTATGGACATGATGGCAGAGGAGCAGAGAGTGAAGAGGACGCTGACGGAGGAAGCTAAGAAGAGAAAAGGAGAGAGTGAGCGAGCAAGAAGCCGCCGGACAAGAGTAAATCTGGGACTGACTTTTAGTGGTTGGTGAGAGCTTGGTGAAATAAAAGGCTGAAAGACAGACGCCGAGCTGGGCTGAGTCAATGTCTCTCTCTCGCTCTCTGAATGTCTCTCGCCCCCTCGCTCGCCCTCCCTCCCTCTCTCTCTCTGAACAATGTGTCGTTCATAATAAAGAGATTACAGCCATCCAGCCGGCTGCTTGCTCGCCCTCCCTCTTTCTCTCTCTCTCCTTTTCTCTCTGTCTCTCTCCATCTGTTTGTCGTACTCGTTCGCCCTTGCGCGCTCTCTCTCCCTCGCTTGCCCGGTGCAGCTTCTTTCTGGTCTTGTCGTCTGTTTTTTGGAGGAATGAAAGAAAGACGAGCTGTTTCCTGAACAAGTAAGTCTCTCTCTCTCTCTGTCTCTGTCTGTCTCTCTCTCTCTGTCCTGTGTGCTGAATGTCTCTCGCCCTCTCTCTCTTGCTCTCTCTCCCTCTCCCTCTGTCTGAGCGTTGATTGACAGCTGACCCGTTAATTGTTCTGTGATGTAATTAGCAGAGCATGAACCAGGTTGTTGGTCGAGAGACATTTAGTGTGACTCTCTCTCTGTGAAGAAGTTCCGATGCTTCTGTTTCCTGCAGCACTTGAACGCTTCACTGCCACATTAAAAAATAGGAAAATCTCATTTTTAGTCCTTTCAAAATAAAACGTGTTGGTTCGGAGGACTGGTTCTGTCCTGGTTGTATCCTGGTTCTGTCTTGGTTCTGTCCTGGTTCTGTCCTGGTTGTATCCTGGTTCTGTCTTGGTTCTGTCCTGGTTGTATCCTGGTTCTGTCTTGGTTCTGTCCTGGTTCTGTCCTGGTTGTACCCTGGTTCTGTCTTGGTTCTGTCCTGGTTCGGGTGTTCAGTTTCTTGGGTTTTTGTGGTCCTGCTTGTACTTTTCACTTCAGCGCAGAATGTGACACCAACAGAACGTCCTCTAGACGAGAGACGAAGGGAGAGTCTTTACTGGGACACACAGAGTCTTTACTGGGACACACAGAGTCTTTACTGGGACACACAGAGTCTTTACTGGGACACACAGAGTATTTACTGGGACACACAAAGTCTTTACTGGGACACACAAAGTCTTTACTGGGACACACAGAGTCTTTACTGGGACACACAGAGTATTTACTGGGACACACAGAGTCTTTACTGGGACACACAAAGTCTTTACTGGGACACACAGAGTCTTTACTGGGACACACAGAGTCTTTACTGGGACACACAAAGTCTTTACTGGGACACACAGAGTCTTTACTGGGACACACAGAGTATTTACTGGGACACACAGAGTCTTTACTGGGACACACAAAGTCTTTACTGGGACACACAGAGTCTTTACTGGGACACACAGAGTCTTTACTGGGACACACAAAGTCTTTACTGGGACACACAGAGTCTTTACTGGGACACACAGAGTATTTACTGGGACACACAGAGTATTTACTGGGACACACAGAGTCTTTACTGGGACACATAGAGTCTTTACTGGAATCACAGAGTATTTACTGGGACTACAGAGTATTTACTTGGACACACAGAACTGGTCCAGTAAAACCAGGTCCACTGCTCAAAGACCTGAAGCATATCTGAAGATATAAGTCGGTTCTGGTGAGACTGGGGCTGAAGCTTCGTTCATGGGCAGTACTTGAACCAAACCCGTCACAGCTCAGTTGCTGGCTTCTGGTTCTGAATGGGATCAGATCCTGAATGTGGATCCTGCAGAGAAGCACTGAGACCCGTTCATGATCAGGGGTCGGTTCTGTGAATACTAATGCGGTATCTGCTCAGATCAGCTGATCTGCACCGGGCCAGACCCAGAGCTGGGTCAGAACCCTGTGAACATGATGTGGTTTTACAGACACTTAATGAATTGTTTAAATATTTCTTAAAGGGAGAGTGCAGGGAGCTTTAGTTTGCTTCAAACTAATAATGTAATGTTTATTTTGGAACATTCTGTCAATGCTACAGAAACACTAGTGTTAGGGACAGGGATACTGTTAGATATGATAAGGTTGTCTGAATGTTAGTTATTGGTTTGATAAACGCTCATGTTAGAACAGCTGTGAAGTGATATAGTGCGTTGACTTTCGTCCAATCAGATGACTCGGTCTGTTATTTGGCGTATGAGTACTCTGAGTACTCTTCTTTTTTTCTTTTTTACTTTTTATCGAGTAATTGAGTATTTCAGATCATAGATCATCTGTTTATATCTCCAGTGTCAGCAGCAACGTTCACTTCCTGTTCCTCTCTGTCAGTCTTTGAGTTTGTTCTAATGATGACTAACTCAGAACCAATCGCCAGTCCAGAACACGGAACCCTGAACCCAGAACATAGGACAAAGAACCCAGACCATCTGAGAGGTCTGGACACTGCACAGCTGAGCAGCAGATCAGAAATAAATGGGTCTCTTGGTCTGAGGACTAACACCTGCTCCATGAGGCGGGTCAAAAGCCTCGGGTCAGACTTTAACCTGAACAAGGAGCCGGTCCCTGTTGAGCTGGCAGAGAGGAGGAGGGTGTACCTGATTGGGTGGCTTCATGGGGGTCGGCACAGATCCTGGACGTGTCATTGGTGGTTGTTTTCCTCGCTCATTAAATATGCCGTTAGCTGTGTGATGCATTTCCAGTCTGTAAGATTCTGGTTCTGATCCTAAAGAGACCTTGCAGGTTGGAGGTGGACACGCCTCCATGGAACCCAGGTCCAGTTTGTTCTGAAGAATCTCTGCAGAATTTAGGCACATTCAGGTGGACCAGAACCTGCAGAGCCTGCAGAGCCATTAGAACCATCAGAACCTGCAGAGCCATCAGAACCTTCAAGACCTGCAGAACCCAGTCTTGTATGTCACCACAGTGAGGTGTTAACAGCCTGGAACTAAACTTCCATTATGTGATCATGTGACCTCCCGCTGATCAAAACCACACACACACACACAGTGATGGAGTTAGCATCGCCCGTCACCTCTTATTCGCACTGTGTGTGTGTGTGTGTGTGTGTGTGTGTGGTGTGTGTGTGTGTGTTGTAGTGCTTGAGTATCAAAGTCTTGTACTTATTAATATTTTCATATTTGCAGTGATCAGTATTCAGTCTGTGGAGGTTCAGACGAGCTGCTGCAGAGAGACTGCAGAGAAATACAGTCAAACACTTACAGTGAAAACAGTCAAATATACAGTAGAAATAGTCAAATATACAGTAGAAACAGTCACATATACAGTAGAAACAGTCAAATATACAGTAAAAACAGTCACATATACAGTAGAAACAGTCATATATACAGTAGAAACAGTCAAATATACAGTAAAAACAGTCAAATATACAGTAAAAACAGTCAAATATACAGTAGAAACACAGTCAAATATACAGTTGAAACACAGTCAAATATACAGTAAAAACAGTCAAATATACAGTAGAAACACAGTCAAATATATAGTAAAAACACAGTCAAATATACAGTAAGAACAGTCAAATATACAGTAAAAACAGTCAAATATACAGTAGAAACAGTCAAATATACAGTAGAAACAGTCAAATATACAGTAGAAACAGTCACATATACAGTAGGAGCAGTCAAATGTACAGTAAAAACAGTCAAGTATACAGTAAAAACAGTCAAATGTACAGTTAAAAACAGTCAACTATACAGTAAAAACAGTCACATATACAGTAGAAACAGTCGAATATACAGTAAAAACAGTCACATATACAGTAGAAACAGCCAAATATACAGTAGAAACAGTCAAGTATACAGTAGAAACAGTCAAATGTGCTGTAAAAACAGTCAAATATACAGTAGAAACAGTCAAATGTACAGTAAAAACGCAGTAAATCGTGTATTTCTTTGATTGATTTACTTTTCATTAAAACATTCTCGTGCTGACTTTGGACTCACTCATGACACTGAAACTAACTCTGCAGTCTGATTGCAACCTGCACACTGCAAACACCAACATGAGGTCACTTCCTCTGTCTTATCTAAATAAACTCGCTGTTGACCATGTGAGAACCCAACAGAAGACAAAGTACTACACATAGTAGATGAAGTACTACACAGAGTAGACAGAGTACACACGGGGGAGTTCTAAGAAGAGGATCTGGACTGAGATAACATTTGTTTGCTGATCGACCTTCAGTCTTTTGAACTCTTCCTCTGTGATGATGATCATGACGGTGATGGTTATGATGGTGCTGATGATGTTGATGGTGATAATGGTGGTGATGATGTTGAAGAAGAAGATGACGATGATGGTGATGATAAGCTTGGTGAATATTTTTAGACTGTCCTGTCTGAACTGAGCTCTGCCGTTAATCTGCCATCATTATTCTGATCTTCTGTTCTGGATTAAACCGAACAGAATCTCTAATTCTTCTGATTCTGATCTGATCCTGTCAAACACACAGTCAGCATGTTTACATCTGCTGTCAATACAAACAGCTTTAATCCAGATTAAAGACAGACAGATAGAGATGTAGACAGACAGAGAGAGAGACGGTTGGTTGGTTGGTTGGTTGGAGGCTTTGAAGTAAGTTGACAAAGGAACTGTGCAAATGTGGAGTGAGACAGGCAGTCAGACAGGAAGTAGCATGTTGATCTTTAGGTTGGAGGTGGTGTTGGCTCCACCCATCCTGCTGCCACACCCTCCGTTTCCATGGTAACAGGTTAATCACAGAGGACCGCGTTTGTGTTTAAACGACTAATTTTGCCCCTGCAGCAACAAGCTGCGTCACCATGGCAACAAATTGACTTCCTGTGGGACGATGACACATCTGTGAGAAACGACTTTTATTTTGACAGTGTGTGTGTATGTGTGTGTGAGTCACTAACATGGACCCTGAACCTGGTTCTGGTTGCTACTGAGGAACAGCAAGTAGAAGAGAGGAAGATAAAATGCAGAAGACGACGAACAAAGACATTTAATCACACACATACACACACACACACAGCTGCATGTGTCGTCTCTTTGAAGTGACTGAAGAGTCAGCAGAGATAATATGAGGGTGTGTGTGTGTGCCTGAGGTAAAACAGCCTCATTTGCATATGTGTGTGTGGGGAGGGGGGCAGGAAGGGGGAGGAGTCTGGTACAAACTGCAGACACCTGCAGCATCAGTGCTGTTGCCATGGTTACTGCAGGTTTAAGACACCTGCTTTGGAAGCTTAGTTTTGGAAGACACCTAGTTTGTTCACTTTCATCGGTTTCAGGATGTTCCAGGTGTTCCAGGTTTTCCAGATGTTCTGTGACAATAAAAAGAGGCGTGACCAGACAGGCTGCAGAAGATCTTTGTGTTGTCTTCTTCTTCATGTTGTCTTTGTGTCTTCTTTATGTCGTCTTTATATCATCTTCTTCTTGACGTCTTTTTCATGTTGTCATCTCCCTATCGTTTTCTTTGTAACATCTTCATGTTGTCTTCTTCATGCATTTTTGTGATGTCTTCGTCCCATTGTCTTCTTCACAACGTTGTCTTCAAATCAAATCAAATCAAAATCTATATATATATCAGTGCCCCGGCAGTCTAGTCCTATGGCAGCATAACTAAGGGATGACCTGAGCCAGCACTAACTATAAGCTCTATCAAAAAGTCGACTATTAAAAGCGTTGATCCTGTCTGCCTCCCGAACCCAGAATGGTAGTTTGTTCCACAGTAGAGTTCCTTACTACCAGATAATCAATCTAAAGAAGCATCATGTAGAGCCAAGGAGTCCTGACCACAAAGACCAGGTCCCCTGTACTCCTAAATACAGTGTAATACTCTCCTGGAAAGAGACCAGTTTAAAATCCCAGTCAGTCTCCATGCTTATGAACCAGCCCACCAGAGCTTTGAGTCTTTCTACTGTGTTGCCGTGGATACGGGTGTGTTTCCATGGCGACGTTACTACAGGCAACTACAGTTTGACCGTTAGATGAAAAATGTGAAGCAGAAAAATCTTTTATTAATATCTTCAGAGAGAAAGAGAAGAACCAGAGAGAGAAACCTGAACCTCAAACTTGAACCTGAACCTGAATGTTTAAACTTTAGCTCAGTCTGCAGGACTTTGGACAGGTTCTGGTTTGACCTGAGATCTCTGGATCAGACCATCAAACCTGTCTGTGGACCAGAACGGCTTCCGGTGGGAAACTCAGTCAGTCAACATTAAGTGACTACACTCTGCCTGAATGAATCCTCCCCTGAGTTTTAATGTCTCTCTCTGTCTCTGTTTCTGTCTCTCTCTCTCGATCTCTCACCTGTCCAGGTAAAGAGGAGGTGCCATGTTGGCCTCCTCAGTCTCCCCATCAGTCCTCTTCTTCCTCTTCCTCTTCCTCCTCCTCCTGCCCCCTCCTTCTCACTCAGGTGATGTCATCGTGACCTCTGACCCTGTGGTGCGACGGGTGGAACTGCAGGGTGCCCCCTTGTCTCACCTGGTTGTGGACCCAGGGACAGGACTTCTGTATGTGGGCGGGGTTGACCACCTGTACCAACTGACCTCTGACCTGGATGTGATGTCCCACGTGAGGACTGGCCCTCAGCTGGACTCCCCGGACTGCCTCCCCCCAATCGTCCCACAGGACTGCCCCTCGGCCACGTCCACTCACAACCACAACAAACTGCTGCTGATGGAGGAGGGGCAGGGGGTGGAGCCAGGCAGCCTGATCGTCTGCGGGTCGCTGTATCAGGGCATCTGTGACAAGAGGTGAGTCACCTCTGTGACACCTGTTCAGACCTGACACATCCAGGTGCACAGCATGTGTTAACCTGATAGCCTACAGACTGATTTTTTTCTTCTCTGCTCCTGTAGGAGTCTGACTAACATCTCTCAGCTCATCTATCAGACCTCCAACCCCGTCGACACTCAGTACGTTGCTGCCAACGACCCTCGAGTCTCCACCGTTGCCCTGGTGATAACCACAGAGAACAAACAAGAGGGGGGCGGATCTGGTGGTTTCATGCGCTTGATGCTGGTTGGTCGAGGCTACACCAGTAAGGGTCCTGGTGATATCCCACCAATCACGACTCGGCGTCTGTTCCCAGTGGTCCCACCTCGTCGGGCTTTCTCTCAGGAGGAGGAGCTGGGGAAACTGGTCGTTGGGAGTTACTCCGAGTACAACAACCACTTTGTGAAGGCCATTGCCCATGGCAACCACGCCTACTTCCTGTTCTCTCGGCGGGACATGTGGCACAAGAAGGAGTACCGGACCTACGCCTCCCGGCTCTGTATCTCTGACCGTAGCTTCTACTCGTATGTGGAGGTGCCACTGCTGTGCCACGGTGGCTACAACCTGGCTCAGGCGGCATCATTAGGAAACCACTCAGGTGAACCTGCCCTGTTTGTCATCATGGCAGCAGGACAAGCGTCTACACCCGTAGCAACCGGTCGCTCAGCACTGTGTGTTTATGGGATGGCAGACCTGGATGCCATGCTGCGGCGTGCACAGGAAGTGTGTTACACAGAAGGCGGGCGGGGCAGCAGTGGAACGGATGAGGCCTACATTGAATACGCTGTGTCATCGAAATGTCTGAAACTACCAAAGGTAAACACACAGCAGATACACACAGATAAACACAGGTAAACACACAACGGCTACACACAGGTGAACACAGGTAAACACACAACAGGGCGTGACCACCTGAGGTCTGCCGGTCTGGAAGTCGAGGATCTGCATGCAGACGGGAGCTCCTGGAGGTCTTTGACCATCTGATGACATCACAGCTTAGCAGCTGGTTTGATAAGAACCTGTCGATGGTCACATCTGTCTTACTGCTGACCTCAATACTCTGTGTTTGTGGATTATCCTCAGACATCTGGTAGGACTGATGTGACCCACATATAATACAGCATACACACACATTTAGCATTAACCTGTCTCTCTCTCTCTCCATTCATGATGAAGACCTCTCTCTTAGAATACCCTTGTGGAGGGGAACACACCCCGAACCCCATCGCCAGTGCTGTGCCACTCCAGGCTAAGCCCACCTTCACCTCCACCACCCAACTGACTGCTGTCACCACAGCAACAGAGGAAGGACACACCATTGCCTTTCTGGGAGACAGAGAGGGACAACTGCACAAGGTGACATCATGTGCACACAGAATACATGAACATGTACTGTACTGCATATAAACTTATATAAGAGCTTACTAACTTACATAGGATAGACTTAGCTTAGCTTAGCCCCCCACCTGCCCCAGTGGCACAGCTCAGAGACCATGACATCAGGCTGGTTAAATTGTGTGTGTGTGCGTTTTAGGTGTTGGTGAGCTCTGATTCGTCAGGTGACCTCTACGGCAGTCTGTTGGTGGACAGTGAGCATGGCATCAGCACTGACCTCTTGTTGGACAACCAGCAGCAGCATGTTTACGTTTTAACCAGCAGCAACGTGAGTCAGAACCTGTCTGTCTGCCTTTAACCCTAAATGTCAAACAAACTGACCTGTGATCTGTTTCCTGTCTGTCTGTCAGCTGTCGAAGGTTCCTGTGTCGTCATGTGAGAGACAGACAGACTGTCAATCCTGTCTTGCTGTCAGAGACCCGTACTGTGGCTGGTGTGTTCTGGAGGGAAGGTAGGTCTGTCTATCCGTTTTTCTGTCTGTCTGCCCGTCTTTTTGCCTGATGTTTGTTGTTTTTATTTGTTTTGTCCAGATGTTCCCGTAAACATCTATGTCAGCGCCACGCACAGCCTAATCATTGGCTCTGGAGCTTTGAACTGACCAATCAGTGTGTGACAGTGCAGAGTCTGCAGCCGGCCAATCAGAGTAAAGACGAGCAGACACAGGTAGGCTGTTTTTGAAGGTACTCAATTTTATGTATTTTAACGGCTAATAAAACGGTCTCAGTTTAATTCTGATGTGAGGGAACACAGAATGTAATGTGAGAGAACTCAAACTTAATGTGAGGAAATACAAAACATATTGTTAGGGAACCACACGGCCGTGACCCTTGGAGTCTCAGCATGTTTGTGACTACTCGTATTTCATGTTCAGGTGATCCTGTCAGTCCTCCAGCTTCCTGCCCTGTCTGAGTCTGAGTCTCTGTCCTGCGTCTTCGCGCACCTCCCACCTCAGCCTGCTGCTGTCACAGGAACCAGCATCATCTGTCAATCACCTGCACCAGAGCTCCTCCCACCCATGCTAACAGGAAGTGGTAAGTAGACAGGTGTGATGTTGTTTAGGATTCAGGCATGTGTCAGGATCTACTGTTAAGGATGTTTCACTCTGCTTCCAGATCACATGGTCCTGCCTGTGTCACTGGTGTTTGATCATGTGACCATTACCATGGGCAACATGACTTTCTACAACTGTGGAGCCGTGAGCCAACTGAACCAGAGCTCCCAGTAAGACAGTAACACACACACAACATGATGATATGAACGGTTACTGATAATGATGCTGATGATGATGATGATGAAGATGATGAAGATGATGATGATGATGGTGGTGATGATGTGTTTCAGGTGTCTGGCCTGTGTCAGCAGTGTGTGGAGGTGTAACTGGTGTCCTCTGGATCAACTCTGCACTCACAACCACAGCTGTCCCAACCAACACATCATCCTCAACCAGAGAGTGAGTCTGTCTGTCTGTCTGTCTGTCTGTCTGTCTGTCTGTCTGTCTGTCTGTCTTCTCACCCTGTCTCCCTCTCTGTTAGCAGGTGTCTCCTGGTCCTCCTTCCTGTCCTCTGGTCTACGCCCTGCAGAGTTCTGCTTTGGTGCCGTTGGGCCTGAGAACCACTGTGGTGCTGCAAGGACGAAACCTGGACGTCTACACTGTGAGAATCACAAATATGAGGGACCTTGGATGTTGTCAGGTGGTCTCAGACGCACCTGTATTAGATCTGGTATAGTCCTAGATTAGACCTAGATTAGATCTGGTTTACTCCTAGATTAGACTTAGATTAGATCTGGATTAGATCTGGTTTAGATCTAGATTAGAGCTGGACCAGTTCAGACTGGAGAGGGCATTTGAGTTTCTTTCTTCTTGCTTGTTGTTGTTCAGGATGAAGCTCAGTATGTTTGTGTCGTGGAGGTCGAAGGAATTCAGTTTAATCTGACAGCTTCAGTCGAGAAGATGGAGGACAATACGCACACCTTCACCTGCAGCCCTCATCAGGTAACACTGTCTAAGCTATGTGTTGTACCTTAATGATAAGCTGTGTGCTCACCTTAAAACTAAGCTTTGTGTTGACTTTAATACTAAGATATGTGTTCACATGCTAATGTTAAGCTTTGATGATCCATCAGGTTTCAACAATAAACGGACTTCCTGTGGAGAGCTAGCATGTCCTGTCTGGTGAGGTAGTTAGCTTAGCTTAGCTCACCTGCTGCAGTATGTCGTGGATTAAGTACCCATGAGCCTCAGTGGTACTTTCCTTCAGTCCTAGCTTCCAGAGCATTAGCACTGTTGTTAGCAGCTGACCAAAAGTGAAGCTCTGCCACAATGAGCTGGGTGTTGTCATCGACTAACACAATGTGGTTTTAATGACTGTATATATAAAGATATCGCCCCCTGGTGGCTGGCTGCAGAATATGTCATAAGCCCTGCCCCCTCCATTACGGTTCCGCTTACTGATTGGTTTCTTGGTTTGGTTTCGTGTCATGATTGACAGCTGAGCTGTGTGTGGGCGGGACCTTCCGTGACTTCATGTCACCAGAACTAGATGGCAGCCGGCGTGCCTGAAATGTTGTTACTGTGTCTCAATTTGCGGCCTTTGAAGGCGACTCCTTCGAAGGCCGCATCAGCTGTTGTTAAATGAGGCGGTCTAGCCTTCAAAGCGTCACCAGCTGCACACCTGCCGTCAGTTGGTACTTTTAACGTAGCCATTGAAAAAACGTTATAAAATATACATAATTAGTAAAAGTATAGGTAGTAATAAGTAAAAGTTATTAAATATTAAAAAAAACAATATTTACATTTAATGATAGTTGCGGTGCATCCTCGAAAAAGAGGGAAAAGAAGGAGCCTTCGAATTGGGACAGTCTTCGCGCAGCGTTGTAATCGGCCTTCAAAGGATGCAGCCCATGAATTGAGACACAGCCTCTGACTCCATTTTGTAGATGTGTCAGCCATCTTTGTTTTCAGTCTGTCTGTCTGTCTGTCCGTCCGTCTGTCTGTCTGTCTGTCACCTGTCTGTCTGTCTGTCTGTCTCTTTCTTTCTCTCACCTGTCTGTCTGTCTGCCTTTCTTTCTCTCACCTGTCTGTCTCTTTCTTTCTCTCACCTGTCTGTCTGTCTGCCTTTCTTTCTCTCACCTGTCTGTCTCTTTCTTTCTCTCACCTGTCTGTCTGTCTGTCTGTCTGTAGTTCCAGTATGCGGTCAGTCAGCTTCAGTATTTGGCTCCTGTCTATCTGCGCAGAGGAGAGAGACGCATCGACGCCTCACCTGACCTTCGACGTAAGAATCTCACCTCTGTATGTGTGTGCGTAAGTCTGTAAGTCTAACAGATTTCACTGGCTGATGTTTCCCTCCCCCTCCTTCAGTCCAACTGTATGACTGCTCAGCTGCCAATCAGAATTGCTCGCAGTGCCGTGCAGTGCCAGAGGAGTATGGCTGTGTGTGGTGTCCAGGAAGCCCCGCCCACAACTGTGTTTACAACCAATCCTGTACAAGCATACCTGCAGACACCTGTCCGCCTCCTCAGATCACACAGGTGAGTCCAATAATGAGCTAGAGACATTTAACCCTGTCTGTCTACCTGTCTGACCTGTCTGTCTGACCTGTCTTCAGGTGCGTCCTGTCTCCGGTCCATTGGGAGGGCGGAGTCTTGGTGACGATCACAGGGTCTAACCTGGGAATGAGGTTACGCTGACGTGATGGGTGGAGTCACAGTGGCGGGTGTTCAGTGTCCACCTGTACCTGAAGAATACCTGATCTCTACCCGGGTGGTGTGTGAGCTGCAGCCCAGCAGCAGGCCGACAGGGGGCTACATCCTGGTTAATGTGGGAATGACCCCACCTGGAAGGTCAGCACAGACCTTCACCTACCAGGTAAGTCCAGAATCCACAGCTCCACCTGAGTCCACCTGAGCCCACCTTAGTCCACCTGAGCTCACCTGAGCCCACCTGAGCCCACAGAGTTTAGTTTACTAAGCCAACACACCAAGAACCAACTGTCGGTGCACCTGGTGGGTCGAGCCACACAGACTGGCTTCATGTGTTTACTTAGAGTCCAACTGGACCAGATCTGAACCGGATCTGACCCAGTCTGTGTTCTGGTCTGTGTTCTGGTTTTAGGACCCACAGCTCTTGGACCTGGTTCCAGATAAAGGTCCGGTCTCTGGAGGAACTCAGCTGACCATCCTAGGACGACAGCTGCTGACTGGACAGAAGTCGACCTAAGAGCCTTTGTGGGCAATCAGCCCTGCTACATGTGAGTACTACTACTGCTAGTATACTGTAATACTACTACTGTAGTACTACTAGTATACTGTAATAGTACTATTGTAATACTACTACTACTGTAATACTACTATTACACTATACTACTATACTATAATACTACAATACTATATTAGTCTTACATCCTCTATTTCCTCCTCTCCTCGCTCCTCTCCTATCCTCTTCTCTCCTTTCCTCTCCTCTCTCCTCTCCCCACCTCGCTCCTCTCCATGAGGTGGCGCCGCATGGGTGGCCGCTTGTTACAGCAGTTCTAAACTTTTCTTACCTCTTTTAGTGTTTTCATAGTGTTTTTGTGTACTTTTGTTGCTCTTTTTTTGCCACATCAACATTTGGCTGAGTGAACGTTCTCCAGACTCACACGTCATCCTAGATGGATTTCAACTAGTCCGGGTGGACAGGAAAGCAATGGAGAGTGATACTACCTCCTGAGGGAGTTTTCACATTATTGCTGTGACTGTGTACATGTTGTGTCTTCTGTGGTGATGCAGCGAAGATGTTTGAAGAGAGAGTCCGCCGACACCGTCTTAGTTGTATAACAAGTTTATTACAACAAGTGCAGTATCGTAGCAAGTAACAAGTTACTTGGAGAGCCCTCGGCCGAATGATGAGAGAGTCTCCCGAACCATACAAAAGTAGCCCTTATGTACCATGGATGCCACATGCATCCTTGACATCCTCAATAAATAAAGGAAAGGAATGTTAAAAATTAGGATTAAGAGAGATCCAACCAGATGTTTTATGATCAGATGACCCCTCAATCTTTGACCCCATCCTCTAGAAAGGTCAGCCTTCATGCTGAACCTAAACTCCCCTGTCAGATGGGTCATCATTCCAGGAGACCCTAAAACTCCTCCAGGTACTTAACTCAAAGTCAAGGTGGCCTTAGAGTACTAAATGCCCTCACAGAGAAGTGTTTCATTCAATACACATCATACACATATAATAGTACTAATGTTACCCTGTAAGTAAGCATATATGAGAATACACCTCACCAAATCACTTCAGGCCTGTTGCCTTGACTTACTCACCTGATGAAGACCATGGAGAGGATCGTCCTGCTTCCCTTCTGAGGGGAACGACCTGGAATACAGGATGGTCATCAGGGACTGGTGTGAGCTCAGCCAGCTTCAGCTTTCACCAGCAAGACAAAGGAGATGTTCGTCCGCTTCAGAAGGAAAACATCCCACTTCACATCGGTGAACATCCAGGGATTAGACATTGAGGTGATGGAGAGCTACAAATTCCTGGGTGTTCACCTCAACAATAAACTGGATTGGACTGATAACACCATCATGCTGTCTAAAAGAAGGACCAGAGACCTGCTGGGGAGGCTGAGGTCCTTCAGAGTGTGCAGGGCTCTCCTCGGGACATTTTATAACTCTGTGGTAGCCTCAGCCATCTTTAATGCTGAGGTCTGCTGGAGAGGGGGCAGCACAGAGGAACAGGAACAGACTGATCAGGAGAGCTCTGTCCTGGACTGTCCTCTGGACTCCATAGAGGAAATGGACGAGAGAAGGATGTTAGCTCAGCTGACATCTTGCCACTTTACGTTGTTTGTAAATTAATACATCATGATTCTACCTTTGCAGTATTATTTATATCTTGCCACTTCACAAACAGACAAACACTTTCAGTTTTGGACTATTGTTGTTTTTTTTCCTTTACTATTTTTATTCTTTTTTTCTGTACTTCTATAGTGTATATTACCGGTACACCTGTGACAAAAGATAATCTAATCTCTCTCCTTTCCTCGCCTCTCCTCTCCACTCTTCTCTCCTCCTCACCAGTGGAGTGGAGGAGGTCAATGATACCCAGCTGGTGTGTCAAACTGGTTCCAGTAATCAGACTGGGGAGGTTCTGGTCCGGGTTCTGTTCGGGAAGGCAGAGAAGACAGTTCCTAACATGACCTTCCGTTACCATGACGACCCCGTCATCACTGAGGCCACTCCTGCAGAGAGCTTCTACGCGTAAGAGTGATCACCAATAATCAATTATACTGTACCTGAAACATCCTAATATGGTGACTGCTTCCTGTCTTCAGAGGTGGGCGTGTCGTCATGGTGACCGGAGAGAACCTGGATGTCGTCCAGCAGCCAATCATAGCGGTGTGGGTGGAGCCTCTGGAGGTCCAGAGGGTGAAACGGAGAAGACGATTGGCTCTGCTCACAGCCAAGCAGCAGCTTGTCTTTAACAGCACCATGACAACGGTGAACTCAGCTGGCCAGTCAGAGCAGAGCTCGAGATAGACATGTGACACCTGTTTTCATGACATCGGTGGTCTGAAATCTGTCTCTCCTCCTGTCTGTCTGTCTTTTGGTCTGTCTGTCAGGTGTCAGAGCGCTGCTCTGTCCTGTCGTCCTCTCAAATGACCTGTCTCACCCCCAAAAGTGGCTCCAGAGGTCAGAGTAAAGGGCGTCTGGTTTCAGCTCGACAATGTCAGAGTCCACTTTGAAAGCATCAAGGTACATCTCTGTCTGTCTGCCTACCTGTCCATCTGTCTCTCTCTGACCTATCTCTCTGTCTGTCTAACTGTCTGTCTCTCTCTCCCTCTCTCTCTCTCTCTCTCTCTCTCTCTGACCTGTCTGTCTGCTTGTCTGTCTCTCAGGGTCAGAGCTTCAGTTATTATCCTAACCCAGAGTTCTTCCCTCTCAACCGTGACGCTCCGGATACTCCATATCGCTTCAAACCGGGAGGAGTGATTGCTGTGGAGGTAAACAGGAAGTGAAACGGTATGACGCTGCTCGCCGACCCATATGACGATGACTGATATCTGTGTTTCCATGGCGTCCATCAGGGTCAGGACCTGACCACCGCCATATCCAGACAGGAAGTGACGGCTCGGCTCGGAGATCAGGAATGTGAGGTGAAAACTCTGGACAACACTCACCTGTATTGTGAACCTCCAGAGATCCAACCAATGAGTGTGGACGACAGCAGTGAGCTGCCCAGCCTCAAGGTGCGCACATCCTGTATATGCACCAACCAGCATCAACGATAGAAAGCTGTCAGAACACACAGAGTCTGGTCGAATGATCTTGCTTAGGAACCTTCCTAACCGAGTGAAATGACCCAGAAATATTAACATGTCCGCCATGATAAGAGATGTTCGAATTCTCAAACTGTTAAGGAAAGGAGCTTCAATGCTTCCTTTGTTATCTCCTTCAGCAGAGGATACACCGGACCATCCTTTACAAAAGAAAAGGAGGTTATGCTGCCCCACAATTAATTGCGGCAGCAACAAACACAACAACACACTGTTCAGTCATTCACAACAACGACATAAAAAAAAAAATCAATTTATTTTCCAGTGTGGTGTAGACTGCAGCAGAGAGAGCTTGAAAGATGTGTTGACGGGATGTAAAAACTTTGACCATGAAGTGTGACAGTCAGTTCACACAGAGTACAAACTGTTTGGAACTGTGCCATCCAGCGTCCTGCAGATCATCATGAAGTTCCCGTTGCTGATTAATCATATATCTTTGCCATAACTTGCTAACATGTTTGTATGTGAGTGGACAGGAGGGTGAGCGACCAGACCAGGTAACAAACACTTCACCTGACTTCAGGTGGACAATACTCATTTATTATTTAACTCTGACGTTGATGACGTCACATTTTTCTCCGGGTTGTCCACGTTTATATTTCGTGCATGAAACAACAGCGCGCAGATCAGAGTGCACGGGGAAGTATCCAGGTGAGCGTTTTGTAGTCCATCTTTTGGACTTTGTAGTTTTACCACAGATCACGTCAATAACATTCGCCTTCGCATCATAACGTAGTCTAGTGTAAGAGCAGTCAGATTCTCTGAACACCACCATCATCTTCTCCTTACACCTTATGAATTCTCATTCACATTTTTCCTTGACCTCGTGATGTTTTCCATCAAGATCAAGGAAAAGTGGTTAGGAAAGGACTTAGGAGCTCATTTTTTTTGACTATTCGACTGTACCCAGCTTCCATCACAGTTTGATCATGGTCAGAATGTTGGCTGAGCCGCGTGATCTTTATCTGTCTGTCTGTCTGTCTCTCTCTCTCTCAGGTATTCATGGGAAATCTGCAGGTGGACCTTGGACTGGTTCAGTACGACAGCGACTCTCTGCTGTCTCCTGTCCCATTGGCTGCTCAGATTGGTTTGGGGGCGGGTGCAGCTGTCATCATTTTGTCTGTGCTGGTCGTCATCCTCATGTACAGGTACCTGTCTGTCTATCTGTCTGTCTGCCTGTCTGTGGATGTAGTTTGGTTGTGGTTGTGAATTAAAGGTTCTTAACAGATTGTCAGGGTGTAATGGCAGTGCAGTGGTTTGAACTATGGTCTGGGTTCTCTGAGGGTTTTCCGTTTCCTCCCACAGTCCAAACACATGCAGGTTAAACTCTAAAATTGTCTGTACGTGTGAATGGTTGTTTGTGGAGACCTGTGCGTGGTGACCCTGCCTCTCATACCATAGATTGAACTAATGTTGGTTTGTTTGTGCAGGAGGAAGAGCAAACAGGCTCTCAGAGACTACAAGAAGGTTCTGCTGCAGTTGGAAACTCTGGAGATCAACGTAGGAGACCAGTGTCGCAAAGAGTTCACGGGTACAGAACCACACATAGCTTGGCCTCAAACTCTCTGCAGCACATGAGACCCTCAGTCCATAAAGTTTTACCCATTCACACTTGCAGGACGCTGGCCTGGTCCCTGAGGGCTCAGTGGACTCTTCATACAGGACCATGAGCCCGGAGGCCGTAACATTATCTTCTTCTTCTTGTTTGTCTGTAGACCTGATGACAGAGATGATGGACCTGAGCAGTGATGTTGGTGGACCAGGACTCCCCCTGCTGGACTACAGGACATATGCAGAGAGAGTATTCTTTCCTGGCCAGCAGGTGGCACCGCTGAGCCGCCAACTTGACCTGCCGGAGTCCAGGAGGCAGACTGTGGAACAGGGCCTCCAGCAGCTCAACAACCTGCTCAACAACCGGCTGTTTCTCACCAGGGTGGGTCAGGGGGGTGAGCTGATGTAACCTGGTCTGGGATCAGACCTGGACCTGCAGTGATGGTTTGTTCTGTCTCTGTCTCTCAGTTCATCCACACTCTGGAGGCCCAGCAGGGTTTCTCTCAGAGAGACCGGGGATACGTTGCCAGTCTACTCACCATGGCCTTGCATGATAAACTGGAGTATTTCACCGAAGTCATGAAGACTCTGCTGCAGGACCTGGTTCAGCAGTACGTCGCCAAGAACCCCAAACTTATGCTACGCCGGTACGTAAAACAAACACACCATGATCTGTGAAATGGGTCAAATACAAACACTGTGAGGTCTCACAGTGAATCTGATCTTGATTCATCTTCTGATGAAGGTTTTCATTCAGGTTTTCGAACATTGATGGTTCATTGGTGATATGATCATCCAGATCTGTCTGTCCTGTTCATGACAGTTTCCTCTCTGTGTTGCAGGACAGAGACGGTTGTCGAGAAGATGTTGACGAACTGGATGTCCATCTGCCTCTACTCCTTCCTTAAGGTCTGTCTGCCTGTCTGGGAGAGCCCCTCAATGTGTTGTCTCCAGTGCCCTCACCTGTCTCACTCTTATCTGTCTGTCTTTATGTCAGGAGGTGGCAGGGGAGCCCCTCTACATGCTCTACAGAGCCATAAAGTACCAGGTAGACAAAGGACCGGTGGACGCTAACGGGTAAAGCCAAACGAACGCTGAACGACAGCCACCTGCTGCGAGAGGACGTGGACTACTGTGCTGTGGTAACCACGGCAAAACACCTGAACGACAAAGACACACCTGACACATTTACATTTAGTCATTTAGTAGACACAGCAACAAGGTGTCCTGCTGTCCTGCAGCACCTGTCTATACCTATCTCTCTCTCTCCCTCTGTACCTGTCTCTCTCTCAGACTCTGACGGTCTTGGTGAAGAACGGTGTTGAAGTTCAACCTTGCCCCGTTAAAGTTCTCGACACTGACACGATCACACAGGTGGGTACCTGTTTGTCTGATCCTCACCTGTCTGTCTGCCTGTTATCTTCCTGTCTGTCTCTCACCTGTCTGTCAGTTATAATTCTGTCTGTCTCTTACCTCTATATTTGCAGGTGAAGGATAAGATCCTGGATCAGGTCTACAGAGGAGCTCCATTTTCTCAGAGACCAGCAGCAGACAGTCTGGACCTGGGTACACACTCACCTCTCTCACTTTTCTCACCTATGTCACCTGTCTCACCTGTCTGGTTTGATTGACAGTTCATTCTGACCTGTGTTTGATTGACAGAGTGGCGTTCTGGTCAGGCGGGTCACCTGACCCTGTCAGATGATGATGTCACTGCAGTCGTTCAAGGTCGCTGGAAACGACTCAACACTCTGCAGCACTACAAGGTAATGACAACTGACCAATCACATCACAGCTTCAGATCCCCCCACCTCTACACAAATAATCAAATAATCCTCCTCGTCCTTTTCATCCTGTTCCACCTATTCTTCCTCCTCCTCCTCTTCGTCATGTTCCTCTTCCTCCTCTTCATCCTGTTCCTCCTCCTCCTCCTGGTCCTCTTCCTCCTTCTCTTTGTCTTTGTTCTCTTCCTCCTCAGGTTCCAGATGGAGCTACAGTTGCTCTGATTCCTCGTTCTCAGACTTCAGGTCTTGGAGTGAATCAAGTGTTCCAGACTGGAGAGAGTAAGAACACTACACATTCAAACTATCTACAACACATGATGACATCATCAGCAGAACACATTCTTTATGTATAAATACACTGATGATAAATCATCTAGAACCCAGAATTAATATGATGATTTACAGAACATAGAACCAGCAGCAGGTGACGGACCCAGAAGAGCATCTAAAACCCAGAGTCTGAACAACCAGAACCATTTACAAACAAACAGAACCTTCTAGAACAACAGCATTTAAAAAAAGTACCATCAGCTCTTTAGTTTTGGTTGTCATGGTGCCTGACAGTCTGCATATGGTTTCCATAGAAACGCCAATGCTGGAGGGTGAGGAGGAGGAGGGTCTGCGTCTGTGGCACCTGGTGAAGAGTAGTGAAGATCCCGAAATCCCAAAACACCGAAAGAGCAGCATGAGGGAGCGAGAACGAGCCAAGGCCATACCTGAAATTTACCTGACCAGACTGCTATCCATGAAGGTAACACACCTCTCTCTACCTGCCTCTCTCTCCAAACTGAGTCATTCTCTGACCTGTCTCTCTCTCTGCCTGTCTGTCTCTCTGTAGGGGACGCTGCAGAAGTTTGTGGACGATGTCTTTGTGGCGATCCTCAGCACCAAGCGTCCTCCTCCGATTGCCGTCCGGTTCTTCTTCGACTTCCTTGACGACATGGCGGAGAAACACGGCATTGACGACCCCGAGACCGTCCACATCTGGAAGACCAACAGGTAACACACATACCTGGAGACCCTGTCTGTCTCTCTAGCCTGTCTCTCTGACCTGTCTGTGTGATTCCAGTCTCCCTCTCAGGTTCTGGGTGAACATCCTGAAGAATCCTCAGTTTGTTTTGGACGTTCAGGTGTCCGACAGCATCGACGCTGTCCTGTCCGTCATCGCTCAGACCTTCATCGACTCCTGCACCACCTCCGAGCACAAAGTGGGACGGGTACGACCTTTCTCTCTCTCTGCCAATCTGTCTCTCTGTCTTCTGTACACCTGTCCACTCTGTGTGGTTTAGTCATGTGACCACATGTAACTTTCTGTCCAATCAGGACTCTCCTGTAAACAAGCTGCTGTACGCCCGAGAGATACCCAGATACAAACAGCTGGTGGAGAGGTGACACAACTTCCTGTCATAGTTCATCAGACAGACAGGTTTCACAGAGACTAACTGTGTGTGTGTGTGTCTGTCTGTGCGTGTATGTGTGTGTGTGTATGTGTGTAGGTATTACAGTGACATCCACGCGGCTGCTTCAGGCTGTTATCAGGAGATGAACTCAACTCTGACCGAACTGTCTGGGGTCAGTGAATGCAGCACAAAACATGTTATTACTTAGGGAACTACAACTTAAATGAACCTGAATCTTACCACCTTAATCTTAACCATGAATCTGTCTGTCTGTCTGTCTGTCTGCAGAGTTTCGCCTCAGAGATGAACAACCTTGTTGCTCTACACGAACTTTACAAGTACATGAACAAATATTACGACCAGGTAACACACACTCTCTCTCACCTGTTTCTCTCACCTGTCTCTCTCACCTGTTTCTCTCACCTGTCTCTCTTACCTGTCTCTCTCTTACTTGTCTCTCTCACCTGTCTGTCAGATCATCATGTCTCTCGAGGAGGACAGTTCAGGTCAGAAGATGCAGTTGGCCTATCGGTTGCAGCAGGTTGCTGCCCTGGTGGAGAACAAGGTTACTGACCTCTGATGACCTCTGACCCCGTCATCCCGAGTGAGAGGAAGATGAAGACGAAGCTTCCTGTTAACACTGTGTCTTCCGGTGTGTGTGTGTTTCATAGTCCAACTCAGGAGATTTCAGTTCTTTAGGTTCTTCACTAAAGTCAAACTAAACCCTAACCTAAACAGAATCCAACCAGAACCTAATCAGAACTGAATCAGAACCAAACCAGAACCAAATTAGAACCAAATCAGAACCAAACCAGAACCCAGTAAATGACAATCTAACCAATCTGATCAGGGAACATCGTCACCTGCTGCCTTGCACTCCAGAGTTCCCTGCTATTCTGCAAACTGTGTGGAGCCAGAAAGCACAATTTGAATCACATGTATTAATTACTGATTATTGATTATTGATCTGCTGGATGATATTTTTGCTTTTTCTACTGAAACCAGCTCGACTCGTTTAGTGACGCAGTCATCAGGGAGTTTTTTTAGTTTTCAGGGTGATTCCAGTTTCTGACGATGTCTCAGCATCCAAGTAAATCTACCTGCAGCTCTTCTCAGTCTCCCTCAGGTCCACACCTGTCCTAAACTTGTTCACAGTCCTCCTCAGATGGAGTCCAATTTGACTCTCAGGTGTGTAGTTACCTGTGTACGTCATCACACCTGGCAGTGAAAGAAAAGGATGCAAGCTCCTTGATGTTCAGGGTAACGTTAGAGCGACAGCTGCTAGCCCAGAAGTTGTTTCTTTGCATTAGGCTCTGCCTCCTGCCAATCACAACAAACAGACCAATCAGACCCAAGCTTCATCTGCAGCACTGCGCCCTAAAACCAACAAAGCAAGTGCAAGTTCAGATTGGACTTTGTCCATGGAGAGCCCATTGTGTCCGAAAGTTCTGTTCAGTTAGTCCAGTTAGTTTAAGACTAGTTTAAGACTTGGCCCATTAGCCCTGATCTAACATGTGAATGTATGTATCATATATGACTCTGCTCACATGCACATGCAAACCTGCCAACACGCTGGCACGAGTAACAGTAGCTAATTATAGGAGTCGCTAACGGAACAGGAAGTTCACATAACAGGATCTGACCTCAATGACCAGAACAGGAAGTTCACACACTAGCAATGCATCCAAGCTGCTAGCTAACATCTTCAGCAGTAAATGGAGCAGCTCCTGAAACAGAAACAACTGAATCATCCACGAACAAACAAAACTTGAATCACTCTGAAAATAAAGTTTAACAAGAAACCAGCTGATCGAACAAACAGCTGATCGAACAAACAGCTAATCAAACTTACAGCTGATCAAAAACAATCTGAGTTTAAACTGTGTGTGTGTGTGTGTGTGTGTGTGTGTGTGTGTGTGTTAGTTACTAACTTATTGTGTGTACATACTGAAGCCCTATTTATATCTATTCTTCCCAGCTGTGCCTTCACTCTTGCAGCTAGGTGGCGCTGTCTGTCTGTTTTGATGGCAGCCTTATTGATATTGTGTCCCAGTGCATCATGCGAAGATAAATTTATTTTAATCTTTAACTGTCGGAGGGAAAACCAGAGACTCATCATGAACATGTCGAGGTAACATGTCACATGTAAAAACCGTCATGACATGTCAGCTGATCTGAATGAAATCAACATAAAATGGATTATTTTTATTTTATTAATTATTGTTGATTTGCAGTTTAAACTATTTCTTCTTTATTTTTTTAGTTAATAATTGAGACGTGTCCACTTTCTCACAGTGTGAGTTGGGTAACATCATCTCAGTAAAAGAATCATGTTGGCAACTCTCTGACCGCAGAGAAAACCCAAACAAACATGATGTCAGTATCATTTTCTATATTCTATAAACTATTGTAACATTTGGTGTATTGGCAAACAACCACTGAAAATACCAATTTCAACTCACTCATTTGATTGAGTCAAATTTGTAAACTGCTGTTTCCAAGGTCAAGAATGATCTGTCACGTTTTAACATAATTGTTTAGCTATTATTATTTAAGCCTTTTAAGCTAACCCCCCTCTCGCCAAGAGTCAGCTAGGATAGGCTACAGCCCCAACGTGACCCTGATGAGGATACACGGTTACAGATAATGGATGGATGGATTTAAGCTACTTAGAAACAGTTAGCATTACGATGCTAGGTCGTTGTTTAACCTAAAGAATGCTGTGGTAGCTACAAACTATTTCAAATGTTACTGAAGTTTCAACTTCTTCATCCTTAAACAAACACAGGCAGCCTGCACAACACCACAACTATGTTACAGACAGTTAGCACAACAAACAACATCTATAAAATATGCTAGCCTTAACCTGGTATAAAGTGTTATGCTACCTTCCATTCGGTCTGTTGTCACATATAATGTCACGTTAGCTGACACCTGTAGCACACAGAAACACTGGATCCAGGAACATCAGGTTTAGGTGTTCTGACATCAACATGTTATGTTGATGCTGTTTTAGAAACAGTTAGCATAGCCTTTATTTTTAGCTGCTTTGCTTATTTAATTTAACATTTGCATTGCACTTGTGTTACTGTCACAGGATGAATCCAAATATCTGAACTTCAGACTGACAGACTTCACTTTGGATGTAAAACCATCATACGATGTGTTGGATTGATCTGAATGCATCATTGCTGTTAGAGGAAAGTTTTACTGCCCACCTTTCGGTATCTCTGACTGTCCAGTTAAAAAACTGGAAAAGGTCAGATCTTAAGTCAGTTTAACCCCTTGCTGGTCCTAAGGTCGGAGGTCTGGATTCAGCCTGCAGATTACCAGCTGTGTCTCCATGGCAATGGTTTGTTGTTTTAGCTGTGTGAAGAATCAGTGGATGTGGGTGACCCCTTCGGTTTTATTTAGTCTATATGTGCAATTCTGCTGTTGACCACAGAGTGGGACAGATATTTCCTGAACCCTCAATCTAGATACTTCCTGGACTCTGCTGTATGTTATTTCGGTGTAAATGGACTCTAACTGAGACTAAACCCATGAGGCAATAAACAGACAGACTCTGACTCAACAGTTTTTTCTGCTGCTGAACTGATTTACTTTAAAATAAATTAAATGTGCCGTTCGTTGATGATATTCCTAGTGAGTGTTCATAGATGAAACGTGCGTTCGTTGACGATCTTCCTTCTGACTGATCGTAGATGAAACGTGCCGTTCACTGACGATCTTCCTGCTGAGTGTTCATAGATGAAACGTGCCACATGCCAATCTTCCTGCTGACTGATTGTAGATGAAACATGCTGTTCGTTGATTTTCCTGCTGACTGGTCGTAGATGAAACGTGCCGTTCATTGACGATCTTCCTGCTGACTGATCGTAGATGAAACATGGCATTCGTTGACGATCTTCCTGTTGACTTCTGGACTTTTCTTCCTTGTGTTCGAATATTTCTGATGATTCTTGCTGTTTAATCTGAACGTCTCTCCTCTGTGTTTCTGCCTTGTGTGTTTTTTGAGCCTGTGTTTGACCCATAGTTGTAGTTCTGTGATCTGATTTGCATGCATGTGATGATGATGATGATGATGATTGTAAAGATTTAAGGTGCTTCAAGCTTGTTTTTTAAAATAAAGATAAGAGGCGGAGCTTCATTTCTGCCATGCCACTGATGATGTATGTAAATGAGATCACGGTTTGACCTTTGACCTCTTGATTTATGTACAGTTTTCTAATCTGGGACATGATGAAACAGATTCTCAGCTCTGATTGGTCGAGCTCTGTTTGTTACTGAAGTGTTTTTTCTACAAGGGAATCAAACTTTAAAGTTTGTATAAAGGCGATCCAGGATCAGTTGTAATGAAGCACAGACTGTGTACAGTTTGCTAACAGTGTGTAAATGTAAATACTGTCTGATGATGATGATGAAGACGAGTCCGTCTCGAAATGTGTTTTCAATGTGAAGAGGCGAAACACACTTTTTATTATGTAAAAATAAAGTTATAATTTTACCAGTTCTCTGACCGTTGGCTTGTTTTAATATTTTCAGAACAGTACATGTAGTTGGTAGTAGTAGTAGTAGTAGTAGTAGTAGTAGTAGTAGTAGTAGTATAATAGGACATGTCCTGGATGTCATGAAGGACCACAGCATGAAAAACTTCAGGGAACTTCTTCAGATAAATATTTTTTTCTTGTTAAAGGCAGGAAAGCAGTCCCCTGTCTGTGGTTTGCTGAGCTCAGCTCTGCCAGCAAAATGATTTTAGTATCTGAGTTGGGAGAGTATTTTTGATGCATATGGAAATCACTGAGGAATATGTTACCATGGCTCAAATGTGTGAATTACTGGATCAGCAAAAGGACTTCAACAAATCTTTACTTGAACAAGAAAAGAAATACAGATCATAGTTGATTCTTCTAAGAGCATAGATGATCTGTCAAAGAAAGTTTTTGATCTCAAGAGGAGTCTGGAAATGACTTAAAAGGAATTTGATGATTTTAAAATCTCTTGTGGCACTTTGACCAAGAACTATAGTGAAACCAGGACAGATTTGGACACAATTTGTAAAAGTCTGATTTCAGTCTGAGGCGAGACTGAATATCTGTAGGGACAGAGAAGACGTCATAATATTGTTGGATGGCCTCAAAGAGTCTGTAAAAGAAAAGGTGTCTGAATCTGAAGAAAAAGTGAGAAAACTATTCAGTGAAAAATTACAACTGGATCACTTGAAAATAGAACTGAACTGGGCTCATAGAACTGGGAAACATCATCAGAAAAGCCCAGACCCATTGTCGTCAGATTCCTGTGGAACTGCCATGCAACTATGACATATTTTTTCATTATTTATCTTCACTCAAACATTTATCTGTTATTTCCTTATTTGAAACATAGCTTACAGACGATTCTAGAAAAATATTTAAATATTGGCAGCTCAATGTGTGGCTCAGTTGTAGAGTGGGCCGTCCAGTAACCTGAAGGTTCAATTCCCACTCTTGCTACTTGAAAATTGGAAGGTTAAATGACAGCTGGTGGGGTGGCAGTCCATCTCCTTGCCATGGCAGAGATGCCTTTGAACAAGGCACCATACCCCCCAACATCTGCTCCCTGGGCACTGTGAATTGATGCCCATCACTCGAGTATATATCAAATCAAAATCAAATTTTATTTGTACAGCCCAAAGTCACAAACACATTTCTCCTCAGAGGCTTTACAGTCTGTACAGGGAGTGACTCCCTCTGTCCTTAGACCCTCAGTTCCAGTGAGGAAAAACTTACCCACAAAAAAGGTAAGGGTCAGTAAAGGGAGATGTAACTGCATCTTCATCTATCTATCTATCTATCTATCAAAAAGTAAAGTCTTAAGTCTACTCTTGAAGGTGTTGACCGTGTCTGCCTCCCAAACCCGGAACCCAGCATTCTGAGAGCGCAGTATTCTAGAGGGGTAGTAAGGAACTTTTAGTTCTTTTAGATATGATGGTGCCTGGCCATTGACAGCTTTGTATGTAAGGAGAAGAATTTTAAATTCTATTCTAGATTTAACAGGTAGCCAGTGCAAGGAAGCCAAAAGTTCCTGGTTCCTGTCAGAACTCGTGCAGCAGCATTCTGAATTAGCTGCAAAGTCCTCAGAGACTTATTGGGGCAGCCTGATAATAAAGAGTTACAGTAGTCCAGCCTAGAAGGAACAAATGCATGGACTAGTTTTTCTGCATCCGCTTGAAATGCAATGCGTCTAATTTTGGTTATGTAACTGGAAGACAGACAGACAGACAGACAGACAGACAGACAGACAGATACTTTATTGATGCCAAAAGAAATTCATGCATCCAGTAGCAGCATGCAAACATACATTAAAGTTAACCTGTAACACAACAAACATAAATAAATCTAAATTTTAATATGTGCAGAGAAATAAAAAACATGGGTGATCCATCCAGTCCTGGTCCCGAACCTGAGTACATGTATGTACCCCCCACCCCCACCCCGTCTCGTTACGTCACTGGTCCCAGTTTGGGTCCAGTCTCAGCGTGCTCGGTCACTGCGCATGCGTAAATCCCGGTGTCCGGTGTCAGACTGTCAGCAGCTGTTGAGACCATGAACGGTCGGACCGAAGCAGAAAAGAAAACACCCAGAATAACCGAGTGAGTGGACCCGGTACCGAGTCAGTACTGAGCCGATACCGAGCCGGGATTGAACCGGGACTGACGTAGAGCCGCGAAGCTGCTCCAGCGCTACCGGAGCATCAGCTGTTATCTAACGGGAACCTGGGGCGCACTGACGGGCCACAGGCTCATGGTCACCACGCTGCTCACACTGGCCCGTTCTGACCCGTACTGACCCAGGTCACTTGGTGGACGATCGGAACCACCACCAGGCGGACTGTCTCCGGGTTTCACCGCCGGCTTCTGGTGCACTTTAGCCGGCTATCGGAGGCTAACGAGCTAGCTGCCAGTGGACCACGAGCCCGGCCGGGATAAACCGCTCTGACCCGGTTTGGTTTAAGGACCGGGAGCCAACATGCTGATAGGTAAAGTAGTCCTGACCCGACTCAGTGTCCCGGTTCCGCCGTCAGTGTTGTCGGTCCAGACCAGAGGGCAGTGCTGAAAGCTAACTAGGTTAGCTAACGGTACCAGGCTGTGGCAGCTCGTGCTGTCAGTGTGACTGTGGGCCCCCATTGGGTTAGTTGTCAGAACCGAGCTGGTCCACAGACATAGATGTTCTGTTGAGTTCAGCACCGAGGGTTCAGTCCGGTTGTCATATGGTGAGCAGGGATCAGAACTTTAAGAGGTTCTGCTCACTGCCAGCCTTCATGTTAACAGAACCAGGTTCACAGTTCTGCTCGGCGGTGTCAGTATAAAGAACGTTGTGTTTGTGTTATATGAACGTTTCCCTAATGTTTGGGTGTGACGTCATGTTTGTTTGAGTTCTGGTGGTCCGACGTAACAACGATGACGTCAGAGTGATGAATGACTCATTAAACAGCTGTTTGACAATCAGCTGATTTTTACATGGAGTAAGCTGTGTGGTTCTGTGTGGTGCTGTGTTGGTTCTGTGCGGTTCTGTGTGGTTCTTTGTTGGTTCTGTGTTGGTTCTTTGTTAGTTCTTTGTTGGTTCTGTGGGGTTCTGATCCATTCTGTCTTATCAGCAGCAGTCGGAGCAGGAAGTGGAAACAGCGCCTCCACTGGAAAGAAACACAGACGGAGAGGCAAAAAACACAGACGGGTCCGAACGGATGAGAGCCGGTAAGAGTCCAGCAGAGACTTTAGACCAGTGGAGAGTCTAGACCAGGAGGGACCAGCAGAGACCAGCAGAGACCGGCTCTTTGTGTGTGTGTATGTGTGGGCCAAGCTTCATTCAACCACTATCACTTACTAACTAACTAGTATAAACACTATAAACCAGTATAAACATTATAAAGCTAGGCTAACCTCTCTTTGTGCTAGCTGCTGACAGAAATAGGCTTGGTGCTCGGCCCAGAGAGACACCGCTCCATTAATAGAGACTGAATCATGATCCCACAACACACACACATACACACACACACTCACACTCTTCAGTCTATTTCTGTGCAGCTCAGACCTCAACAATGTCCATGAGTCAGAGATGTCACGGAGCAGGTGTGTGTGTGTGTTATATGAGCAATGTTGTCACACCTGACTGTGTGTGTGTGTTTGATCATGCTTTTGAGTCAGACCCCACTGTGACATCACCGAAGTCTGATTGAAATGAAGGAGGCGGCCTGAGTCTGACTCCTCTGAAAACAATGATGATAACATGTTTATAAATGGTTTAAATGCAGAGATTAGTTTGTATCTTTGTTTCAGTCCTGATGACCTCTGTGACCTCCAGACTCTAAATGCTGACAGCAGTCCTCAGCCAGCATTGTTGCAGAGTTACCCTCAAAGCACCCAGCTGCCCCCCAAGAACGCCACCACATCTCCAGGAAACACTCCACCATGTACTGAAGACCTTCATGAATCCAGCACAGCACCTCGACAGAACCCTATACACCCCACCACAGTACCCACTGAACCCACCCTTGTTTGCCCCCGGAGTGTAACCCTGACCCCCTCGCCACATCCTCAGAGCTCCCTGAACACGCAACCCTTACTGGATGCAGTAGATACCCCTGTACCTCCTGAACGTGCCCCCCACGATGCCCCGCTGCCCTGTCTAAAGGTCACTGTTCCAGTGACTCACCAGATTTTCAACCAGTCACTTCCTGCCACATCTCAAAGTCCCGCCCACAGTCCAAGTCAGTCACAGCCAACAGAAAACTTTACTCGCAATTCTTCCAGATTGCCTCACAGAACTCTTGAAAATTTGACTCAGCGTCTTTCTGATGGCCAATCATATCCCTCCAAATCACCTCCACCTGTACCACACAGTGTTACCCACAATGCCTCAGAACTACCATCGGCCCAGTGTCCTGCCAAAGCTGCTCTCAGCCCTCCGTTAAGCCCCTCCCGCCCAGACCCCTTCCTGCTGACCTCGGTGACCTTCACCTCCAGTGTCTCCTCCCACCTCTACAGCCCAGTCTGCTCCTCCTCCTCCTCCTTCCTCCGCTCCCTTGACTCTATCAGCCCTTCCATTGGTCTGCTTCCCATGATGTCATCAGCTACCCCACAACTGGCCACACCCTCTCCAACTCTGGGCCCGTCCCCTCCTGAGTTAACCCCGCCCCCCGCACAGCTGCTGGGCTCTGATGATGAAGAGCAGGAGGACCCGTCAGATTACTGCAAAGGTGAGTTCATGTCTTCACACACAGTACCTGGGTTTCAGAGTGCCTGTCTGTCTGCTGAGTTCTCTTACACCTCATTGTGACCTGGTTCTGTTCTGTTTGTGTTCCAGGTGGTTACTATCCCGTGAAGATCGGTGATCTGTTTAATGGGCGGTACCATGTAGTCAGAAAACTGGGCTGGGGACATTTTTCTACAGTGTGGCTGTGCTGGGACCTACAGTACGACCCGACACTCAAACATTTGTTTTAAAGCAGTTCTGGTTCTGGTTTTGTCACCTCCTCTGAACATGTGTCTGTGTTTAGGAAGAAGCGTTTTGTGGCATTGAAGGTGGTGAAGAGCGCTCCGCATTACACCGAGACGGCTCTGGATGAGATCAAACTGCTCAGATGTGTGAGAGCTCTTTCCTCATCAGTCCTGAAGTGCCGATGTTCATTAAGTTCAGTTCATAGGTAACAGGTGTGTTTGTGTCCAGGTGAGAGACAGTGACCCCTCTGACCCCTACAGAGAGACCATCGTCCAACTCATAGATGACTTCAAGATCTCAGGTGTCAATGGAGTCCGTATCCTTCATCATCACCTGTTTGTCTGTCTGCCTGTCTGTCTCTTTCTCTCTCTCTCTGTCAGTTTCCTCAGCCTCTCTCAGATGTTTGTATGGTTCTGGAGGTTCTGGGTCATCAGCTGTTAAAATGGATCATTAAGTCAAATTACATGGGACTTCCTTTAGTCTGTGTGAAGACCATCATCAGACAGGTAACACAAACACAACAGGTAACACAAACACAACAACAGGTAGAATAGTCTGAACAGTGACTCGGTTGTTGTTACAGGTGCTGCAGGGTCTGGACTACCTCCATACAAAGTGTAAGATCATCCACACGGACATCAAACCAGAGAACATCTTATTGGATGTCGATGACATTTACATCAGAAGATTGGCGGCTGAGGCCACCATCTGGCAGAGAGCTGGAGCCCCGCCCCCTTCTGGGTCATCAGGTGAGGAGCCGTGTGATTGGTCACATGGCAAAGACAGGAAACAGAGTCAGAACACAAAAGAAGTCACAACAACTTCATGTTTTATTGTGAAAGCACGTCTCACTCTGAGAGTGAGACACTACTGGGAGCTGTGGTTTCCTCTCTGTTCAGACAGACAGCTTTCTGCTTTCTGAGCTGTCTCCTTCTGTCTGTCTGTCTATCTGTCATCTTTACTTCCTATTTCTGATGTTTTCTTCCTGTCTCTCTCTCTCTCCCTGTCTCTCTCTCTCCCTGTCTGTCTGTCTCTCTAGTTAGCATGGCTCCCAGGGATCTACAGGTAAGTGTCCAGGTGTGCTGCCTGCTGTGTTCTCATTGGTGACTGCTGTGTTGAAGCTGCAGTGAACTGTGAGCTGATTGGATAGCTCATGTAGTCATGTTTACATCTGATGTCACAGGTTTGATTTCAGTCATGTGATGCATGTTTCTGTCTGTCAGGTAGAAAACCAACAACACACCTGAGCAGTGTGTGTGTGTGTGTGTGTGTGTGTGTGTGTGTGTGTGTTCAGATGGGGACGGCTGTCTCTCTCTGTCTCTCACCTATCTGCTTTTCTGTCCATCTGTCTCTCTTACCTGTGTGTCTGTCTCTCACCTGTCTGTCTGTAGGCTGGTAAACTATCAAAGAACAAGAAGAAGAAGTTGAAGAGGAAAGCAAAGCGTCAACAGAGACTGTTGGAGGAAAGACTGATGGACATTCAGGTGCTGCAGTACTACTGCAGTATTGTTACAGTATTGTTACAGTATTTATTGCAGTACTTGACTACTGTGAGCAGTGCCACAGTAGTCAGTCATAATCATTGATGGGAATAACTGCGCTATAAATAGCAGCGTTACTTTTTTCAGTAACGAGTAATCTATTTGATTACTCTTCCCATCATTATAATGCTGTTATCGGCGTGTTACTCTGATTGAAGGCAGCTGTTTTACATCAGACCAACTAGATCTCTAAGCCGAGTGGCAAAGATTTTTCTTGTTCCTCCTTCCTTGGTGAGGGTGGGGGCACAAGACGATTGGCTGAAGTTGAGTAAAATTCCATGGTAAGCCAATCAGAGGTGGAGTTGGGTAGGTGTTGCTTACACAAATTGTCGGACACACAAAGACAACACAGAACATTCACGTGAGTCAATGAGAAATTAAGGGAACAAGTGTAACCTTGAAATGCACATTATGCCCTGGAGACAATGCTTCTCCATGTCGGTGTCAAGCATAAACACATAGTAATTATAATATCTACAAAAATCCATGACTTTTTATTGGATGCTGGTCTCACTTTCCCACAATAACGTTAAAATAGTTTAGATTTGTGTGCTATAGATTTCTGTTATGTATTGTATTAAGTGTCCATTTCATTATAATCAGATTCATCATAAATTATTGAACACGCACATGTATTTTACATTCAGTCAAAGAGGGATGGAGGTGCGGTCCAAATTCTTTGATACATTTGAGCATTTAAAAAATTACTTGAAAGTAATGCAATAGTTACTTTCCAAAGTAACTAGTTACTTTTATAATTTGTAACTCAGTAACTAGCTTAGTTGCTTACTGGGAGAAGTAACTAGTAACTGTAACTAGTTACTTTTTTAGAGTAACTTGCCAACACTGATCATAATACAACAAGAAGTGCTCTTTTCAAAATAAATGTTGATTTTGGCTTTTCAGAGGATGGAGGAAGAAGACGGGACGCAGCTACACCCTGAAGACACTGACAGTAACTGTGAGTACACGCTGTATACCAATACTACAGTAACTGTGAGTACACGCTGTATACCAATACTACAGTAACTGTGAGTACACGCTGTGTATCAATACTACAGTAACTGTGAGTACACGCTGTGTATCAATACTACAGTAACTGTGAGTACACGCTGTATACCAATACTACAGTAACTGTGAGTACACGCTGTATACCAATACTACAGTAACTGTGAGTACACGCTGTATACCAATACTACAGTAACTGTGAGTACACGCTGTGTATCAATACTACAGTAACTGTGAGTACACGCTGTGTATCCATACTACAGTAACTGTGAGTACACGCTGTATACCAATACTACAGTACTGTGAGTACACGCTGTATACCAATACTACAGTAACTGTGAGTACACGCTGTTACCAATACTACAGTAACTGTGAGTACACGCTGTGTATCCAATACTACAGTAACTGTGAGTACACGCTGTATACCAATACTACAGGCCGTACACCTGTGTAGTACCACGCTGTGATCAATACTACAGTAACTGTGAGTACACGCTGTATACCAATACTACAGTAACTGTGAGTACACGCTGTGTATCAATACTACAGTAACTGTGAGTACACGCTGTATACCAATACTACAGTAACTGTGAGTACACGCTGTATACCAATACTACAGTAACTGTGAGTACACGCTGTGTATCAATACTACAGTAACTGTGAGTACACGCTGTATACCAATACTACAGTAACTGTGAGTACACGCTGTGTATCAATACTACAGTAACTGTGAGTACACGCTGTGTATCAATACTATAGTAACTGTGAGTACACGCTGTATACCAATACTACAGTAACTGTGAGTACACGCTGTATACCAATACTACAGTAACTGTGAGTACACGCTGTGTATCAATACTACAGTAACTGTGAGTACACGCTGTATTCCAATACTACAGTAACTGTGAGTACACGCTGTGTATCAATACTATAGTAACTGTGAGTACACGCTGTATACCAATACTACAGTAACTGTGAGTACACGCTGTATACCAATACTACAGTAACTGTGAGTACACGCTGTATACCAATACTACAGTAACTGTGAGTACACGCTGTATACCAATACTACAGTAACTGTGAGTACACGCTGTGTATCAATACTATAGTAACAGTGAGTACACACTGTATACCAATACTACAGTAACTGTGAGTACACGCTGTGTATCAATACTATAGTAACAGTGAGTACACACTGTATACCAATACTACAGTAACTGTGAGTACACGCTGTGTATCAATACTATAGTAACAGTGAGTACACACTGTATACCAATACTACAGTAACTGTGAGTACACACTGTATACCAATACTACAGTAACATGTGAGTACACACTGTATACCAATACTACACACTGTTCACACTGTAACTGTCTTCACTGAATACTTGATGTTGACATGTAGAATGTTATAACTATAATAATATATTTCAACTAGTTGAATAAACTTTGATCATGTTTGCTTTCAGGCTCTCTGACTGTCAACGGAAATACTTCCTGCTCCACAGCCAATAGCAAAGCAAGCCCAGAGTCCGCCTCCTCCTGGTTGGATGAGAGGTGTAATGGCCACGCCCCCGGTCGGTTCTCCAGCCCTGCCTCTGGCTTTTCAGGGTTCTCCAGCTCTGTGATGTCAGCGACATCTGAGTCAGCACTTTCTACTCAGTCCGGATACTCTAGTGGACGAGAAGGTGAGAACACATACATTTACAGAAGTACACAACATGTACACAACATATTCAATTCAATTCAATTTTATTTATATAGCTCCATATCATAACTTCAGTTATCTCATGACACTTTCCATGCAGAGTAGGTCTAGACCGTAATCTTTATAATATTATTTATTATTATGGCGAGACCAACTATGAGCAAGCACTTGACGGTGGCGAGGATAAACTCAGAGATGGTAGACAGATGGCAGATAGAGAGACAAAGATGCACAGAAGCAGCAAAACATTAACTAACTATAAACTGTAATGGAGATATGGTAACAATAATGATAGTAATGATATATGTATCCTGTCTAAAGTAACTAAGTCTCGTTGGGTTACAAGAATTTCAGTTTTGTCTGAACTTAGCATCAGAAAATTGTAGGTCATCCAACTTTTTATATCCTTAAGGCATGCTTGAAGTTTAGTTAACTGAAGTTTAGTTTAGTCATCATGCTTGATCGATAAATATAATTGGGTGTCATCGGCATAACAATGAAAATTATTTCTTAGATGAAGAAATGATTGAAGTTATTTGATGAAGTCAATGGGAGAAAAACACAAAATATATATCAGGTTTTACAGTACACAACATATACGCACATACACAACACATACACAACATACACAAAGAAATACACACATGTGTACTGTGATCGTGTGATCATGCGATCGCCTGTAGACTTCCTGTTTGTGTCTCTCACTTCCTGTCAGTATTCAGCGCCTCAGACTTCGTCCTCAGTCCTCTTGATCCTCTGAACGCTCACAAACTCAGAGTGAAGATCGCCGACCTGGGAAATGCATGCTGGGTGGTAAGATGCCGTCATTGTGTCCTCCTCTTCACCTGTATAGAGTCACTAACATCCAACCAATCAGATGTCCTCTCTCATTCAGCACAAACACTTCACTGAGGACATTCAGACCAGACAGTACCGAGCTCTGGAGGTTCTAATTGGAGCAGAATACGGACCACCGGCTGACATCTGGAGCACCGCCTGCATGGTACACACACACACACACACACACACACACACACACACACACACACACACACACACACACACACACACACACACACACACACACTCACTCGTACGCACACACAAAAATGCACACAGGAAGCTGTCTACTCAGCACTTAATACTTGGACATTGGTGTATTGATTGGTGTTTCAGGCGTTTGAGTTGGCGACAGGCGATTACCTGTTTGAACCTCATTCAGGAGAGGATTACACCAGAGATGAAGGTACTGCACATCATAGTATTACAGTATAATAGTAGTACTACAGTATAATAGTGGTACTACACTCTTAACTCTTAATTTTTTGTTCAGATCACATCGCTCACATCATCGAGCTGCTCGGGCCGATTCCTTTGCCCTTCGCTCAGTCTGGCAGGTACTCCAGAGAGTACTTCAACAGGAGAGGTGAGACTGTCTACCTGTCTGTCTCACCTGTCTCTCCTGTCTCTCCTGTCTCACCTGTCTCACCTGTCTGGTATGTCTTAGGTGAGCTGCGTCACATCTCCAGTCTGAAGCCGTGGGGTCTGTTCGAGGTTCTGTTGGAGAAGTACGAGTGGCCATTAGACCAGGCGGCTCAGTTCAGTGACTTCCTGTTGACCATGTTAGAGCTGCAGCCTGAACGCCGTGCGACCGCCGCCGAGTGTCTACAGCACGCCTGGCTACACACATAAACACACACACGTTGGGGTGTTAGAAGTGTCTGTCTGTCAATGTTGAGTTCATGTGTGCTTGGAAATTATCACCTCGACTGACTGTCTGCTGATTAATTGGTTGATTTACTGATTGATTGACTGATGTGTCTCGTTAGGTCCAAATGTCCGTCTGAATACGATGAAGAGTGTAATCAATACAATTTCCTGTTTGTGGCTCAGAATCAGATTTAATTTATAAGATCACTGATCAAAAATCACATTTAACTATGTCCAGTAACGAGTCCTCTTAAAGTCACCTCATCTCTGCTGACCTTTGATCTCCAGCAGGTCACATGATGCTGTTTGAAACTTCAGTCGAGGTTTAATTTCCCTCCAAAAATCAGCTGATTTCATCTTGTCTGATTTCTGATGAGTCAGCTGGTTTCTCTTTTTCTTTGATTTTCAGATTATTTTTTTTATTTGACAGATTTTCTGTTTTTATAAATTTGACTTCCTGTCGCCTTATGAAACTTATTGATTATTGATGAGAGACTTCTAATATCCTGAACCTCTGTGATGATGATGATGAAGATGATGGTTTAAACGAGCACACAGTAGCTATCCCTCTCATTGACTCCGAACACAGTATATTGATGACAGTATTGATTTCTGTAGCTCACAGTGAGTTGTCCTCAGATGACCTTTGACCTCTCAGCTGTTTCTATGTTCATATAATGAATAGTGCCTTGAAATGACCCCGCCCCTTCTTGCCTGTCACAGTGACATCAGCAGTGACATCACTTTTTTTTTCTACGTGTGTCCCTCTGTGTGGAATGTTTCTTCTGTGAAAAATAAATATGAATGAATGCTCGTCTCACTTCCTGTGACCTTTAACCTCTGTTTCCCTTCAGTCGGTCTGGGTCCGTTATGAAATAAAGTGTTAATACTATAAATACATATCAAAAAGAAAGCTCGGCCACATGTCCTCATTCAAATTAAATAAACTATAACACACCTGGCACAAAGCAACCAATCAAAATGTGTCTCACTGCCAACAGGAGCAGAAAGCGTTAGCAGCTAAGCTAACGTCTGCTCCACGAATGCAGACAGCAGCTAATGTGAGCCACGGCGGGAATTAAGAGCCAGAGTGAGGAGGACGTCAACACCTGAACCTGGAGCCAGATGACAGGATGGAAATATTTATTCAGGCAGAAACCTCGAATGGACCCAAGCTCATTGGTAGACAGTAGTCATCCACCACCACCGATTGAGTTAAAGATAGAGAGTGAGAGAGGGGATAGACAGATAAATACAGAGACACAGATGCACAGCAGCAGTAAATCATTAACTATAAACTGTAATGGAGATATGGGAGCAATAATGACAGTAATAATATATATGGTGGACGTCATGCAGGACCACAGCAGCAGCCACGATCCATGATAACCTGCTGGACGAGAAAGCAGAGACTCCAGGGAAGAAGTTTAGTTAGTAACATGCATTAATTAGACAGACATGTTTACAGAGAGGGGGCGGTTTGAGTAGAGTTCAGTAAAGGGAGATATGACTACATCTCAACCAATGCCGTACCTGACTAGGCATAACCCTGAAAGAGACAGAGAGACAGAGAGTAGGTTTGAGTAGAGTTTTCAGTCAGTCATCAGACGGTTCTACCTACCATCCTAGAGATCCTACCATCAGACCTTCTGAGCGACATGATGTTTATTACAGGCAGTGTAATCACAGCAGAAGAGGAAACAGCAGAGCCTGTTCTCAATTTATCCTCCTGTATGACAGAGAGGGCGTCATGTTTAGGGTTCTCATGTTTTAGATGACAGAGAGGTCATGAGGAGTGAAGCTGAAATGAAGAATGTTCTGGAGTATGTGAAATCAGGATCAGATCAGGATCCGCTGTTTCGGTCTGTCGGGCTCTTTCGTCACTCTACTCATTCTGTCTGTCAGATCCAACATGGCGGCTTACACAGCTTCACGTGAGCTCTTGACGGAGGGAGTCCGCGCGGTTCTGACCACCTGGCCGGTTCTACAGGTAACATGACGACACACAGTGCATCTGACCGACAGACACACTGACAGACAAACCCACTGACGGACTGTAGCCGCTCACTGCGGACCAGACTGAAGCTAACAGACTGAAGCTAACAGACTGAAGCTAACAGACTGAAGCTAACAGACTGAAGGTAGCAGACTGAAGGTAACAGACTGAAGCTAACAGACTGAAGGTAACAGACTGAAGGTAGCAGACTGAAGGTAGCAGACTGAAGCTAACAGACTGAAGGTAACAGACTGAAGCTAACAGACTGAAGGTAACAGACTGAAGCTAACAGACTGAAGGTAACAGACTGAAGCTAACAGACTGAAGCTAACAGACTGAAGGTAGCAGACTGAAGGTAGCAGACTGAAGCTAACAGACTGAAGGTAGCAGACTGAAGCTAACAGACTGAAGGTAGCAGACTGAAGCTAACAGACTGAAGCTAACAGACTGAAGGTAACAGACTGAAGCTAACAGACTGAAGGTAGCAGACTGAAGGTAGCAGAAAGCTAACAGACTGAAGGTAGCAGACTGAAGCTAACAGACTGAAGCTAACAGACTGAAGCTAACAGACTGAAGCTAAGCAGACTGAAGCTAACTGAAGCTAGATAGTACAGACTGAAGGTAGCAGACTGAAGGTAGCAGACTGAAGCTAACAGACTGAAGGTAGCAGACTGAAGGTAGCAGACTGAAGGTAGCAGACTGAAGCTAACAGACTGAAGGTAACAGACTGAAGGTAGCAGACTGAAGCTAACAGACTGAAGCTAACAGACTGAAGGTAGCAGACTGAAGTAGCAGACTGAAGGTAGCAGACTGAAGCTAACAGACTGAAGGTAACAGACTGAAGGTAGCAGACTGAAGCTAACAGACTGAAGCTAACAGACTGAAGGTAGCAGACTGAAGCTAGCAGACTGAAGCTAGCAGACTGAAGCTAGCAGACTGAAGGTAGCAGACTGAAGGTAGCAGACTGGAGCTAACAGACTGAAGGTAGCAGACTGAAGCTAACAGACTGAAGGTAGCAGACTGAAGGTAGCAGACTGAAGCTAGCAGACTGAAGGTAGCAGACTGAAGCTAGCAGACTGAAGCTAACAGACTGAAGCTAACAGACTGAAGGTAGCAGACTGAAGGTAGCAGACTGAAGGTAGCAGACTGGAGCTAACAGACTGAAGCTAACAGACTGAAGGTAGCAGACTGAAGGTAGCAGACTGAAGCTAACAGACTGAAGGTAGCAGACTGAAGGTAGCAGACTGAAGCTAGCAGACTGAAGCTAACAGACTGAAGCTAGCAGACTGAAGGTAGCAGACTGAAGGTAGCAGACTGAAGCTAACAGACTGAAGGTAGCAGACTGAAGCTAGCAGACTGAAGCTAACAGACTGAAGCTAACAGACTGAAGGTAGCAGACTGAAGCTAACAGACTGAAGGTAGCAGACTGAAGGTAGCAGACTGGAGCTAACAGACTGAAGGTAGCAGACTGAAGCTAACAGACTGAAGGTAGCAGACTGAAGGTAGCAGACTGAAGCTAACAGACTGAAGGTAGCAGACTGAAGGTAGCAGACTGAAGGTAGCAGACTGAAGGTAGCAGACTGAAGCTAACAGACTGAAGGTAGCAGACTGAAGGTAGCAGACTGAAGGTAGCAGACTGAAGGTAGCAGACTGAAGCTTGCAGACTGAAGGTAACAGACTGAAGGTAGCAGACTGAAGGTAGCAGACTGAAGGTAGCAGACTGAAGGTAGCAGACTGAAGGTAGCAGACTGAAGGTAGCAGACTGAAGCTTGCAGACTGAAGCTTGCAGACTGAAATGTGTTTCATGCACGACATACAAACATGAAGGACATGACGTCATCACCAACGTCAGTACTGTAATAATAAACTTCAATGATGATCTACAGCAGTGTTTTTCAATCCTGGGGTGCGGTCCAAATAGTCAAATCTGCTTAGGAACCTTCCTCACTGAGTGAAATGACCCAGAAATATTAACATGTCTGCCATGATAAGAGCTGTTCGAATTCTCAAACTGTTAAGGAAAGGAGCTTCAATGCTTCCTTTGTTATCTCCTTTAGCATAGGATACACCGGACCATCCTTTACGATAAGGAAAGGAGGTGATGCTGGCCCACAATTCCTTGCGGCAGCAACAAAAAATTGGCGCAGCGTTCAGTCATTTACAACCGGACATAAAAAAGAAAACATGAATGTATTTAAACAGTGTGATGCAGCCTGCAGAGAGTGTGTGAATATGAACATACGTGTTGACGTGATGTAAAACTTTGATCATGAAGTGTGTTCTGTTGTTGCCACAGTCAACACACACAGCTGCGTTCACACAGAGTACAAACTGTTTGGAACTGTGCCATCCAGCGTCCTGCAGATCATCATGAAGTTCCCGTTGCTGATTAATCATATATCTTTGCCATAACTTGCTAACATGTTTGTATGTGAGTGGACAGGAGGGTGAGCGACCAGACCAGGTAACAAACACTTCACCTGACTTCAGGTGGACAATATTCATTTATTATTTAACTCTGACGTTGATGACGTCACATTTTTCTCCGGGTTGTCCACTTTTATATTTCCTGCATTAAACTACTACTACTACTACTACTACTACTACTACTACTACTACTACTACTACTACTGCTGCTGCTAAGAGCGCACGGGGAGGATCTAGGAAGAATCTCAGATGTGCGTTTTGTAGTCCATCTTCTGGACTTTGTAGTTTTACCACAGATCACGTCAGCAACATTCACTGTTGCATAATGACGTAGTCAAAGTGTGAGAGCAATCAGATTCTCTGAACACTGCGGTCGTCTTCTCCTAACTCCTTTTGAATTTTTCTTCACATCTTTCCTTGACCTTGTGACGTTTTTCATCGAGGTCAAGGATAAGTGGTTAGGAAAGGACTTAAGAGCTATTTTTTTGACTATTCGATTGTACCCCTGGTCCTCAGGGAACACTGCCCTGCTCCAGCACAGCTGATTCAAGTGAGTAGCTCGTTATCAGACCACTGCAGAGCTTGATGACGAGCTAATCATTTAAAACAGGTGTGGTGGACGAGGAAACATCTAAATCATGCAGGGCAGTGTTTTCTGAGCACCAGGATTGAAAAACACTGATCTACAGAGTGTCAGTGAATGCAGCTCCACAGAACAACAGACTGTCAGTGAACACAGCTTGTCGTCTTTATTTTTGTGTTGATGTGACAGATTGCGGTGGATAATGGCTTTGGAGGCGTGTACGGGCAGCAGAAAGCTGATTGGATGGTGGATGTGGTCCAGCAGTATTTCCACGACAATGGTAGGTAACCTGACAGCAGCATGTTAAATTCAAAGAAACAACCGATGCTCAATCAATGAATCTTTTTTTAACATTTGAAAAATATCTGTGCGTGATCAGCTGACCTGCAGCAGTTTGAGGTCGAGGACTTCATTGCTCAGCTGATGGATCAGGAGTTTGACACAGTGGTGGATGATGGGAGTTTACCTCAGGTACACACACACACACACACACACACACACACACACACACACACACACACACACACACACACACACATTAACTCTGTGCGTCCCCAGGTGTCTGTCAGTCTCCTGCAGGTGTTCTCTCAGTGGCAGCAGGGGGCGCTGCAGCAGCTCAAACTCACCATCAGCAGTCTGACAGAGAAGACAGGTCAGAGGGCGAAGGTCACGGCTCTGCCCACAGGGTCTGATGACGACAGCGATAATGAAACCCAGGTACGTCTGACCATTAGAGTTTCACAGACGTGACACAGTGAGAATGGTTGCTCACCTGTACATACGCAAACATGTTAACAAGTTCTGATTAATTAGCAACAGTAACTTCATAATGATCTGCAGGACGCTGGATGGCACGGTTCCAAACAGTTTGTACTCTCTGTGAACGCAGCTGCACAGTCAACAACAGGACATACTTCATGATCAAAGTTTTACATCACGTCAACATGTATGTTCATATGCACACGCTCTCTTCTGCAGGCTGCATCACACTGTTTAAATACACTGATAGTTTTAATGACTGAATGCTGCATCCATTATTTTTTGCCGCTGCTGCACTGAATTGTGGGATGGCATTACACCCTTTTCTCTCCTAAAGGATGCTCCAGTGTATCTGGAGCTGAAGGAGCTAAGGAAAGGAGCTTCAATGCTTTCATCATGACGGACATGTTAATACTTCAGTGAGGAACCTTCATGAGACAAACTAACTATTGGACTGAACCCCCAACTTCCCATCCAGACTCCAGTCTTCCCTTTTTTATAACAGTACTGCAGTACTTTTGCGTACTTGATTGTTTACTGACACAGTATAAAGTACTCAGACACAGTGCTGAGTACTTTTACTGCTGAAATTGCTATTGTGAACTTGTGATTCTTCTTCTACTCACAATGACGTACAGATAAAATGTCTGTTATTAAGTGTGCATTCTGACATCACGTCTGTCACAGGTGTCTCACCTGTCAGATGTTGTTAACTAAGTATTTTATTATTTCTTCAAGGTGTCTCATACACCTGAATCAATAGAGTATCAATAACACCATTCATTCATCTTTAGTAAACCACGGCTCACATTATCAGTTACATGATCAGGACAGGTTTATAATATATGATTATAATATGAATATTGATGACAGCCTTTGTGTGTTCAGGTGATGGAGTGTGAATCCTCCAGTCCATCGGTCAGCAGGACAGATGCAGATCCTTGTCCTCGTTCTCAGGATGAAAAGGACGGGTGGACGGTGGTCCGCAAGAAGAAGTGAAGAAGAGGACAAAGAGTAGTATGAACTGTTTAACAGCTGACCTTTGACCTTCAGGATGAGACTGAAACAGACTCAATATATTTTTAAAGGAAGACCAACTCAGCTGCTGTGGTTTCTCCATGACGATGGCGTCATTGAACCAGTCACTCTGGTTTCTGTTTTTTAATTAAATCCGTTGAATCTGATGTGATGTCATCATGATGTACACATCACACTATACTGTGACACACAGACTATGACATAATATATTATACTACGACATCACAGTATACTATAACATTTACTATATTATGATATAAGATATACTGCATATACTCTACAGGTCTGTAGTTCATCAGCACAGACTGGCATTACTGTACACAGGGTGTCCGCGGGGTACTAAAAAGTATTAAAACGTAGTAAATCAACTTGTGAAAGTGATGGCCTTTAAAAAGTTTTAGATGTCTGATTGCAAGTTGTTATTAAGAATAGCATGTGATTTGTTTGTTAAAAGTTTGCCAGAATTTATTACATAGACTGAAATTTGATGTGATTTAAACAGACCTATTTTCCACAGAGTGCAGCGGTTGACTCAGGATTGTTCTGTGTAGTTCATGCATTCAACTTCTCCGTCGCAATTTCCATCATTTAGAGTTCACAGAAGCCATTTATGAGATCAATGTATATCCGAGGAGGCGGTGATGTTTTTGTAAAGTGTGTGTGTGTGACCCACAGGCCAGGATCTAAACATGGAGCATCAGCACTAACGTTTAGCTAGCATGGACTCATCATGCTGCGACGCTATCAGTTTTAAACAAAGAAAAATGTGCTCTGCTGTCACTCATTGCCAATGTGGTCCCCAGGAAACAACATAATTCAGCCACTGATACCCTAGCAATAATTTAGCAACCATCTGACTCTCAGCCTGCACACATACTTCAGACACTGACAGCTGTCACCTCCAGAAGTTCTCTAATGATACAGCTATTGTTGGACGTGTATCAGGAGGAAATGAGCAGGAGTACAGGGGGGTCATCACAGACTTCTTTGAGATGTGGTGAAATCTCAACCAACTTCCAGCAACCAATCAAGGCCAGCAAGACGTAGGAAATCCTTAGTGACTTCAGGAGGACCATGGAGGAGATGGTGAGTGACTTCAGGAGGAAGAAGGACATGGTGAGTGTACAAAGAGGGTCAAAGTCGTCTCCACTTACTGAGGAGACTGAGGTCTGGACTTCATCACTTTCTCTAAATGTTTTTATTTATGAGTAATGTAGGGTTAGGGTTACCCAAGCAAGTCCTTGAGGTGAGTCTTTCGGGTGAATTTCCTGTCCAGCAAGCTGGACTGTTGGACAAGTTTGGATCAAAATGAAACATCGTTTGGTTTTATTGCGAAATAAGTCAAACAGGAAGTGTGAGATTGATAAATGAATAATGGGTCATCTTCATGATGATGATGTCATCGGGCTCTGGACAGGGATTGGTTAGCAGCTACCTGAGAAGACAAAACATCAGAGTTGAGGGTCAGAACTGATTTTGATCACACACCTATCATCTATGGAGTGTTAATGCTGATTGTCTGAAGAGTGCTCATTGTGGACGAGGGATCAGAAGGGTCAGGACTAGATAGATGAATAATAATCATGGGAACAAATCTGAACAATACATCAGTATAGTCATGTAGTTTCATTACCTGTCATTTGTAGTAATACTGCAATATTACTGTGATCTGTCAGGTACAATCTTTGTCTCTCCATTCTGCTTCTCATCTAATGATTTTTGAGACACTCTGGTAGCCTGGGCACAACATACAGAAAAACAGCAACTATGAGGCAACACTGCAAACAAACAGGCAACATGGCAAACAAACAACGCCTGTTGGTTGCATTCAGACCTTGAAGCTTCTCTTCCTCTTCTGGACATTTTGTTCAGGGTGGAAAATAATGACATAAACTTTTGGCATGTAGAGCATCCCAAGAGAGACAAATGCACTGAGAGACATGGAGATGGTCAGAGTGGCTGTCTGGATAAACATCTGTGGACACAAAAAATATCTACTGAGAGACAACCCTCTACTAAAACCTACAAGAATCTGTTTATATATCCAGAACTGCATGTTTTTCAGCATGTGCCCGTCCTAGCTACTCAAAGGAAGTCTTCAGTAAAAAGTTCTAATTTACTCGATAAATGGCTTCCAAGTTCGATCAAAGTTGTTGGAAGAAGTTGGCAGTTGGGCAGTTATGTTGATCAAGAATAGCTCTCTCTTTCACAAGTTTAATTTGTAATCTGAGATTTCACCATACTTGACATTTTACTGGGACATAATGGATTCATGGGAAAGTGTTAAGTCAGAGGTCCACAGAGGTCTAAAGAGGTCCACATGGGTCCAAAGAGGTCCAAATAGGTCTACAGGGGTCCAAAGAGGTCCTCTGTGATCCCCTGTGGGGCTTTTTGGATTTCAGTGGTCCACTGGGGTTCACAGAGATCCACAGAATTTAAATTTTTATCTTTTTATTTATAATCTTCAATTTAATCAGATCAATCTGTGCTTTGTTGTTTCTGTCTAAAGTGGACTGTTTCCTTCATGGAGTTTCTGTCTGATTATTTTAAATCGTTGGGGCTCTTTTTGAACAAAGTTATTATTCCATAATTATGTCCTGTATTGCATTATAATCTGTATAATCCAGCTGTTCCATTTTGAGTCTAATCTCCGAGCTGCTTCATGGAAACTGAAAAAACAGGGTTTGACGGTCTGTGATTCCAGTTTTCAATCCTTTATTGGATCTTTGTAGGTGGTATTTTTAATTAACTGTACAGGGAAATTAACAAGTTTTGTCTTAACATGCAGGAACCACAGAAATGGAAACACCAGGGATGGTTTACACAGACCTGGAAGTCCATCTGTTTGGTCTCAACAGTGACAATAATGTATCCATTTTGGATCAGGAGGACAGGTCATTTGAAAGAGGATGGAAGGAAGCTATCTTGGTAAAAGTAGAACTGACGATAAGGCCATATTCAGGATGTGGGCTAAATGTAGCCCTTTCCAATCATTTGAATTGGGGTAGTGCATTTTGGCTGTGGCAGTGTAGGCCCAAGGCTGTGGGTGTCCAAACCCCCCCCCCCAAAAAAAACACAGTGACCCTCCACAGCCTGAAATGTCACTATTCAGGTGGATTCATGGACTAAGCTATGATATTCTACCTGTTGTGTTCTGGCTTTGGTTATTTCATGAACCAGCTTCTAAATCTGTCCAGTCTGGCTCCTAATTTATACTGTAAAATCGTGTTAGTAATGATGTTTCCTTTGGTTTGTGTCTAATGGTTTGAGAGAGAGAGAGAGAGATGGAGGGAGAGAATAAGCTTATTGAGAGACCTAGACTGTAAATGAGACTGAGGGAGCAACTGCATCGCGAAAGATTACCTCAGGTAACAACCATACCCCAAAGTTTTATTGGTCAGGGATTTGATGTTTAAAAGTCCTATTTCCATAATTAAATATAATTATTTTATTCTCAGGACAGGTCTAAACACATTTTTCTGATATACAGATTATGACTGAAAAGTCCATTGGTGTCAGGTTTAGGACCATTTGTACAAACTAAAAAAATGAGCAGCTGGGGGTAAATGGCAGAGAGAGAGAGAGAGAGAGATGGGGAATTACATGCAGCAAAGGGCTGCAGGTCAGATTTGAACCCTGGACCACTGTGGCCTTTATACATGGGGTAGATGCTCTCCCAATGGAGCTAACCAACACCCTCATCCTGGTTCTTACCTTTTCAGTGGACTGGGCAGTACCAAAGAAGATTGGTATGAAGGCAAGCCAGATGATGCAGGTGGTGTACATGGTAAAACCAATTGGCTTTGCTTCGTTAAACGTTTCTGGGACACCGCGACTCTTCACTGCATACACTGTACATGTTACCTAGAAACATGGATGATACAGGTTATCCAGCAATAAGAACAGTATGCTCTTTTACAAGTTTACTTGTTTTCTGTCAGTGAAAGCAGAGCATGAAAAAGCATCAGCATTCAACAGATCAATGGCTCTATTGGATCAATAAAAGATCAATACTGGATGATATATATATATATATACCATGAGGATGATACTGTAGCTGAGGCAGCAGATGATTGAGAGGTCAGACATATCACACTTCAGGATGCCTCGGGCCAGGTCGGGGTTTGGGGGGCGGAGTTCCTCATAATCAATGATGGTGTGCGGAGGGATGACAACGAACCACACAAACACACCAAGGACCTAAAACACACACACACACACAGGAAGATTAATCTGAATTGTGACATGCTGCTCAACCACAAACTGGAAGTAGTCTGACACCTGTGTGCTTACCTGGACAGAGATGAGGACAAAGGTGATGATGAGTTGGGAAGCAGGGCTGATAAATTTTGGTGGGGTCACTGACCTCTTGCCTTGTTCAAAGATGCGATAGATGCGGTTTGTTTTGGTCAACATGGCAGAGTAGGTGATGGCCATGCCGAGGCCCAGCAGAAGGCGTCGAAATGCACAAGCCACCACGCTTGGCTCTGCAATCATCAGGAAGGTGATCAAGTAGATCAGGAAAATACCTGTAGGGAGATAGACAGGTGATGTTAATCACTGCTGATGAGGTGATCCTCACTGCTGATTATCATCAGGTAACTTAATTAGTTATGTGAATCTCTATCTTTATATAATGACTGTCCATCTATCCATAGTAGATAGACTGGAAAATAAAGAGCTTTGGCTTCCAACTCAGCACCCCCTGAACCACAACATCCATCCACGGTACAACATCCACAACACTGCTGATGCTGCACTAATCTGCCAATCCATCTTGTGCACTCTGAGATACTTGAACTTTCCATCCTGTCCCATTGGGCTTCCTCTGTGTTTTCATACCAACTCTAGCCCTGTTTAGGGCTTTCCACCACTTGACTAACATCCCCAGTCCTGAACACAGCCAGAGCTGAACCCTATTTTCCCTCCCTGCGTTATCAAACAGTTTGGCATAACTTCCTTGAGACCAAATGAAAATCCTTTTCCCTGAAATCATCCAATAGCCAGGTTTGCGCTTCAGAGACTGCTGAATTCTTCTCCTCACATACAAAGCTCTTCATGATCAGGCACTATCATATCTAAAAGAGTACCTTACTACCCCTCTAGAACACTGCACTCTCAGAATGCTGGGTTCCTTGTGGTTCCTGTAGTCTCCAAAAGAAGATTGGGAGCCAGAGTTTTCAGCCATCAATCTCCTCTTCTGTGGAACAAACTATCATTTGTTTCAAGAGACAGACACAGTCAAGAGTAGACTTAAGACTTTCCTTTTAGATAGAGCTTATAGTTAGGGCTGGCTCAGGTTATCCTTTATTATGCTGCCAATAAAATAAAGTATATCTATCTATCTATCTATCTATCTATCTATATCTATCTATCTATCTATCTATCTATCTATCTATCTATCATAGGACTAGACTGCTGGGGGACAGTTTTTCTTGCCACCATCACCAAGTGCTTGCTCATGGTGGAACTGTTGGTCTCTGTAAATAATTTTATAAAGACTACAGTCTAGACCTGCTCTGTATGAAAAGTATCATGAAATAACTTGTGTCATGATATGGTGCAATATAAATAAAATTGAATTCAAAATGAAATGAATTGAATTGAGCCCCTTTAGCCTCCTGGTATCAGTCTGCTGCCTCTGGAGACCCCTTGGCCAACTAAGCCTGAAATGCTTCCTTCTTTAGCTTGATAGCCTCCTTCACTGTCAGTGCCACCATCTGATCCTACTGACCATCAGGTGAGGTGGCCTCAGTTGAGCTCTGCTCCTCTCTTTTCCTGAGTGTCCAAAGAGTGGCCATAGATTTGAGACCAAACCACAAAGTTGATCAATGACCTGCACCTAAGGTGTTCTGGTACCAAGTACACTTAAAAATGACATAACATGACAACAGACATCGAACATGTTATTCATTACAGCCAATCCATGACTGAAACAGAAGTACAATAACAAAACACCACTCATTCAGATCAGGCAGGCTGTTCCCCTTAATCACTCCGCTCACATGAGTGTTGAAGTTCAGAGTCCAGAACATGACAAGAGACTCTACAAAGGCTGGATATCCTGAACTGCTGTTTGGTATAAGCACACACAACAGTAAGTCTTCCCAAAAGAACTCCCGGTCACACAGAGGTGACCATCTCATTCCCCATAGAGAACTCCAACACTGCAGTGTACAGTCTGGGGCCTGGGAGTATCCCCACCCCTGCCTGCCATGTCTCACCCTGAACAACTTCGGAAAAGGAGAGTCCAGCCCCTCTCCAGGGTTCTGGTGCCAGTGCTATGTGTAGAGGTGAGCCCAGCTATGCATGCTCCACCTCCAATACCAGCATTAGTTCCCTGCCAATGAGATGACATTCCATATGCTTAGAACCAGTTTATAATGTCAGGGGCCAGCATGCATAGGTCACTACTTTGCCTGCTGCCCGGCTTGGTGGGCCTATAGGCAGAACCCTAACCCATGTGGTTCTTTCAGGCTGTGCCTGGCTCAGCCCCATGGGTCAAGGTCTGGCCAAAAAATTCTTTCTAGTAAGCTACACCTCCACGTGTTTTCAGTAGCCAGACCTTTTCCAGGTAAGATGTTGCAGCTCCTATTTGTCCAATTCATCTATGAATTAGTCTTCACTCCCCTGGGACCTATTTGCCTTGAGGGACCTTAACAGCAAACTATTGTCCTGGAAATAGCTCCCAGAATCACAAACATCCCACAACCATGTTAAGGTAGTGATTCTTTTGGGGGTGTGTTACCTATCAGTACTGTTCCACAATACTCACCTGTCAGCAGTACATAGCTGAGCTCCCTCCCTGATGCCCTGACAATGGGCGTGTCATTGAAGCGGATAAAGGTGATCACCACAGCACTGGTTGCTAGGATGCCTAGCAGGGAAATAGAGGCTGGCACTAGTGCCCAGAGGGAATTCCACTCGAGTTTGATGATCGGAGTTGGATGACAGGAAGTTCTGTTAGGGTTGGGACGCATGTCTGACGGACAGGTCTCACAGGTAAATTCATCCAGCTGGTACTGATACCCATCACAGAGCTGCAGACAGGTCAGAGAGACAGAGAGATAGATCAGAGACCATTCAGCTGTTTTTACAGTAACATGGACCCGTCGTCATTTCAGTGAATGTTCTGTTGTGACTAAGCATAACATGAACATAGGACCTGAACTTCTGAGTTCTGGTTCTGAAGTGGTTTTACCTCACAGTGCCAGCAGCAGGGTACTCCCTTCACCATCTTCTTCCTCTCTCCAGGTCGACAAGGATAACTACAGATGGAGTCTGGAACTGACTGGAGTCCTCCAGACCATTGCATCTCCTCCACCTGACAGACACATAGTTACAGAGAGACAGGTGTGTATATGTATATATGTATATGTATTTGTGTCTCCATATAGGAGGAGAGAGACAGAGGTGAGAGGTACAGAGAATGAAGTGAGCAGGGTAAGTAAGAACCAGCTGATATTTTGTCTCATCTGTCCAATCAGCTTCTTACGTTGAGTCTTAAGTTATTGGTCCACTGGCCAATAACACGGTAACCAGGAAGGCTGTGATTGGTCATCTGGAACTGGAAGATGTCATAACGACCGGGCGCATCTCCATTCTCATTGAACAAAACACTCGTACCTGCACTTCCTGTTAGACAGACAGGTCAGAGACAGACAGGCAAATTAAATACTCTCTTTATAATATTTAGATTTGAAGTCAAACAGGATCAGGTCTGGACTGTTCCCTGAGTAACACACTGAAGGACTCTTAGTTATGGTTCCTCTCCCTCAGGTGTTTTCTTACCATTAAAGTTGACAGCTCTGATGTAGTTAAGGAGTGAGCGTCCCTCCACAGGGTCCATGTTACTGCAGACCCCAGAGCTACCGGAACAAAGGTCCTGGTGCATGCTGTGCAGAGCATAAGCAACGGCGTAAACTGCATCAATCACAAACTGAACCTTCCCTTCCTGCTTGTACGATGAGTCCCGACCAATCCTCTCCTCACCTGCACGGACAGACAAGTCATGATGGTGTGTTATTCTTTAATGAATAATTGTCCTTGACCCCTCCCTCCACCCAGGCCACACCCCCATGTGTGTTCCTACCTGTACATTTCTTCTTGTCAGGGTCTAGCTTGACTCCAGATCGGGTCAGTTTACACCTGAAGTCATCCTCCCAGAACTCATTGAACCAGATGTTCCTGCGGTTGTTCTCCAGAGAACGGGACATGAAGTACTGATCAAAGCCTGAAAAACAAACACGTTTGAAAATAACTTTAACATATGTATGTTTCTGAATGTATAAAACACTTCACATGTACAATGTCCTAAAAACATGATGCTCAGAGGAGCATCAAGCAGCAAGATTTTCATATTTGAGATAGGGAGGGATACCAACCTGTTACCTGGTAACCTGTTCTGACCTCCCACTGTAGAACCTTCTATAGAGACAGATAAACACAGCTAATGTTTGCTTTACCGTCTATAGAAGCTCGTTTTTGGAGGATGGTGACCGCACCCTCAGCAACGTCCTCCAGCTCTGCAATTGGTGAACTTTTTGCCCCCCAGCTATCTGATCCCACAAACAGGAAGTGACCTGTCAGGTTTGCACGCTTTGCTGCCTCAAGAACACGCCTGCCAGGAAGAGAGGGGAGGAGTCATGAAAGCAGGCATGGAATGGATGTGAGCAACTGATCTGAGGTCAGTTTGGTTGTTTTACTTGATGTCGTCCTCATTGGCGAAGATGATCACACCTCTGGCATTACTTGTTTCCATCAGACGTTTAATGATCTTATCAAACTCTCCAGCTGTTGGCTCACGAGGAATCTTCACTGACTGAGCGATACACACCCCACCTGAGAGGAAGTCAGGTACAAAGAGAGAAATTCAGACAGGTTTGACTGAGGGACAGACAGGTAAAATCAGAGACGGACAGGTGCAAAGTTGTTTCTGTTTCAGATGAACTAAACAAATCTGTGATTTGAACAATGTTCCTGTTGTTCAAACCACCAAAACAACTTGGTGACATGGATCCATCAGGCCTTGTGTCACGATGGCAGTTGTGACTCTGTTGATTCCCTGTGTTCCCCCTTGTTTCCCCATCCTTGTCACACCGCGGTGAAGTCAAGCTGGGTTTTTGTTCTGTCTCCATGTCTTGTTAGCTTCGGTTTTATTTTGAAAAGTAACTCCTCTCATTTCAGGTCACTTGCCCTTCCTCACGTGTCACCGGTCTGATTGTCTTTCCTGATTCTCAATTGTGTCCACCTGTTCCCCATTACCTCCATGTGTTCATATAGTCTGCGTCTCCCCTTGTCTTGTTGCCAGTGTGTTTCGTCTTGTGTCGTACACATCAGCCTTTGTTCCAAGTCCACAGCCCAAGTGCTTGTCTTTAAGCCTGTTTTTGCCTTTGCACTTCCTGTTCAAGAGTGATTTTTGTATTTTTTGTTTCCCAGATTAGTGTGCCTCTCGTTTCAGGAGTGATTTTTAGTTTAGCTTTTTTTTTTTACTGAGTTAGGTCATCCTCGGGCTGGAGCGTCTTTTGTTTGAGTCTGAGTTTTCATGGTCCTAGATAGTTTGAGTGGTACCTCCTCCTACTGGAGCGATTACTTTGATTCCTTTCATAGCCAGTTTATTAAGAGTCATAATATTTATTTATTTTTAGCCCCTGATCTTAGCGTTAAGAGGTTTCATAGCACTTTTTTGTTTAGCACTTTGTTAGAGGTGAATTTAGCTGCCAGTTAATAAAGCCTGCTGTTTTTCCACACCATATCTTTGCCTGAGTCTTGTGTCCTGGTCTGGTCCCTGACAATCCTTGTGTTTACTTGTCAGTTTCTTCTTGTTTCTCCTTGTGTTTGTATGTTGTGGGCGTGGCACATTTCCCTGTTCTCTCTGAGATAATCATGGATGAATCTCACCTCCACCTCCATCAGTTCATCACCTCAACTGCATATAAACCCTGGCCTTTCTCCCATGCCTTGTCAGATCTTTTGTTCAGCTACCATAGTAGTCTATGTTCGGAGCGCTTTAACTGTTGTTCTTTGTGTTTCCACTTGGTTTCCTAGTCTGTTTTTTAACCTCTGAGCCTCTTGTACTCAGGTCCCCCACCATCATCACCTCCTGCCATATACCTGCTTGCCTGCTTTCCACCAACTATCTCTGGACAGTCCACATTCCATGCCCCCATTGTCTATTCCACCCACTGTTTCATCTCAGCCATTCCCTCCTCATCATTGGATGATTTCTTCCCACATCACAAATAAATTCTTCTCCCTTCTATTGCCAACCTCTGTCTGAGCCTGCATTTTTGGGTCAGTTCCTGTTATCATGACAGCTTGGTCAACATCGCTCTGATTCTGCACTACAAAGATGATCATAAAGTCCTCAAATCAAAAGAATCGAGTAGAACCAGAACCTACCGGCCTCTCGAGAAATCTGCATGAAGGCCTCAACGCCACTCTCCCCATAGTTTCCCTCAGAGGCGAGCGTGGAGACGTAGTTCCAGCCCAGAGCTTTGACGATGTCCAGCATGGTCTGGGCCTGGTACGAGTCCGGAGGAACCACCCGAGAGAAAAAGTCGTACCGGTTATTATCACTGAGCTCTGGAGCTGTGGACGCATAGCTCACCTGAGGGATCTGAAACATGGACAATAATCAGTAGTCAATAATCAGTAATCACTGCAGAGCACTGAAGCTGTGTTCACAGAGCTCACCTGAGAGACAACAAACAACACTGGTCAAACTGGAAATACTGGGACACACACACACACAAACAGAGGATTAGTTGTGTAAAAGCTGAATGTGTGTCACAGCTTCAATAATAATCACATTATTTGTGTGTGTGTACTTGTGGGCGGCGGGGGTGGGGGGGATTAATGAAGGATATTAATATGCTCCTAAAAGCAGACCTCGTTATGACAAACACCATCATCATTAGAGACACACTCCACTGGAGTGAATTGAACATGAACATCAGCTCCATCTGTGTTCAGATTCAGTTTCAGGTCCACTCTAGGTTCAGGTTTGAGGTTCAGATTCAGTTAAGGTCATATTGAAGAAAGTGGTACACATTTAATGAATGAAATGTGATGTGGAAAATGTTGTCCATTTTACATCCAGCAGGCCCCTTCCAGCCTACTGAGACCAGGAAGGACTCTGTCAGTCTTTGGCTGAAGTCAGCATCGTTATCCTTTCCATCACCATCTCCAGTGCCCAGCTCATTTCACACGTGGTGGTCTCTGGCCCTTCTTGTAGGGAGCCTCTAGGTCCCCAGCCTGCTCTGATTGTGGTCCAGGTGTACTCTGAGGTATTTTTAAGAGTGAATTACCTCAACATCCCTTGGGATGGAAACAGTGATAGAGTAGGCATAGTCCTGCAAAGGTCCACAATCAGCGCCTTCATTTAAAGAATTTGGCACCCCTTCTTGGTTACTGGAACCAGACACGGTGAGCTCCAGTGTGACCTTTTCTAGCCCAAGGCTCAGGTTGAAGACTGCAGGACTCCACACAGCTGCACAGCACAAGCCTTTTTCAATTTTTGGGCCTGAAGCATTTCCTGAGAGGAGACTTTGGCATCCTCTTCTTACCTGGAAGCCATGTAGGAAAGATGTGGTAGTTTGTATTGGGGAATGGGGTCAGGGTTGAAGGATGAAGTACTGGGTGCAGACTGGAGGATGGTTATAAGCCATTTGGTTGACCATAACCAGTGATGCTCCTCATGCATCTCCAAATCTCCCCATAATCCACATGGCTCTCTAAGTAGAGCCCAATTAACAACAATCATATGGTGTATGGATTAATTAATCTGAGCCATTCTATCCTGGTCCACCATCTGCTTTAATCCAAAGAGATAGAGAGAGGCACAGCAGCAGCAAATCAATAACTAAGTGCAATAACGAGCAATAACATAGCAATAACGATAGTAATAATAGATATGTGGTGGGCATCATGCAGTACCACAGCAGCAGCCATGATCCTTGGTAACCTGCTGGAAGAGAGAGCACAGAAACTCTGGGAGAGACTTTAAGTTAGTAAGATGCATTAATGAGACATGTATGTTTACAAATGGAGAGAGAGAAGCCCCCAGTGCACCATTAAAGTCCCCTGTGTAGGTCTAGGCAGGAAGGAGGACTCAGGTGCAGAGAGGTGAAGGTTTCAGCCAAATTTATTAACAAAAAACCCACTCCAATGGAGGGAAACAAGAAACACTCCCATGTGGTGGAACAAGACAAGACAAGAAAGCTCTGAAAAAAACAATGGACGTGATTAACAAGGCTTGGGTACATGAAGGACAAAGACACTCTGGCACAGGACAAAGGGAGACACAGAACCTATATAGACACACACTGATGGGTAATGGGGAACAGGTGGAGACAATCAACAGCAACAGGTGACACACAAGGGAAGGGCAAGTGACCTGAAATGAGAGGCCAGGTAAATTTAAAAATAAAACAGGAACATCACTCCACTGTGACACCCTGGCAGTCTAGTCCTATAGCAGCAAACGGATGACCTGAGCCGGCAGACTTAAGACTTTCTTTTTTGATAGAGCTTATATCACAAAGGAAAGTCTTAAACCTGCTCTATTGTATTGTCTGCCTCCAGAACCCAAAATGGGAGTGTGTTCCATAGGAGAGGAGTTATCTGACCATGGATGAACACAACAAACAATACTTCCATGATGCATCTATGTCATCCAGTGTTCCTGCTGTTTAGTCTGCTTTTAACAAATGTCAGTTATAATAATCTACACTCACACACACACACACACAAAGTCATTAAAAGCTTTCATTAGTCAGTCATCCTGACACAAACTGTTTAAAACATTAATCCACCAACCAGACAACTTCATCCACTCACTGTCTGTCCGTCTGTCTGTCTGTATACCTGTTTTCAACTGAAAATAGACACAGTCAGAGCTTATGGACTAGTCCATCAACAATCTGGAACATCATTCAAAGATTCAGACAGCCCTGTGTCTGTGACCTTTGACAGGCAGCGCTGCATGAAAAGTTCAGACTCCATGCAAAAACAGATATCATCAAATCCAGAAACACCGCCCACCTATATGTTACTGGTATATTAACAGGTGTATTACCTGCGTGTTACCTGTATATTAACTGATTTATTAAATCAACAAAGTTCAACACCCACTAAGAACATATTTGACTCTGTGCCAAGTATAAGGACACATCTCTCACACTGGTTATACAAGGACCAGCCAGATGGCTCATACCAATGGCTCTGGTAAATGTTGGTTGGGTTCAGGAGTTCCTCAAAGTGCTTCTCCACCATCCAACAATATCCCCAGTCCAGGTCATCAGTTTGCCACCCCTGTAATACACAGCATGCCCTGCTTCCCCTGCCTGAGTCTTCAGATGATTTAAGCTCAAACATGGTGCTTGTTATGGCTAATCCATGACCAGTACAGAGGTCCAATAACAAAGCACTGCTTAGGTTCAGATCAGGCAGGTTTTCCTCCCAATAATTTCTGCGGCGCTCAGCCAGGGAATTGTGAGTATCCCCACACATACCTGGCCCCTGGTGCCTGGGCCCTCTCGAAAAGGAAAGAGTCCAGCCCCTCTGCAGGATTTGGGTTCTGGAACCAGAGCTGCATGTGGAGGTGTGCCCAATTATATCTATATTACCTGTATGATACCCATATATTAACAGGTGTATTACCTGTATGTTAACTGTATATTGACAGGTGTATTACCTGTATGATACCCATATATTAACAGGTGTACCTGTATGTTACCTGTATACTGACCTGTATGATACCTGTACTAATAGTATTTACCTCAAACAGCCTCAGGATGTTAGCCACCATGATAGAAACTGAGCTTGCCGATGCTCCGATCACGCCGACCACTCTCTCTGGTTTCCTGATGATGGGCGACTCTCCGTCAGAGCAGCGGATGTCAGATGTGTCTTTCTGGATCAGCGCTTGGACGAAGGTGAGTGACTGTTCCAGGGCATAGGTGTCTCTGGAGCAGGTGTCCAGGATGCGGGCCCCCAGCGTGATGTTTGGAAGCAGCTCAGGATCGCTGTTGATCTGGTCTAGAGCATACAACATGGCCTCCATACGGTGGATCCCCTTCTCCTTCTTCAGCTCTCCGCACGGCAGACCATGGGGACCACGGGCATGGATGGGAAACAGCCCGCCCAGAGTGATGTCACCAGGTATCTTTATAGAGTGAGGGTGGACGTGCTGTTGGGAATCGCTCAACTGAACGATCGGTCCACCAATCCAGAGCCAGAGAGACAACAGGAGGTGGAGGTGCAGTGAGGACTGATGAGTTTGTCCAATCCAGAGTGAAACGTGATGATGATGATGATGATGATGATGATGATGAAGTGTGAGGGTGAAGGAGGCAGGGCCTAATGATGTCATACTGAGATGCCTTTCAGGAGAGAGTGTTCATACTGCTGTGGACACCTGAGGAGACATCAATCAGTGGAGAGTTTAACTTTAGGTTGACAGTTAGTGATGTCACACAGTGAAACTTACTGACCTTCAAGTGTTTTTATTCAGAAACTCTGAAATCAGACTGAACTAATGAGGTTTGAACGTTGAACTAACGTTGAATGATAGTTTGGACACTGAAGCTGACTGAGAGGATGAAGATTGTGCAAAGCTTCATCAGAGAAAAATATATAAAATATTAAACATGTTTAGACAAGTTCAGACTTAGACTGGTGCTGTATGTTATATATTCTCACATTACAATAAGAAAATATTCTAATATAAAATATGAATACAGTATGAAAATGATTGATTGATGATTGAATGATTTTAAAATGTTTACAATGTCACTAACTGTTTATTATTGGATTAAAAATTCAGTTTGTTATAAAACATATTGGTCAGTTAATTTATATTATATGAGCAGTAATTAATATTAATTAACATTCTCGCGGATGAATAAAAAAAATCTTGACTGGTTTTAAAAATAAGCAGAAAATCTCTGATTTGTTCAAATTGTTTCGATGTTTACATTCATTTAAACCTTTCATACACCAGAACCTTCAAAAAGCAAAGCAAAGCAAAGCAAAGCAAAAAACATCAAAACCTCGCGTTTACTAGGACCTTAAACAACAAGAACCGGGTTCTTTCATTGATTCTGATCTTTAAACTGACTTCAGTCTCCGATTCGAGTTGTTTGATTAATTTCAGAGATAATCGGAACTTACCGGAGTGAGATCCCGTCTCCTCACAGGCTACCATTAGTCCTGAACCCACTCAGCCACCTGACTGCTCCGGTAAAGTGTCCGCTGATCCCGATGAGTCTGTCAGCTGTGAAATCCGGTTCACCTCCTGCTCCTCCTCCAACAGGACTATACCCACCCCTCTGTCAGTCAGTTCGACTGTCTCACTAAAACATGCGGATCCCCCGTTCTTTATATAGTCACAAGCTCCTCTTCTGTGGAGCAAGCTCCCAGTTCTGGTTCTGGAGGCAGACCACCTCTTATAGGTAGAGCTGGCTCAGGTAATTCCTTAGTTATGCTGCTATAGGACTACACTTCCCATGATGCACATCTGCACGTTACTAACTTAACTTCTTCCCCAGAGTTTCTGTGCTCTCTCGTCTCTTCAGGTTCTCATGGCTGCTACTGTGGCCCTGATGACGTCCACATATTTGTATTACTTTAGTTATAACAATAATAATGATAACATCATTATTAATAATAATTTAATTTTTATTGTTCATCTGTGTCTCTAAACTGACTCATTCTCTCACATACACAGCTGATTTATAGAACCTGGACCACACAGCCCTCTGAGGCAAAATGTGTTTTGAGACTTTGGGCTATACAAATAAAATTTGATTTGATTTAAAACCACACGAGTCCATGGAGTGAGTTTTAACGACATTATGGGGTAAAAAGTTTTCATGTATGGTATTAATGTTTAACTTGCAAATAGCACATGAAAATAAATTCATACAGGAGATAGCCAGCAAATTTCAATAATTCCAATAGAAAGTTTATGGAAATTTACCAGAAATGTACACCCATTTACAATAGTGAGGATTTGTTGTTTTAATGCATCAAACAATTATTACAGTCAGAACTCAACACAATGATATTCAGAGAGAACAAACAACTTTGAACATGACGTGAACAGAAACTTCAACAAAGTTCTGAAAAGGTTATGTTTTTATTTCATAGAACTTTATGGAACAGTCCTACGGTCTTAGTTTTACTGGTGTTACCATGACAACTACAGACTGCCTCTGTGATGAACACTAAAGCTGGACTCAATTATCAGTAACATCAACTGTTTGACGTTTACCCATCTAGTCCTCTGTTTTATTTTTTAACTGTACCTGATGTTTGCGCTAAGAGAGCAAGTGTAACCGGAATCAAATTCCTTGTGTGTTCACATACCTGGTGAACAAAAGTGATTCTGATTCTGAAATGTGTATCAGCTGATCTGGCAATAAAATATAAACTTAAGTATGAACTTTTTAAATACTTTTTTTTAATTAACAAATAAACTCAGCCTAGCCTCTGATTGGCTGACAGTCTCTGACCAATCAGCAGCTGGTGTCTCTCTGGTGGCCAGCTGATTGGTCAGTGTCTGTTTGGGATCAGTTTTCTCTGTGGGTGCTCCAACTGGTCAGCATCTCTGAATCCATCAGATGTGATCTGGTATTGGACTGTGGAGTTCATGTGATCTGGAGATTTAAAGATGGCTGCCAACCGATGTGGCCCTGTCCACTGTAGGAGGAGCCTGGTGGTGGGGGCGTGGCCCCAGCTATCCCCAAGAGCAGGGACCAGCTGTGATTGGTTACCATGAAGACGGGTAGTCATCTGGTTAGTTATCACTACGGCGATTTCATGGCTGGTTGCCATGGCGATGAGCTGTTGGGCAAGGCCATTGAGAAGCCGCGTCCTCTGTGACAGCTCATCAAAGTACTTCCTGAAAGGACATGCCACACTGTCAATCACCAGGAGGCGGACACGTGGGTGGTTGGACAGGAAGTCGGACAGCAGATGGAGCTCAGCCAGCAGCTCCACGTAGTCATGGCAACGCACCTGAGAGAGGCGAAACAGATAACCAACCAGAATCATCATAACCTGCCTGTGTGATGACATCACTGTAACACCGTGATCTGTTATGATGACACACAGTCACCATTACCAGAAACATGTTAGACAGGACGGTTTCCACAGTGAAGTTCTCCATGGCAACGTGCTGCTCGTCATCCTCGACCAATAAGGAGCAATGTCGGACAGCCGCAGTGGCAATGTCGACGACTCTCTGAAGCATGAAGCCGCCTTCGGTGTCGATGTAGACCACCTGACCACCGACCCCGCCAAAACACTGAGGCACCTGAACATCGACGGCGAGCTGGAGGCTGAGAGGGAGAAAAACAATCAATCAACCAATCAGGAGAGAACTGTGTGTGTGTGTCTCTCTCTGTGTATCTGTGTGTGTCTGACCACAGTTGTGTTTTTCCCACTCCTGGCCCTCCGCTGATCTCTGTCATCTTTCCGATCTGAACTCCTCCTCCAAGTGCGGCATCCAGCTGAGACGAGAACGTCACAATGTTCCTCAGCTCCCCGTCCTCCTTCTGCAGGAGCTCCAGAGCAGTCAGGGACGCCACTGCTGCTGCTCTCCTCCTCCGCCTCCTCCTCCTCCTCCTCCTCCTCCTCCTCCTCCCTCTCTCCTCAGAGCCTCCAGCGCCTTCTGCTGGTACAGACTGGCCTCTGCAACACAACATAAAACATTTGATCACAGCGTGGACCGGGACTAGAGTCAGAGTCCACGTCATAATAATGACGCAACAATTATTAGTTTTATCCAAACGTTCTATGAGCAGTTAAAACGGTTTGACATAAACACGTTAAATATATATAAATAAATGAATGAGCTAAATGTTGAAGTCATTTTAGAGCTGAAGTATTTCAGCGGACCTCTGCTGAGCTGTGACGGGTCGAGGTCCAGCAGGTCTGCGATGAACTGTAACTCTTGACCGGCCAGTTTGAACTTCGGCCACGGGCTCAGAGGCGGACCGGACGGACCGGACGGACCGGATCCTGTACTAACGGCTAACGGCTAACTGCTAACTTTGACACATCCCGCCATGACAGCTGTCCCAGCATGCCTTTCACCTGTGAGCAGCGGAAAGCTAACTTAAAAAAACAAGCAGCTTTTCCGGCGTATGACTTTCAAAATAAGAGCTGTGAAGTTTGGAGGTTTTTATAAAATGTTACATTTCCGTTTCTGTTTTTAAACTCTCTCACACGACATTTACTCATTAAAAATACTTCTCTTCGCATAAAAAATCTTCTGTTTGTGTCATTCATACATTTAATAAATTCATTATCAGCGTTATAAAGTTGACACCGGAAATCAGCTGACTTGTTTTAACTTGACGCCCCGTTTCGTCACCAAGACGCGACAGAGTTCCGCACGTGAGATTGAGCGAGTGTGTTAAGATTTAACTGAAGGTGAAACTTTACCTGGATCAGACGGGTTCAGGACTCAGGTGGGTCAGGCTTTAGTCTCTTCTGGGTCTGTGTTACTGGTCTAGCTTTCCTCTCTGCCACTATGGTCTACTTTTTAACTTCGTTAATGGCAGAGATCAAAGCAGACAGTATGGTAGTATGGTCTGTAAATAATATTACAAAGAGTACGGTCTAGACCTGCTCTGTATTTAACTGAAGTTATGATATGACGCGATAGAAATTAAACTGAACTGAATTGAATGTGATGTCTTGTCGTTCTCTCGTTGTCATCTTGTTGTTGTTGTTGTTGTGGTTTCTTGTTTTGGCCTTTTTGATCTTTATTGTACAGAGAGAGAGAGATTTATTGCTATAGCTGTTGTTGTCTTGTTGTTGTCTTTGTGGTGTGTTGTTGTTGTCTTGTTGTCTTTGTGGTGTCTTGTTGTCCTCTTGTTCTCTCTTAGTTGTCTTGGTTAGGGCTGTTGTTGTTGTTGTTTATTGATTATATTGTTTTGATTTATTTTATTGTTTCTGTTTCTTGCAGTTTCAGTTTGTAGAGATGGAGAGAGAGGAGGAGAGTACGACTACAACCCAAAGACAGGAGGGAGAAGAGGAGGATGAAGAAGAGGAGGGAGCTGCAGCAAGGAGAGGAGCTGATGATGATGATGACGATGAAGATTCATATGATGATGAGGAGCAGAGAGACGATGATGATGGTGAAAATGCTGCTGAGATGAAGAAGAAGACCAAACAGAAAGGTGTTGGAGTGACTTCCTGTCTTGACAGGAAGTGTATTCCAGGTATTGTGTACCTGGGTCACATTCCCCCGAGGATGCGGCCCAAACACCTGAGGAACCTGCTGTCAGTGTATGGAGAGATTGGCCGCGTCTTCCTCCAACCTGAAGGTGAGACGACAGAGACGGCAGAGACTTCTGAGACGACACAGACAGCTGAGACCACAGAGACGAGAAAGACGACAGAGACCACAGAGATGACAAGGACCACAGAGACGGCATAGACGACAACCGGCTTTACATAATTTATGCTTTGTATACTACAATACCCATTATTTTTGGCTGCTGTTGCTATGGAGAATACATACAGGGTTGTGAATGTTGGAACAGGTTTGGTGAAATGCACCGTGGGAGCCAACTCTGTGATTTACCTGTCCTTGTGTTGTCAGCTGGTCAGGTGAGAAAGAGGAAGAGGAAGGCGGGGCTGAGGAGGTGTGACTTCACTGAAGGATGGGTGGAGTTTAGAGATAAACGAGTGGCCAAGCGAGTGGCATCATCTCTCCACAACACACCGATGGGAACCAGGAAACGCCAGCGCTTCTCCTCGGACCTATGGTCCATCAAGGTACAATCTGCCCAGTTACAGCTATCACAGGGTTAGGGTTAGACTCCTTCTGGTTTGTCAGACCGGTTCTGGTTCAGAGTTTATCTGAGTTTAACTCATTTGGTGCATGAAGCTGATCTATGGCATCATAGCCTCTGTGACCTCATCCGTCCTGAACACACCTCAGTTACAGGTTACAGGTTTACCTGTATGCAGGACTCACGTGGATCATGGCACAGTCGGGGCCGTCAGAATGAAGTGATGCCACTGCCATCAACCAATCAAGCGTCTGTGCTGCAGGAGAATATTTCTGTTTGACAAGGTTCTGTTACGATAACTTGTAGCCAATCAGAGGCAGAGTGAAGACGTGTGTGTCATAGTTCTGCACACACACCTGACCACACCTGTCAGGTGGATGAGGTGCTCACTAACACACATCCTCTGTCCTGCTGCTGAAATCTGAACGCCGGGCACTTTCTGTTGCTGCTGTCAGTGCGGCCGGTGGCCAACATAATTTATCCTGAGACTCTCTTGTCTGTCTCTCTGTTTGTCTCTGTAGTATCTGCACAGGTTCCAGTGGACTCACCTGAGTGAGCGGCTGGCCTATGAGCAGACGGTCCTGCAGCAGAGACTCAGGACTGAAGTATCTCAGGCAAAGAAAGAAACAAACTTCTACCTGAACAATGTCGACAAGAGCGCTCACCTGGACAAGCTGAGGAAGAAGAGACAGCGAGATGGGCAACAGGTAAACAACAAATGATTCAGTTGCTCACCTGAAACTGGCTGTAGCTTCAGTTTAATGTTCAACTTTATTTATCGCCATCAGGTGGATGAGAGGATGTGGGACTTCACTCAGCGTCAGACAGAGGACGAGATCCAGATGAGGAAGAAGAAGAAAAACTCTGTTACCCAGAAGCACATAGACAAGGCCCGCCTCATCCAGCAGAAGAGCCAATCAAATGTCTCCCTGCTGGCCAAGATTTTCAACTCCAGCAAATCAGACAGCTGATTGGCTGTTGGACAAAATTTTCTTTTTCTTTTTTTTTGGTGTTATTAACAAGTTTGTTAAATATTTTGTTCTCACCTTAACAAGCGTGTTACGTCTGTTGTCATTTCGATAATATTATTTTGATAACTGAACAATTGACTTTTTTACCTGTCAGTCTCATGATCATCACTCTTATTGTATGTGATGTCATCATTGTTCACCTGAACAAGTGGTTATCCTGTGATGATGTAACATGTTGTAAATAAATGTACCTTCAGGTGTTCCTGGTTTACAGCTGTTGTATCCACATTATCACCAGCACACTTGTACCTCGGATGGAGTCTTTAGTTTTGGATTCATGGTTTGTTTATGAGGCATTCTGGGTAAACTCCCATCATACATCTCTTTGATTGTGCACGTGACTTACATGACGTGACGTGAATGTTTTAATGACGTCATGTGATTAATAATAATGTCAGCTTATAATTATTCTTGTTATGACGTCACTCCGCTAGATATGTTTGATTGTTTACGTTGTTGCTGGAGGGGGCGGGCGCCATATCGTGACGTCACTCTCGGTACGGTGTGTCTCGGTCAGGACGCACCGGAGGAGCCGAGCAGCAACATGGCTGCAGATTACTGGGAGACAGCAAGATCCGAGACTGTGTCAGCCTGAACCGAGCTCAAAACAATCCGGGACGGATCGGGACAAACCATCCCGGTGAGTACGACACACCGCCGAGCCCATTGTGTATCTGGGACACCGACTCATTCCGTCCTGACAGAGCCGTTAACGGAGCTGCAGATTGAGACAGAACGCCGCTCCGCCTCCGCTGCTATTTATAACAGTGATGACATTTACGCAGCAAATAGACCGAGCCCGACCAACACACACACTGAACATGAACGGATCCGACCAACACACACGGAGACAGAAACAGAACCACGGCTGTTAGCCGACTGTCAGGTGTTAGCATGTTAGCTGTCAGGTACATAACCTGTCTGTCTGTCAGTCAGGTGTTAGCATGTTAGCTGTCAGGTACATAACCTGTCTGTCTGTCAGTCAGGTGTTAGCATGTTAGCTGTCAGGTACATAACCTGTCTGTCTGTCAGTCAGGTGTTAGCATGTTAGCTGTCAGGTACATAACCTGTCTGTCTGTCAGTCAGGTGTTAGCATGTTAGCTGTCAGGTACATAACCTGTCTGTCTGTCAGTCAGGTGTTAGCATGTTAGCTGTCAGGTAGATAACCTGTCTGTCTGTCAGTCAGGTGTTAGCATGTTAGCTGTCAGGTACATAACCTGTCTGTCTGTCAGTCAGGTGTTATCATGTTAGCTGTCAGGTACATAACCTGTCTGCCTGTCAGTCAGGTGTTATCATGTTAGCTGTCAGGTACATAACCTGTCTGTCTGTCAGTCAGGTGTTAGCATGTTAGCTGTCAGGTACATAACCTGTCTGTCTGTCAGTCAGGTGTTAGCATGTTAGCTGTCAGGTACATAACCTGTCTGCCTGTCAGTCAGGTGTTAGCATGTTAGCTGTCAGGTACATAACCTGTCTGCCTGTCAGTCAGGTGTTAGCATGTTAGCTGTCAGGTAGATAACCTGTCTGCCTGTCAGTCAGGTGTTAGCATGTTAGCTGTCAGGTAGATAACCTGTCTGTCTGTCAGTCAGGTGTTAACATGTTAGCGGTCAGGTAGATAACCAGTCACTCAGTAAGCCAGGTGTTAGATTGTACTGAGGTTTCAGATGTTTTAACTCATATAGTGTGTTTATCTTGTTTTTTCATGTCTCGGGCACTTCCCTTATTTGCTGTGTGTTTTGCTGAGTCTGGCAGGGAGAGATAGTTATAACTTAATAGTACAAGGACAGGAGAGACAGATTAGAGAAGTATCATTGACTCAGACTGACAGACTGACTCAGTTTTTAGCACTTTAGCTTTGGGTTAAGTTCCCAGCCATGGGGCGGCCCGTGGCGTAGCAGGTTAAGCGACCGCCCCATGTATGGGGGCTACAGTCCTCGCTGCAGCGGCTCCGGTTCGACTTCCGCATCGGACGCCCATTTACTGCATGTCACTCCCCCTCTCTCTGCTCCCTGTTTCCTGTCCATCTTCAGCTGCACTGTCATTAAAGGCATAAAACGGCCAAAAAAATAATCTTTAAAAAAAAAAAAAATTCCCAGCCATGGAGGTTGATGTAGTGAAACGTCTCTGAACAGGATCTGCAACCAGTTTATCATAGTTATGTTCATGACTGAGTTCTGGACCCGTGTACTTCTTTATACAGTATTCTGGTACTCTAGCCTTGATTTCCTTTTTACCTGTCCAGGTGTGCTCTCCAGGCTGGCTGCCCAGCCCTCCTCAGTGTCACACCCACCCCTGCTCTCCCGCCCCCCCCTCATGGAGAGGATGAGGAAGATCAAACGGCAGCTGTCACTCACTTTGGGGAGGGGAGGGGTTGGGGGAGGGGACAGGATGTTGAGTGACTCCACGAACCAGGAAGTGACATCACACAGTGACTCAGGTAACACACACACACACACAGATGTTATCGGCAGGTCTGCGAATATAATCATTATTTAGGATCAGGTTTATTGTATAAATCTCTGAACATGTTTGGTCAGAGGATCTGAACTTGGTCTTGGTCCCAGATCAGTCCTTCACTTGCACCAAATAGAACAATCTGGTGCTGCCTGTATCACTGAAGAGGAATGGGTTGTTATCTAATCAAATCAAATCAGATTTTATTTGTATAGCCCAAAGACATAAAATACATTTGCTTTGGGGGGGTTTACAGTCTGTACAGGGAGTGACTCCCTCTGTCCTTAGACCCTCGGTTCCCCTTTAACAGGGAAAACATGTGGAAGAAAGCTCAGGAAGAGCCACAGAGGAGGGATCCCTCTGCCAGGACGGACAGACGTGCAATGGATGTCACATGTACAGAACAATCAACACAAACATGTTGTACAATTACAATGAATGATAAAATGATTACAGTAGCAGTGGAACCTGTGATAGAGAGACACAGATGCACAGCAGCAGCCACCACCACCACCTCACATTAACCTCTCCCATCCACCCTAACTTCTCCCACCTCCTAATCCCTCACACTTGTCTTGAACCACTTACCTGAACTCTTGCCACCTCTGTTCCCTGTCCCCATCAGAAGTGGTGTCTCTTCGTGGTTCGTCTGGAGGTCTGAAGGTTCGGGGTTCCTCCTCTTCAGTTCAGTCCCTTCTTCAGTCGTACAGCAGCTCTCTGAGGAAACCTCGAGGCCTCGGACGCAGCCTGAGCTCATACCTGAACCACACCACAAGACTGGGTACTAATACTGCAAATACATGTACAAGCACTGCACTACCTGAAACCACATTACAAGACTGAGTACTAATACTGCAAACACAATACTGTGTGTGTAATTTAGTGTGTATTAGTGTGTGTGTGTACTTTACTATGTATTAATGTTTTTCATTGTGTATTACTTTGTGCATTTCCGTGTGTACTTCAGTGTGCTTCACTGTGTGTACTTCAGTGTGTATTACTGTGTGTGTATTTTCAGAGATTGTCCACGAGGACGTTAAGATGAGTTCTGATGGAGAAAGTGATCCAGCTTCTTCTTCAGACGGAGTTCAGAGTCCAGTTCGAGTCCGACTGAGGAACAAGAAGATCTCTACAGAGGTACATAAGTGATACACAACTAATACACAAGTTATACACAACTAATAATTCAATTTTATTTATGTAGTGCCAAATCATAACAAAAGTTATGTCATGACACAACTGATACACATCTGATACACAAAAAGTACACACTGATACAACAACTAATACACTGTCTGTATGTTTCCTGTTTTCCTGTCTGTCGCTCTGTTTCCTATCTCACTCTCTCTCTGTTTTGTTTCAGGACATCAACAAACGTCTCTCATTACCGGCCGACATCCGTCTTCCAGACGGTTATCTGGAGAAGTTTAATCTTATTGGTCCAGCTCTGTTTGAGCAGCCAATCAGCAGGCGGCTGCGCAGAGTGTCTCTGGTACATCAACCTGTTTCTACTTGACTTGTTTTACTCATTGCTTGAAATTTTCTATCCAGGGTCATGTGTGGGACTTGAGGTAGAGGTCTGCGCGGGACTGAAAATTCAGTCCCGCCTGCCATACTTTGTCCTGCTCCTGCCCGCAAATCCCGCAAGACGTGGACGTTATTTCTCATGAAAGTTCTTTTCATTGCCTTGGGAAATTAAACACGGTGAGCTTAGCTGAGCTCTCCACGGACCGATCCTTCACCTAGGGCACGTAGCGAGGGTGCGTGGTGCCAGGCATTTTATTTTATACACGTTTTTAGTTTTGCGGGACTGCAGCTTATCACCCCTCCCGCCTGCAATGACCTTTCAAAATTTGTCCCGCGCCACACTGCTTTCTGCCGGGTCCTGCACACTGTGGTGACCAGAGTCAAAGGAGGTGAATGCTGCCTTCATAGACATAATAGATAGCTTGATGTTGGCATTTCATTAACATAAACAGACAACAATGTCTCTGGGCTAGAATGTGCTGACAGCAACCCTAACATGGTAAAACATTCTCTGTGTCTACTTCTGGGTGTTTAGTGTTTGTGGTGTTATCTGTAGAGGTTTAAAGTCTGGCCACCAACATGAGTTTAGCAGAATGTGAGACTCCGATACTTCTGATTAACTTTGAGAGTGTCTCTAATTCTCCTTGGCTTCAAGCGTCAGTAAATATTACAGCATAAGACATTGTAGTCTGAACACTGAATGAACTCCTGACCTCAACATTGACCATTGAGGTCAGCAATTTCTCCACAACACTTAATGTTTTTTACTTGACCTGTTTCTACTCTACAGGGTTCTGTTGTATTTTACTTTGGAAAATGTTCATAATTTGCTCTATATTACAATGACCGTGCCTGTCTGTCTCTTTTTGTCTCTCTCTCTTTGTCTGTTTTTCTCTCTGCAGTCAGAGATTGGTTTTGGGAAACTGGAGACATACATTAAACTGGACAAACTAGGAGAGGTTAGAATCTGTTTCATAAAATTAAATTCAGAATTTGCTCGGCCCTCTCGGGTGGATTTCTCAGTCTCGCTGTGTGTTGGACTCTTTGTCTGACCAGTTCATTCAGTCTGCTGGTCTCACTGGTTTACCCCTGAAAGCAAATATGATTGATAAACCATCCTTATTCCACCAGTTTGAGTCTTCCAGTACGAGTCCACCAGCATCAGTTCATTCTCTCACCTGTCTCCCTCTCTCACCTGTCTGCCTGTAGGGGACCTATGCCACGGTGTACAAAGGTCGCAGTAAACTCACCGATAATCTTGTTGCTCTGAAGGAAATTCGACTGGAACACGAAGAAGGAGCTCCATGTACTGCGATCAGAGAAGGTACTACAGTATTATTACTATAGGATTAATACTGTACTACAGTACTAATACTCCTGTATTATACTATAGTATGGTAGTGTTTTGTGCGTATATTCATGTGTTTTCTTTCTCAGTGTCACTGTTAAAGGATCTGAAACATGCCAACATTGTCACGCTTCATGACATCATACACACGCAGAAGTCCCTCACACTGGTGTTTGAGTATCTGGTGAGATACACACACACACAATAGTGTATTATCTGTTTGTTGTTTCGGTGTATAATGTGTATGTTTGAGTTTTTTGTGTGTATTGATATAATTTAGATCCTTTAATGATGTTTGTATTCTTTTAGGACAAAGACCTCAAACAGTATCTGGATGATTGTGGAAACATCATTCATGTTCACAATGTCAAGGTGAGGAAACATTTAATCTCTCTTACTGTTAAAGCATTTGCTTAGTAAGAACACTTAACCGACAATGCATACCACAGGCAGGCATAGGCTGAGAAAGTTTAACAAAAAGTTGCAGGTGTGGAAGCAGAGCAGGTGTGGATCAATGAAGTGGCAGAAGAAATTAGGTCATCTACGTCCAGCCTGCACAGACAGGGAAGACAAGACCAAACAAAGAACACAACGGGCAGGGAAAACAGGAAAATAGAAAAGACTTTACTGTCAATCACGTTATAACTTAAACATAATTAAATAAAATAGTTCATTCGTTTTTTTCTCATCTTTACTGTTTTTCCTTCATCTTTATGTTTTTTTCTCAATAATTGCTTGTTTTTCTCCATTTTTTTTCACATCTTTGCTGTTTTTCTCTCCTCAGCTCTTTCTTTTCCAGTTGCTGCGAGGTTTGTCATACTGTCATCGGAGGAAAGTTCTCCACAGAGACCTGAAACCCCAAAATCTGCTCATCAATGAGCGGGGAGAGCTTAAACTGGCAGACTTTGGTGAGTTTGCTTTTGAGTTTGGTGTCAATGTATGAATGTGTCATGTGATGTGTAGAAACGCCTTGAAGTGGCAAAAGATTAGGAAGGCACAATATAAATATGGTACATTTACCATTCAAATCTAATGTAGAGCTACCTCCCTCATAATAATGCCCCCTGCCAAATGAATGTAATGGAATTACTCAGGTGTTGTATGCTTTTAGGGTTGGCCCGAGCAAAGTCAATTCCAACGAAGACGTACTCTAACGAGGTGGTGACACTGTGGTACCGACCGCCAGATATCCTACTGGGCAGCACAGACTACTCTACTCACATCGACATGTGGTCAGTACTGTTGTGCTATTGCACTATACTGTAGTACTACGACATGATGGTAAAACTGATCAGCTGACAAAAGTTACCAAACCAACAAATATTCTTCTGTAGTGAACGTGAACTGAATAATTGATATTCATCAACATCACATCAACTGACCCCTTTACTCTGTCTGTCTGTAGGGGTGTTGGTTGTATCTTCTATGAGATGGCAACAGGCCGACCCCTATTTCCTGGTTCCACAGTGGAGGAGGAGCTTCATTTCATCTTCAAACTGCTGGGTAAGAGCGAATCAGCTTCTGTGTAATCACAGAAGAGCTTATCAGCTGCATTTATTTGTATACTGTGTAATTTGTGCATACCTCATGTTTTTTGTGTGTTTTGAACGTTTTTGTGTGCAGGAACTCCCACAGATCAAAGCTGGCCTGGAATCAATTGCAATGACGAGTTTGTGGCATACAACTATCCTCAGTACAGAGCAGAGAGACTGAGTAACCACACTCCCAGGTACAAAAATTGTACTACACAGTTACACAACTATACTACAAAACACTTGTACACATGAATATTGCCTTTCCACTAATATCGACTGACCTTTTTGTTATTTCTTATTTTTTTGTCAGAACCAAAAAATTACAAGTGAAATAAAATGTGTGTGTGTGTGTGTGTGCTCATGTGTTGCTCAGGCTCAGCAGTGAAGGAGTCGAGTTGTTGTCAAAGTTCCTGCAGGTCAGTAAATGTCTCTTTTTTTTGTTAATACATAAAGACATTCCAATAAGTCTTTGTCTACTTTTTTAAACTTCAGTTTGAGGGAAAGAAGAGGATCTCAGCGGATGAGTCGATGTATCATCGTTACTTCAGTAACCTTGGAAACAGAGCAACAACACTTCCTGATAGTAAGTTTCAGCACAATCCTTGATCCCTGATCCACTGTGATGCCACTGTGATGTCACAAGCTCACTCTGTTGTTTCAGCTACATCCATCTTCACTCTGCCTGAGATTCAACTTGAAAAAGAAACAACAAGAGTGACAGTCACACCTGATCCAGGTAACATGGTCACACTCAATTTGGGTGATGCGGCCACACCCGATCGGGGTAGGGTTAGTGTTCTTGTTTAAAAGTCAACTTTGAAAAAATAAAAAGACCAAAACATTTAATGAGAAGCTCGATGATTGTGACAAGACTGAAAGTACCATGATTGGAGGTGTTGAGCAGCCGTTTTGTTGAATCTGAAAAGGAAAATTTTATCAATTTATATATATATATATATATATACACACACATTTTTTTTCTGTCCAGAAAACAGTCCGGCCAGGAGGCGGAGTCTGCTCTTCTGACATCATCAGAGAGGCGGGGGTAGTTCTTCTGACATCATCAGGGAGGTGGAGTCTGCTCAGGAAAGGAAAATATATGGCTTTTGCTGCTGAGAAAACAGGAAGTAAATATACACAAGACAGACAGTGACAGATGCAATAATAAATCACAGCAGCCATCTGACCAATCAGTGAAGAGCATGTTATTTCTGATGACAACAGGTTGACCTCAGTACATGAACAGTCTTCCATTTTTGCTAAAAAACTGTTCCCAGGATCCTGGAATTCTGTCATGGATACACCTGGATACAATCAGGTATCACCTGTGTGACAGCAGCAGAATGACATCAGTGATGACGTGTCAGATTGATGTTTAAGTCCACCTGTAATGAACTCTTTAAATCAATGAGTAATATTTATGATTTATAGTATACAGCAACTCAAAAGTGTGAACGCAGACAGGAAGTGCTGCAAACAGACTGTATATATTGCAGAGAGCCGAGGAAGACGTCTAAAGGGTTAATATTCTGCTTTTGTTTCCACAGAACAGTGTTATTTATTATGAAACCTACTAAAACTCACTGACAGTCACAGGAGAAGCCATGTTTGTTTGTTTAAACAATCTGATCAATTTCATTCTCAGTGTGACACTGTTTCTGCATGTGTGTTGTACACTTGTTAAAATAGTAATATATAAAGACTAATACTGTAAAAATACTGACATTGTTAATATATTTATATGCATTAACATTTAGTGTAAATCTGCAGTATACAGCTGCGAGCTGTTTTCTTTCTATTGCTATTTAACCCAGAAGTTTATTTTAACAGCATTTTCAATTTATTTGTTGCTTATATTTTTATTGGAGGTCAACAGGTTGAAGAGGATGATGTGATGTCAGCAGAGCTTCAATCAGAGCATTGCAAAGAAAAATGTTTCTGTTCACAAGCTTGAGGTAAAAGACAGATGACTGATGTTGATGCCAAGCTGACTGTCTGACGACTCTGAGAAAGACAGGAAATTTTAAGTCACCTGCTCAGAATCCAAGTGTCTGTGGGTTTCAATTGAGCACTTGGGCAGGAAGTACAGGAGGTGGTTTTTTAATTGGTTCTGACAGCAGGCTTGGTTGAGGATTGGCTTATCTGTGGTCAGGATTGACAAGGATTTTGTCTTCTTGTCCCTGCAAAACCTCTTGCATTTTCTTTTCAGGTTCAGGAACGTTGATATCTTCAAACTGTTGGATGTTGTTTCTGGTGTTACTTTTTATTTCTTAGATTTAAAGAAATATAGAATCTTCTTGATCAGAAGACCATAATGATTGATCAGTGTTAATGATAACAATGAGTTTGACAGTGTTTTGTAAAAATGTCATATGTACACATTTGTATGTGAGGTTAGAAATATACAGCAGCCATGAAGATAATTCACATTTTTCCTGTTCTATTAATTAGCAGTGAAATTGATTGTTGATCAGAAGTCATTAAAATACAAAATAATTGATTCCAGATGTGTTTTGAAAGAGAAAACAAATGTCCAAACTTCAGAAACATAAACGTGACAATGAAAACTTCTGCATTCACTATTTTTATGTAATTGAGGTTTAAGAGTTGAGATAGTGTAGCTTCACATATTTTTCTGTTTCTCAGGATGAATTCATTTAAATTTCATCCACTGAGAAGCAAAGTGAATCAATAAAAAATCCAGGGGATCACTTTTTAGAATATCAAAGAACTTTTCTGTTTGAAGGAAGTGATGTAACGGGGTAGAGTCCACGTTAGTGCTGGCTTTATGATGAATTACTGTTGAATGTAACTACCGAAACGGTTTACAGTAATTTGTACAGTTAATTATTACAGATCATTTTTAATCTGCAGTGTCCCGTTATTTCTTAACTGCTGTTCAACTGCACAGAAAACAGCATTTAGATCTAAAACAAAAGATGCCTGGACCCAGATCACTCAGTAAACCTGGTACAGTAGCAGGTTACTGAGACAGAGGCAGAGACAAAGAGTGAAAACCAGCGGTTAATGTGACAATATCAGGGCTAGCTTATACAGGCAAGTGTGAGAGAAATCAAATATTTATTTGTTTGATTTGTTTTATTGTCCAGCATCAGAGTTGAATCACTGAACAGAAAACAAGCCCCTGACCTCAGATCTGAGAAAGAGCTGCCTATTGTTTAGTTAGTTAAATTATTTTTTATCAGTTCCAGTGTTCTCCTCCTGGTCTGTCAATATAAAGAAATAACAGATTTAAAAATCTCTGAATGGAACTCTGTTATGTTTTTATTTAACTTTAGAATAAATCAAATGCTGAGCTGTGTTTTTTGGCTACATGGATTTAGATGCTGGTTTCTCTGCTTTTGTAAATTAACTGCTTAGTTTTGGTCAAGTTTGGTCTAAAACAAAAGATGCACTGCCAAAATGTTCTGCAATACTGTACTGCATGATAGGATTCTTCCAGATAACTTCTATGCTGTTTATTCTTTGACTATTCTTCCGTCTGCCAAGAAAGCACTGCAATGTATCTGATGCTATAATGGATGTGCATACTTGAAATATCAAGTATGGAAAGTAAAGTATATCCTGTTATTGTGTCAATTATGTTTACTACATGTATTCTGGACATATTTATGATATATAAATCTACATTAAAATGTATTTATTATCAGCATTGGTAGATTATTTTGTGTTTGAGATGTTTATACAGGAGAACATACAGTGGTTCCCCTGTGGTCCCATGAGATACACTTTAATGTAAATAACTTTTAACGGAAGGCTATAGAGAGATGAGGCCGAGTTACCCAGATCACGCTCGGCCAGCCGCTTCCAACGAGCCCGCCCCCAAGCCGGTGGGACTCCCGCTTCTGGAGCCCCCCCCCCCCAATCCACAACCCAGCCCAAAGCAGCACTTTATCTGGACTGCAGTGTCTTGACTATTGGCTGAGAGAGGCTGGGGGGCTCTCTGAGGGGACGAGGGGTTAAAGGGTTAGGGGAATGTAAACTATCTCAATGACTCCCCCCTTGTGGTCTGACGACGCACACGGTTTGATGTGGGGAGTGGGCACTGGCTGGCGCATATCACTCAGGCAACCACCTCTCGCTATGCACTGCTGGTATCGGATGGGGGGAAGGGGGACACCGTATGACCACATCAACACCATAAGTCAGGCCGGGGTCGGAGAAAAGATAGATGGGGAAGACGAGGCTGAGAGGAGGCGAACGGGTGTACAGAAACGGGAGATGTGGCTACATCTTCACCCACTCTGTGCCAACAAAAGCCTGGGGAGTGGATGGTTGGGTTTAGGCGAGGGCTACGTGTGGTTAGGGTCAGGGTTAGGTGAAGGAAATCTATCTCAATGACTCCCCCCTTGTGGTCCGACGACGCACGCGGTTTGGTGTGGGGAGTCAAGGGCAAGGCCCTGGCCAGCGCATGTCACTCGGGCGACCACCCCTCGCTGTGCATGACCGGTGTCGGGTGGGGGGAAGGGGGATGTCAGATGGCCGCCCCAACACACCGGAAGGAGGGAGGAGGAGAAGAAAACCAAGCTTATTGGACCCTGGAGAGCACCACACGGGGTCTCAGAAGACGCGGGCCCGAAACCAGATGGCTCAGGGTCCGGCCCAGAGACCCAGGAGTAGACTAGGGTTAGGATAAGACTCTGGAGAGCATGCCAAGGAGTCTCAGAGGGTTAGGGTTAGGGTGTGGGAAGTACCCCCTCCGGTAAGGGAGGGAGGGTGCGCTGGCCCTCCACCCGGTAGACCTCCCGTATCCCCAGTCCCGCGAAGGCTGCTCAGGCTCTCGACGACGGCGTCTGCCGTATCGGACCGTTGTCCAATCCTCCATACTCCAGAATTAAAAATAAAAACACTTTCCCAAAAATGAGGAAAGGAAAAACTGTAAAACTGTGAATAAATAATAAGGCTTCGAAATGTTTTTTCCAAAAAAATATATTTATTTTTTACAACAAGATAAAAATAAAAAAATAAAAAAATAAAATAAATTTACAAATAAAATAAGGTGTGCGGGCGACGTTTCGACCCTACTGGGTCTTCTTCAGGCCTTGCACACCAAAAGCAATACTGAATAATAACTCCAGTCTCTATCTGCTCTCTCCTAGAGTCCTGGCCGAAGTGAGCTCCTGCTCTCCTCCTCCTTATATATGCTTACCAGGCTCCGCCCCTTTTCGTGTCCGGTAAGTCCCCGGTAAGTTCCCGGTACACGCATTTTAACTATATACAATGGTTTTATACATAGAATAAACTTAAAAAATAAATTAAATGACAGCATTATGTTTTTACAATGATATTTACATCGAATAGACATTAAAAAATGAAATCAATGACAAAATTATGTTTTTACATATAATGAACTAAAGAAATTAAATAAATGACCAAGTGTGTATTTACAATGTCTTTTTTAACATAGAATAAACCTCAAAGATGAAATAAATGACAACATTAAGTATTTACAGATGGTACAATCATTGTAAAACAACAATTTTTATGTATTTTTAAATTTTTAAGCTTTTTTTATGTATTTATGTTTTTTCTTACCAACACTCAACTATTTACAATTTGTATTTTAATTTTTACCCAGTGATCATAATGAGAATAATAAAAGTAGTCTGACCTTATTTTTAATGAATGAAATTGTCCTTAACTTATTTTTTATCATATAAGGTAAGTAAAAATAAAATTAAATTAAGAATAAACATAAAGGTTCCGGATACGTAAGGATGAAAACAGGTGAGTAATAGGTAAGTAGGGTTAAAGGTAAGTGATTTTTTTCAGAAAAGAAAAAGGTAAGTAAAGGTTCAAGCCAGGGTTGAAATGATTAGGGTTAGAAACAATAAAGATTAGGGTTAGGGTAACAGGTAAAGGAGTATACAAGTAAGTGGTTAGGGAAAGTGGTTGGGGTTAGGGTTAGGGGTTAGGGCCATAGGTGAGTCTATGGTTAGGTTTAGGGCAAGATACAAGAAAGTGGTTAAGGTAAGGGTAAGTGGTTAGGGTTAGGGCCATAGGTGAGGGTTGGGTTAGGGTTAGGGCAAGATACCAGGGTTAGGGTTAGGGGTTAGGGTTAGGGGGTTAGGGAAAGAGAAAAACTCCCTCCGCGGTGGGAAGGAGGGTGCACTGGCCATCCTCTCCACGGCCCTTCCTCCACGCCAGTCCCAGGTCTGCTGCTGGCGGGTTTCGCTGGCGGCGTCTACCATACTGGACCTCGTCCAGCCATCCATTTTGAAAAAAACTAAACAGAAAACACTCCCAGTATGGGAGGAAAAACTCCAGAAAAAATAGTATAAAAAGGTTAAGAAAAAAGAGAGTCTCTTAATTTAAGAGATATTTTATTAACAAAAATATAAAATGTACAAACTGTACAAACCTGCAACGTTTCAACCTTCAATGGTCTTCTTCAGGCTAAAATGTTACAATTAACAACACCACTCTCTCTGCAGATGTTGACTGCCTGAGGATCAAGGGAGAGAAATGAGAATCTCCCTCTCCCCTCCCTTATATAAGGTCCTGGCTCCGCCCCTTCCGGCTTCCGTCAGGTCTCCGGTGTATGTGTCCGTTGATATACAAAAAACACTGTTTTTAACCTTTTAAAACACTCCAAACATACATAAAAAATCATAAACTTATTTTTACATGAACATAGAACAACAAACTTATTTTTAATCATACAATATTAATGAAATTCACATTTTTTTAACCATAAAATACTCCCATTCTCTCTTAGGTTTCATTCCCTAGGTTTCAAGGCCCCCCCTTAGGTTTCATTTCTCTTAGGTTTCGAGGCCCCCCCCTTTTTTAAGTTTCATCTTCCTTAAGTTTCGTTTTTGTCAAATGCTGTGTTTCTCTTTAGGTCACTTCCTCCACAGGTTCTTGGTAAGTATTAAGTATATTTATTTTTCACCCCTTATTTTTAATTATTAATTTTTTCGTTGTCTATTAAATTGTATTAGACTGTATTAAATTATGTTCAATTACCCTAAATGAAATCTTTTAACCAATTACAGGTAAGTATAAACAATATTAACCATAAAGATAAGCCTGATTCGGGTTACAGACAGGTGAAAGATTAGGATTAGGCATAAAGGTAAGTAGGGTTAGGGTTAGATAGGGTTAGGGTTGGGGTTAGGGCTACAGACAGGTTGAATGGTTGGGGTTAGGCATAGAAGTAGGTGTGGTTAGGGTAAGGGCTACAGACAGGTGAGTCGCTAGGGTTAGGAAAAGTTAGGGTTAGGGTTAGGGGTTAGGGAGAGGGTCATGAGCCGGTCCCCCACGCTGGGGGTCCGGGTATGCACGGCCCCCCACCTGGAACCAGCTCCCTCCCAGTCCCGGGTTCGAAAATCCTGTGGGGGGCGGCGGGCCCCCCGTCGGCCGTAACGGACAACTGTCCACTCAGCCATCATCCATAAAAACCAAAAAACAAAAATTACACTTCCAAACAACTAAAAACTACTGCTCAAAACTGAAGCTAGCAGCGAAACAACTCTATTTAGATTTGCGCTCTAGGCGATAAAAAAAGAAAAAGTTAAAAAACAAAAAACTCCCTTGTTTTTATCCAAAAATTAAAACGTGCCCAAGGTCGCGACGTTTCGACTCTAATCGAGTCTTCTTCAGGCGATGGGCACCTTCAAAAACGAAAAAACGCTGAAAAAACGATAATAAAATATAAAAGTTCAGCTGCAGAGCGATGAGGTGTTGCTCGGTCGATGGCTGGAGCTGAAATGAGCTCAGTGGCAGTGAAACTGTGCCTATTATAGGCGTGGCTTGGCTTCGATCTCTTCTTTTTTATTTTGGCTTTGCCTCTTAAGTTTCGTTTCTTTCCCCATAATGAATTTTAACCCTATAGTTGCTGAATGAATTTTAATATGTATATAAATAGTATTTTAAACTTATTCTTGTATTTATGAACTTTGTAAATAGTTTTTAATTCATAAATAGTTTTTTAATTGTAAATACTTTGTACTTGTAATAGATTTTAGATTGTAAATAGTTTTTTGAATTGTAAATAGTTAAATATCAAAATTAAAAGAAAAAACCTATAAAAATAAATAAAAGTAAAACAAAAATAAAAGAATAAAAATAACAATAAACCTAAATATATAAAAAATATAAAAAAAGATAAAACCCAAAAAATGAAAAATAAGAAAATTAAAATTAAAATTAAAATTAAAATTAAAATTAAAGAACTTAGGGTTAGGATAGGAAACCAAGGTTAGGTGAGGTTAGGGTAAGGAATAGAGGGAAGGAGTAGTTAGGGTTAGGCAAGAGGAGGAGGGGGAGGTTAGGGTAAGGAATAGAGGAAAAGGAGTGGTTAGGGTTAGGCAAGAGGAGAGGGAGAGGTTAGGGTTAGGAAAAAAGGAAAGGAGTGGTTAGGGTTAGGCAAGAGGAGGGGGGGAGGTTAGGTTTAGGGCAAGAGGAAGGGTTAGGTTAGGGTTAGGAGAGAGGGGAAGGAGAGGTTAGGGTTAGGCAAGAAGAAAGGAAAAAAGAAAAACCAAATAAATAGAAAAAATAAAATTCGGCCCTACACATCCAATTGGAGTTACACCCTGATTCTCAAGCCAAGCCGCTCCACCATAATTATGACTCAGCCATCACCATTATGCTTCAGATACAGGGGAATCAGTTATATTTGACATTAAGGCCAAATGGTTCTAGAGTTTTGTAACCTATAAATCCATTGTCTTTCTACACTACGTCTTTGTGTCCGTGTCCAAGTTGAATTCCCCTGTATCCCAGCCACCCGAAGCATTCTGCAGACCATGTAACACAAAATGCCTAACTAAGGGAGTATCCATATGTCTCCTCCTTTGAATATTAAATCTATGTTGCCACATACGTGTCCGTATGGAGTTACTTGTCTCTCCAATATATTGTTTTCTACATCGTTTACAATAGATCATATATACACAGTTTGATGACCGTGGCGTAAACTCTTGGTTTATCGCAAACATTTTCTTATTTATTCTATTACGTACAACCTTAACAACTGAGAACTCCTCCAAATCCTTGACCTTAGGTGGTTGTAACGGGTCTAATTTGGCTCTAACTAAAATGTCTTTTTAAATTCCTATTTTTCCTATAGGCTGAGATGACTTGATGTCCATCCAAGATCCCCGTATTACCCACCAACATCTGGAAATTATCCTTTAAGGAATGATTCAATTTAAGACTCATAGAAGAAAATTTTGTGACTAATGGAATAATTGAATTCCTCTGAATTTGTTTTTTTCTCCCCGAAAGTGTGAAGGCATTGTTTAAGGAAGGATCTTGTGTAGCCCTCCTCTTCCTTAGGGCCCCAAATAAAATCCTCACAGCTTCCCAAAAACTATTTCTTTGCGTACAAATCCTGTAGAACCGCAACAACTGAGACTTAATTATGCCTCTAAACGTATGTCTTGGATGGAAGCTTTTTCTAAATAACAATGCATGTGTATCCGTTTCTTTAAAGAATACCTTCACATCCAGAGTTCCATTGTCATCAAAAGCCGGTCCTTTATAAACTGTTGTGTCTAGGAAATCTATTGTTTGTTGATTCGTTACGTATTTGAGTTTTATTGACGGGTCATGAGTGTTTAAAATTTTCATAAATTCTTCAAAGTCCTCCTCTGAATAACCCCAAATCCCCCATAGATCGTCAAGGTACCTATAATAATGAAGAGGCCTTTTAGGACATTTAGCAAAGACTTCTTCCTCCCAGTTTGCCATGAATATGTTGGCGTAAGCTGGGGCAAATCGTTTCCCCATGGCTGTCCCTTTAATTTGAAGATAGTATTTGCCATTAAAAAGAAAGTCATTTTTAGTTAAATTTATTTCCAACAGTTTCAAGACCTCTTCATCTGGTCTCTCGGGATTTGGGTGTTTTTCAAAAATCCTTTTAACCGCTTGTAACCCCGCTTGAATATCTATATTTGTATATAAGCTTTCTACGTCCGCACTAAAAAAGATTGCATTCCTAGGAATTTTTAATGTTTTAATTATATCAATGAAATGATACGTGTCCTTAATATAGGAAGGATGGATAACCGATAGTGGATTTAAATAATAAGTTATGAATTCAGCTGTCTGATAGGTTTCTGATCCACAATCTGATACAATTGGTCTTCCCGGTGGTATTTCGTGTGGTATTGTCCACTTATCCAGATCTTTATGAATTTTTGGAAGGATGTAAAACCTCCGTTCCCTCGGATTCTTCTCCCCTTTAAGGTAATCGTGTTGTTTTTTATTAATAAATTTCTTGTCTTTTAATGTATCCAATATTGAATGAACTAAAGGTATTGTTGTATGAAATATCGGCCCATCCAGTTTCCTATAATAAGTCGCATCATTTAACTGACGCTCGACCTCAAAAACATATTGATCCCGTCCCATGACGACCACCGCGCTCCCCTTGTCCGCTGCTTTAATAACTATGTGTTTGTTTGCCCTTAGTTGTCTTAGTGCTTTGACCTCCTCTACCGTTAAATTCGGACTCTCACGGCCAAATTTGAGAACCTTATTGAACTCCAAATTATCTTTCTGTACCAATTTTTGATTCCATGCGTATGCGTGTTTCAGGGGGGCTCCAAAGAGACGGTGGTGTAAAAGGACGTGACTCCTGCCTTTTCGAATTGGAATTCCTAAAAAAGTCAGCTAATTTTATTTTTCTATGATAGTTTTGTACATCAATTCCTAATTGGTTTTTCTGATTTTTACCCAAATCTAGTGTCGGGACGAAGGTCAAGCCCTTTCCCAAGAGGTCGAGCTGCGCTTGTGTGGGACGGAAGTTCTTTGCTAGGACTACAACATTCCTATCAACAAAGGACCCCTGCCCTTGACTCCCCTCCTCTATGAGGCTTACGGGGCTGTCAAGTTTAAAGCAGAGGCCCAATGTTCCAACATAGCTTGGGCTGTTCGTGTGTCCAGTGGATATGGTCACTTTCTGTCTGAAACCTGTCTGCTGGTAGGGCTGCTATAAACGGTTAGATTCTTAAACACATACCCGTTTAGCAGACAAAGAGTTTCCCTTTCATTGAAAGGCAAGGAGGAGGAAAAATTAAGCATAGGAATCCATACCTCAGCAAATGGAAACCTACGCTTCGCTCGTCGGACTGCCGCCTGGACCTGCTTAATAGCTGTCTCTCTGGCCTTCTGGTTCCGGCTGTTTAATCCAAAGGCCAACACCAACTTCTCGACAGTCACCTGGCTCGTGGCTTTGGCCATCAGTGCCTCCGCATGACGGAAGTTGGCACCGGGATAACTGTCAATCTGCAGATCTGGATAGTTGTGTCTTGGGATTCTTGCCAAATTGGAATCCCCTAGGATAATCCATTTCTTTTGTGCACAGAAAACCCCAGTCTATCATTTTGCGGTTGGTCTTAATGTGTTTAACTGGCTTAAACCCAGCTGTCGGTGTTGATGTCATGGCGTCAAACAGTTCCTCCGAAAATTGTCTTCCCAGGCTCTCCATGGAACCTCTGGACTGTTCGTCAGCTTGGTGTACCTGTGCTATGTGTTGTTGCGCTGCTGTCGGTATCAAGGGTGGCGTACATTCCAGGCTTAACCGGCTGTCCATTATGTGCGAGGTTCCTCCCTCTTTTTCCTGGACTGGTGGAGCCGCCATCACCTCGCGGTCCAAGAGTTTGGCTACCAAGGTGGCTCGGGGGGCTCGTTGTGGTTTCGGGGTCTCCGGACCAACTCCAATGGAAACCATGTCTGGCTTCTCCCTTCTTTCCTTTGTCACCCCCTTCTTTTGTTTGTCGGTACCTTTCTGTGTCCCCTTTTGGCGTGACTCTAGCGAATCTTCCTCAATCTCCAGTAGAAAGTTGCATTCTTCCTCCCTGAGTACCGCACCCCGGCGTCTTCCCACCGCCTTTGTCCTTCCCTGCTCCTTCTCCTGTTGTTGTCCTGTCTCCGTGCTCTGGTCTTGTTGTACCCTTTTCTCCCCCTCTGCCGTGTTACCATCAGTCTCCCCTTCTATTCCTTCCTCCCCCCCAGTGTCCACACATGACGCGATCAAAGCTTCAGCGTGGTCCAGAACCTCTTGAGTAATGCGGGTCAGGTTGCGTCTAGCCCACCTCGTGGCTACCACGAAAGCCTCTCGCCACTCCGCATCCAGCTCCCCGGTCAGCTCCTTCATCAGATCTCTCAAACTGTCTTGGTAGTGGTCCTGCAGAATCATGAGCGTAGTATGCCCCCAGTTCTTAGCATTGCCCACGATCAGATCCAAGGTTCTCTCATTTGGTAGGGCTGGCTTATCATGGATGCTAAGACCTCCACCATCCTGGAAATGATGCGCGGACCTTCTTCATCAGGCTCTGGAGTGACATTCTGCAAGTGGTGCAGCAGCTGTATGATTTTGTACAGCTTGCGCACCCTCCTGGCAAATTTGGGATCTGTCTGTCTGGGCCCGCGATCCCTGATCTGCTCAAAAATCCTATTCAGTAGTGGGAAGCCTCCCCTACCCTGGACTGAAGGACCGTAGCCACGATCCCGTGGTGCCGCTGCATGCTGGGGGTTGATCCCCTGCACCACCGCTGCATACGATCTGGTTTGGGGTCCGTAGTTCTTAAAAGTTCCCCCAGGACGATCAGGAACCGGCCTCCTAGGTGGTGGCGCAGGCCGGTTAGGGAGAGGGTCATGAGCCGGTCCCCCACGCTGGGGGTCCGGGTATGCACGGGCCCCCCCACCTGGAACCAGTTCCCTCCCAGTCCCGGGTTTCGAAAATCCTGTGGGGGGCGGCGGGCCCCCCGTCGGCCGTAACGGACAACTGTCCACTCAGCCATCATCCATAAAAAACAAAAAACAAAAATTACACTTCCAAACAACTAAAAACTACTGCTCAAAACTGAAGCTAGCAGCGAAACAACTCTATTTAGATTTGCGCTCTAGGCGATAAAAAAGAAAAAGTTAAAAAACAAAAAACTCCCTTGTTTTTACCCAAAAATTAAAATGTGCCCAAGGTCGCGACGTTTCGACTCTAATCGAGTCTTCTTCAGGCGATGGGCACCTTCAAAAACGAAAAAACGCTGAAAAAACGATAATAAAATATAAAAGTTCAGCTGCAGAGCGATGAGGTGTTGCTCGGTCGATGGCTGGAGCTGAAATGAGCTCAGTGGCAGTGCAACTGTGCCTATTATAGGCGTGGCTTGGCTTCGATCTCTTCTTTTTTATTTTGGCTTTGCCTCTTAAGTTTCGTTTCTTTCCCCATAATGAATTTTAACCCTATAGTTGCTGAATGAATTTTAATATGTATAAATAGTATTTTTAAACTTATTCTTGTATTTATGAACTTTGTAAATAGTTTTTAATTCATAAATAGTTTTTTAATTGTAATACTTTGTACTTGTAATAGATTTTAGATTGTAAATAGTTTTTTGAATTGTAAATAGTTAAATATCAAAATTAAAAGATAAAACCTATAAAAATAAATAAAAGTAAAACAAAAATAAAAGAATATAAAATAACAATAAACCTAAATATATAAAAAAATATAAAAAAAGATAAAAACCCAAAAAAATGAAAAATAAGAAAATTAAAATTAAAATGGAAGAACTTAGGGTTAGGATAGGAAACCAAGGTTAGGTGAGGTTAGGGTAAGGAATAGAGGGAAGGTAGTAGTTAGGGTTAGGCAAGAGGAGGGGGGGGAGGTTAGGGTAAGGAATAGAGGAAAAGGAGTGGTTAGGGTTAGGCAAGAGGAGAGGGAGAGGTTAGGGTTAGGAAAAAAGGAAAGGAGTGGTTAGGGTTAGGCAAGAGGAGGGGGGGAGGTTAGGTTTAGGGCAAGAGGAAGGGTTAGGTTAGGGTTAGGAGAGAGGGGAAGGAGAGGTTAGGGTTAGGCAAGAAGAAAGGAAAAAAGGGTTAGGGTTTAGGGTTAGGGTTAGGGGTTAGGGTTAGGTAAGGGGAAAAAAACTGGCAAGCCAGTTGGTGCACGGGCCATTGGCATGTGTGTCCGAGGCATCAGACATCCGCCACTCCCACATCCACAGAGTCCCAAGCACTCCCCACTCCTCATTCCCATACTAAACACAGTCCGCTGCTGTGCTCCCAAAGCCACCAAAAGTAAACACAATCACATCCAAACTCCACACATTCTGCCTCCCCATCCAAAGAAAAGGTTATAAAAACACACCAAACTCCACACATGCTTTCATCCATACTGAGGCTCAATAAACACAGAGTAAATACCCTTGTGCTGTTCCAAACATTAGGCTTAATCCTTTTGCTCTGCCTTGTTGCAACGTTTCGAGACTTATTTGTTCTTCATCAGGCAGGTCAGAGCATATTCTTCTCATATTTAAGTTTGTCTTCTCTGTTAGGCTCCCGGTAAGTATCTGTTTACTTCTGTCCCTTCTCTTAGGTTTCATTCTTTAGGTTTCATTCTTGTTTTAGGTTAAAGGTAAGTATATATTTAACTTCTCTTCTTTTTTAGGTTCATCTTCTGTCCCCAGGTAAGTATTTTATTTAACTTTTCTTCTCTGTTTTTAGGTTCAGGTAAGTATTTACTTAACTTTTTCTTAGGGTTAGGGTTAGGGTTAGGGTTAGGGTTAGGGTTAGGGTTAGGGTTAGGTGAGGGGGAAAAACTGGACAAGCCAGTGGTGCACTGTCCATTGGTATGTGTGTCCGAGGCATCGGACATCCTCCAATTCCCACATCCCGGTGTCCCAAGCACTCCCCACTCCACAGTCCCACACTATGCACAGTCCTCCTGCTGTGCCTCCAGAGCCACTAGTGAAATGAAACTCCTCCCCACTCCACACATTCCGTATCCGCACACCCAATTAAAGTGAAAGCACACCTCAAACACACCCACACTCTCTCCACAACTTGGGTTTAAAGTAACACAGGGTGATTTACCCTGTGTTGGTTCAAAAAATTATTTTTAACTCACACCATTACTGTTGATTTGCCTCTGCCTGTTGCAACGTTTCGGATATATTTTTCCTTCATCAGGCAGGTCAGAGCATCTATTCTCTATTTGAGATTTTTTCTTCTTCTATTTGGGTTACTTCTTCTTTTTAGGTTCCCGGTGAGTATTCATTTAACTTTTCTTCTTTCTTTCAGGTTCTTCTTCTTTATTTAGGTTACAGGTGAGTCTACTTTTCCCTTTCTTCACAGGTTTTTTCTTCTTTATTTAGGTTCACGGTAAGTATTTTTTTTACTTTTCTCTTCTTTAGGTTACAGGTTGCATATTACTTTTCCCTTTCTTTGCAGGTTTTTTCTTCTTTATTTAGGTTCACGGTAAGTATTTCTTTTACTTTTCTCCTCTTTTTAGGCTTCACGGGAAAAGGATGGGGGGTAAGGGAAGGGGGGACCACGATTAGGGTTAGGGGTGGGCTCGGGATGGTTCATTCCACCGTCCTGAGGTTAGGGTTAGGGGATGGGGCTAGGGCTGGTCGTCCCCATCTGCCATGGAGCTCTCCGGAAAGCACCCACATGGTGCTGGCAAAATTAGGGGTCTGGGCTGAGGTTGTCTGTGCCAGGGATCCGGGGAAAGGGCTGGTCAGATGTCGTCACCGTGAATGGACTCTCCACAGACACACAACTTAAAACCAAGGCACGGGCCAAGTTAGGTGAGGGGGGAAAAAAACTGGACAAGCCAGTGGTGCACTGTCCATTGGTATGTGTGTTCCGAGGCATCGGACATCCTCCAATTCCCACATCCCGGTTGTCCCAAGCACTCCCCACTCCACAGTCCACACTATGCACAGTCCTCCTGCTGTGCCTCCAGAGCCACTAGTGAAATGAAACTCCTCCCCACTCCACACATTCCGTATCCGCAACCCAATTAAAGTGAAAAGCACACCTCAAACACACCCACACTCTCTCCACAACTTGGGTTTAAAGTAACACAGGGTGATTTACCCTGTGTTGGTTCAAAAAATTATTTTTAACTCACACCATTACTGTTGATTTGCTCTGCCTTGTTGCAACGTTTCGGATATATTTTTCCTTCATCAGGCCAGGTCAGAGCCATCCTATTCTCTATTTGAGATTTTTTCTTCTTCTATTGGGTTACTTCTTCTTTTTAGGTTCCCGGTGAGTATTCATTAACTTTTCTTCTTTCTTTCAGGTTCTTCTTCTTTATTTAGGTTACAGGTGAGTCTACTTTTCCCTTTCTTCACAGGTTTTTTTCTTCTTTATTTAGGTTCACGGTAAGTATTTTTTACTTTCTCTTCTTTAGGTTACAGGTGCATATTACTTTTCCCTTTCTTTGCAGGTTTTTTTCTTCTTTATTTAGGTTCACGGTAAGTATTTCTTTTACTTTTTCTCCTCTTTTTAGGCTTCACGGGAAAAGGATGGGGGGGTGGTGGTAAGGGAAGGGGGGACCACCGATTAGGGTTAGGGGTGGGGCTAGGGATGGTCATTCCACCGTCCTGAGGTTAGGGTGTAGGGGATGGGGCTAGGGCTGGTCGTCCCATCTGCCATGGAGCTCTCCGGAAAG
>CM024793.1:25411050-25436952 GCA_014281875.1 Nibea albiflora | reverse complement strand
CACACAATGAAACAAAGGACCCCAGCCTCTCGGGACCGCCGAGCCTCGCCCCGTAAACATGAAGCCCGTCGTGTTTTCAAACATTTTATAGCTTGTCTGTAAACGGTGAGCAGAGCGCTGCTTCATAAGGTGTGTGTGTGTGTGTGTGTGTGTGCAGCATGCTTTATCCGTGTGGACAGGTTCTGACACACAGGGTCACATGTATCCTGATGAACCAGCTCCACATGTGTTAGAACATAGAGATGTATGGAAACACACACACACGTTGCACTTTGTAGCATTGTTAGCTGCTAATCCAATAAGCTAACAATGCCACAGCTCCCTGTTATGCCGTTAGCATGTAGCTTCAATAACAGTTTTCTTTTGTAAGGAAACTCAGCTAACACTCGTCACCTGTTAGCATTAGAGACTTAGCAGGCATTAAGACGAGCTAACTGGCTAATCATGCTATACTCCTGTTAGCATTAGAGCTAATGATCAATAATGCTCTCTGTGTATAGCCGTTAGCATTAGCACTGACTGTGAGACTTAGTGACAGCAGGCAGAACTTCATCACAGGAGCTGATCCCACATCTGTTTTAACTAGAACATCTGGAAACACTCACACACACACACACACACACACACACACACACACACACTCTCACACACACACACACACACACTCTCACACACACACACACTCTCTCTCACACACACACGCACCCACCCACTCTCTCTCACCTTCATTTCAACACGCACACACGACGGCTGAATCACTCACACACGCACACACACACACACACACACACACACACACACACAGTACAGCCTCTCAGTCACCCGTACTGAGCAATGCTCAACTTGCCAGACAGAACCAGTAACCCATTTTAACTCTAGAGTCCCGGGCAGCGTGACACACACACCAACCACAAACACCCACACACACACACACACACACACACACACACAGCAGGGTATTTATGGGCAGCTGGTTGGCCCCTTATGGCAGCAGCTCGTCCAGGCAAAGGCAGAAATCTACACCCAGGTTTCAGACACGGCCTGTTCTCCCTGATCAGAGGATACTATTGGGAGGAGGAGGAGGAGGAGTTGGAGGAGCAGGAGGAGGAGGAGGAGGAGTTGGAGGTGGAGGAGGAGGAGTTGGAGGAGGAGGAGGAGGAGGAGGAGTTGGAGGTGGAGGTGGAGGAGGAGGAGGAGGAGGAGGTGGAGTTGTGTGACATTAGATTGGGACATTCACACAATAACACGTACGTCCATGAGTAAACTGCTAACAGGAGCTGCTAACTGAGCTAACTGAGCTAACGGCTAACTGAGCTAACCTGTGTGTGTTTACAGTGCTCTGCTGTTAACGTGGTCACAGACAGTCTGCGTCAGAGTGACAGACACAGACTGTCTGTGAACATGAACGTTAGTTATTGGTTTGATTAATGGTTGTGTATTGATTACTGACGGTGGCTGATCAGGCTTGTTATCAGCTGACAGTACCCAGAATCCTCGGCGTGGTGTGCTGTGATGTCATCAGTCAGACAGTAAATAAAGGCGTCTCTGAATCCGCCTGTTTATTTTGCTTCCTGTTGTTTATTTGTTGGAGGAAGAGGCTCGTACTGCACGTGCTCAGTGCACAGAGAGGTCACCATGTCTGTGCAAGACCTCACCTCAGACTGACCTCACCTGAGAGTGACACCTCTGTGATGTCACTGATGTACGCAGCATACCTTTTAATGTGCAGGTAATCAAACACACACACACACACACACACACACTCCTCTGATTGGCTGATCTGCTGCTGCCCAAATCTCCAGATCAGGAGGAGGAGGGTGACGCCTCTGTTGCCGCAGTAACCGCCAATCGTCTCTAATCTAATTTACAGCCAATGAAAACAAAATCAGCAGCTGGTCCTGAACGCAGCTCACACACACAGCAAGGTGTGTGTGTGTGTGTGTGTGTGTGCGTGTGCTGAGCGCAGGTGTGAAACTTCCTCCTCAAATCACACACCAATCAACCTCAGTTAATATCCAACCACCAAATATCTCTGCTTATTTACCTGTGTGTGTGTGTGTGCGTGTCACAACATTAAGCCAATCAATGTGCTCCGACTGTTGAGCAAGTGATTTGATTGGCTGGCAGCCTGAAGTAATAATTACCTACAAAGTTACTGCAGAGTGACACCAGCTGAAAGTCAGTCAGTCTCCATAAGTCCCCATGTTTACAGCCTGATACAAAAAACAGTCTTAGACAGTCTGTGGGGGGCGCTGTGCAGTCTTTATACTGTCAGTGAATACAATGGAACCAGCCATCCACAGTGTGAGTTTACAATGGGTGTGTATTGGTAGAATGTTCCAGAGCTCGAGTGGAGAGGGAGAGAAACATTTGTCAGAAAATACATTTGCAAACGGCTCTCGTGGCCACAAATGTCACTCTACAGAAATAATTTCTACATAGAAACGTAGGAGAATTGTTGGGCTACGCAGCGATATCACTGCTGAAGCTGTCAGACTTGTAGTTTTGGCGGGAGACGCACTGATGCGCCAGGATCAGCCACCGACAGCCCCATCTACTCCCATGTAACCTGGAGAGGAGCACGGGGCACCTGTTCTTTCTCTCTCTCCCCAGGTCACATGTTTTAACTTCACACACTGAAATTGGGCATTCACATGGTCGACAAGATGAGGATGCTCACGCTCATTTGGGCTTTTTGATACCACCTACCGTTTGGCATTAGTGTCCACTAGTTGGAGGGGGTTCATTTAGAGACTTTCTGTGTCTCTCAGCAGTCACTCACACACAGACAGAGCACAGCTGCAGTTCATTACTCTGACCTGCAGCTGACCCTGGTTGCTTGGCAACCTCAAGCCTGCCTTTGACTGACTTTGTTGAAGTCTGTGTGCTGCTGCAGGGTCAGTAATAATGTATGGGCACGACATTTTATACTTTATTTTATATTTTATTTTGAGATTTGTGACATGAAACCAGTTTTCTTGTTAATAATCTCACTCACACACACACACACACACACACACACACACACTATTTATGGTGGAGGAGTGAAGTTAGCCGTCAGGTGAGACGTGCAGGTGTCATCCAAACAGAAGTGAAAGAGTAATCATGTGATCATTGTGAAGATCTGCTCTGAGCTGTGAAACAGGTGCAGCGTCTCCTGATAATAATAATAATAATCATGATGATCTTTGTGAATGTGAATGAACAGATGAACTTCCTCTCCTCGTCATGTTTGGAAGAAGCAGGTGCAAACACACACACACACACACACACACACACACACCACTGTTAGCAGAATAAAAGCTTCAATTCCCTGCCGCCTCATTAGCCAATAATGGCTCCGTTCCCTCTGAATGCCACAGCTGATTGGCTGACTCATCTCTGCTAATTCACTTTGTGCTAATGGAAAAGAGGAAGAGGAGGAGGAAGAGGAAGTGTTCTTTTATCCAGGAAAACATAGAAACATCTCTCCGTGTCAGAAATCTGTCGTCGGCTGCGTGCCAGTTGGACGATCATGAGCAGCGCTAATGGAGCCAGCAGCAGCAGCAGCGTTAGCAACCGTTACTATGGTAACAGCAAAACTCAAAGAAGTCACATTTTAGTCTGATAATCAGCTGAGAAGACGTGAAGACTCGACTTAGTGCCGAAGAGATTCAAAACAAAATGATGGAGACTGCAACATTAGCTAACGTTAGCTACACACAGTCTGTTCTCACACAACTCTGTAGCTACCAAACGTTAGCCCGATAACACTCAACGTATCTAATCAACCCAATCACGGAATAAAACCATAGCATCGTAGCATTAGCATCGTAGCATTAGCATCGTAACCATCGTTGTGTTTCTGTGTTTATGTCAAATAATTATGTGTTATGTTGTGACAGCGTTGTGGTTACGTTCTGGACAGCAAACTGTGTGTGTGTGCGTGTGTGTGTGCGGTCAGTGAAGTGTGTCTCCTCTGCCCTCAGGGCTGTTTGTTTTGGACGCTGAACAAAGAGCTCCTCACACACACACACACACACACACACACACACACACACACACACACACACACACACACACACACACACACACACACACCCATCCTCGTGGGACGCCCCCCTCCAGCTTCCTGTCGCCACGTTCTTTTTCAACACGCTGATGACATCACTCTCTCTCCGAGCCAATCGGCTGTCAGATCAGCTGATACAAAAAACAACACTGATAGACTCCAGTACTAACGTTACCATGGCGACCGCCGCTACTACAACCAGACCTGCCGAGTGTGTCGAGGACGCCACGACAACGATCTGACGTGACTGCTGGGAGGTCAGAGGTCTGTACTGAAGGTTCTGGATCTGTACTGAAGGTTCTGGATCATCCTGCAAGACTCAGAGTCGTAGCTCAGACCCGGTCCGTGGCGGTCCAGGCAGGTTTCAGTGTGAAGCTTCCAACTCGGCGTGTCAACAGTCAGAGCTGATGTGATTCTGTTGTTAGAGGAGACAGACCGGGCCGAGGTCCAACAACACACTCTGCTGCTGCTGCACAACACACCGCCTCAAACCGGGCCAGAACCAGAAGGAATCTGCTGCCGGGGTCAGGTTCTGTTAACTGGGTCCAACACAAATGGACTCCGATTCAACTTCAAACAAAGCAGACCGTTCAGAGACGAGAGCGCCACCGGGTCGGATTTTAAAGGGACAGTACAACAATCTGCATGGAAGTCTGAGGTCTGCTCAACTGTGATTGGAGGACAGAGCGACAGGGGCGGGGTTTAAGACAAGTCATGTCTGAGCTGTTCTAGCAGGAGAGGTGGTGGAGGTGGAGGTGGTGGATCTGATTCCTTTAAATGTAGTGTGTTATGTTCAGAGGCAACGTCAGCATGGGGTTAGCCTAGCTTAGCATAAAGACTGGAGGCAGAGGGAAACAGCTAGCCTGGCTCCAGCCGTCTGTGTGTGTGTTATATCTGCTCCTCATGTCAGTTTGTGTCCAGCAATCAGATGATTCAATTTCAAAATTACGATAAGAGATAAACAAATAAAGCAGCTCTGACGCTGAAATGTTCTGTGTTTTATTGAGTCTTTGAAGGCACCGTGCCTCGTTCAGGGGAGCGCTAACACTCAGCAGCTTCCTACGTGTTTCTGTGACGGACAGACTCTCTCTGTTTTTACTCAAATTACCAATTAACCGTCTCCTCCTTAATTTAATTCATTAGGGCCGGACGTCTCGTCCAATCACAGCGGCCCAGTTAGAAACCGCTGGAATGTTTTAATGGAGACGTGAACGTTTACTGACCTGAAACCAGCCGGTAAGAACAGGCAGAGCAGCTTCAAACATAAAGAGACTGAAGAGTGAGTGTTACTCATGAAGACGGTCACACAACATGGAGGATTCATCGCTCGTACAGCTCAATGAGACGTCAGCTGCATCCAGAGCCTGTGCAGTAAAACAACCTGCTGCCAACTGCAGCTGCTGTTAGCTAACGTTAGCTCAGTCTGTTAGCTGCTGTTAGCTAACGTTAACTCAGTCTGTTAGCTGCTGTTAGCTAACGTTAACTCAGTTTGTTAGCTAACGTTAGCTAACGTTAGCTCAGTCTGTTAGCTGCTGTTAGCTAACGTTAGCTCAGTCTGTTAGCTGATGTTAGCTAACGTTAGCTCAGTCTGTTAGCTGCTGTTAGCTAACGTTAGCTCAGTCTGTTAGCTGCTGTTAGCTAACGTTAGCTCAGTCTGTTAGCTGCTGTTAGCTAACGTTAACTCAGTCTGTTAGCTGCTGTTAGCTAACGTTAACTCAGTTTGTTAGCTAACGTTAGCTAACGTTAGCTCAGTCTGTTAGCTGCTGTTAGCTCAGTCTGTTAGCTAACGTTAGCTAATGTTAGCTCAGTTTGTTAGCTGCTGTTCAGGCACAGCAGTCAGCATGATGGCAGAGGAGCAGAGAGTGAAGAGGACGCTGACGGAGGAAGCTAAGAAGAGAAAAGGAGAGAGTGAGCGAGCAAGAAGCCGCCGGACAAGAGTAAATCTGGGACTGACTTTTAGTGGTTGGTGAGAGCTTGGTGAAATAAAAGGCTGAAAGACAGACGCCGAGCTGGCTGACTGCTGCTGGACTAGTCAGTAAGATTAGCTGCTGCTGCTGTTGGTGATTCTGTAGTTTTGTATAATTTATATTTGTATTCATGTTCTTCCTGATGTATCTGCTCTCAGCCACGGTTTGAAAATGATTATTTGTAATTTAATGTTGGAGGAGATGAAAAATGTTTGAGCAGCTCAGAGAGCAGAGGAGGAGGAGGAGGAGGAGGAGGAGGAGGAGGAGGAGGAGGAGGCTTCACTAAACATAGAACGAGTGTTCTCCGCCAACATCTACAACCAAACCCGGCGTTATCCAGCAGTGTGCTGCGTTCACAGACTACACCTCCGGCTCTTCCTCCGTGCGTCGCTCTGAGGTCAGCTTTCAGAGGAATATCTCTGCATGGCCATGAATATTAAAGCGGCAGCTGTGTGGGAGGAGAGGTGAGCGGGGTGACCGCCGAGAGGATTCATTCACATCACCCGGCCTCCATCTTTTTACTTTCCAGCCAATTAAAATTCATCGTTCACGCGCTGGAGATGGAGATGATTGTGAGGTCAGATGTGGAAGCACAGAAGAGCTCGTTTAAATGCATCTTTTAATTTTAATGACTGCTGAAGTCGATTAATGTGTCTGTGTGCAGATCAGTGTGTTTCCTGACGGACCAATCAGATTCATCGTTTACATCAAACTGACCTTTAAACCAATCAAATCAAAGCAAACGTCTGCTTCAGATTTCAACGTTTCAGCCTGCGCTTTGTGAAAGACTCCAGAGACTGACCGAGATCCGTCATGCGTCCGTCCTACCTTCTTCAGCTGTCCGCTCCGGGTTCCCACGAACACCACCGTGTGTTCTCCGTAGGTGTAGGCAGCCACGGCGCCCATTCCCTCGGTCCGGTCCTCGTACAGTGGAGAGCCCTCGATGACTCTCAGGCCTCCAAGCGGCTGGTTCAACACCAGACCACAGAAATCATCTCCGATCTGCTTCGGCTGTGGAGAGAGGACGGAGACGTTACAGAGACGAACAGACGGATGAACCCGTGCTAACAGTCCTTCCTGTTTCCTCCAGTTAATATAAAAACAGAATCCGTAAAATGAAACATGAAGTCATTAAAATACAGTTCAGAAATAAACAGACAGCTCAGATACTGTGCAGAGCACGCCGCCTTTCAAACCTAAAAACTAAAACACAGAAATATAAAAATCTGCTTCTGAACTTTGAACATTTTACATGTTGCTGACTGAACGTTAGCTCACAGCTAACGTCTGTACAATCTGTACTTTGACTGACAGCGTTTAGTTCAAGGTCAGAAAGAACACACTTTAACTTCACGATGACATCACAATGACATCACGATGACATCACTGTGTGACTGACTGAGAAGGCTGCGAGTCGCTGGCCCTGAAACAGATTTGGTTAACATTAGCTACATGCTAACTAAACTAAGCCTGCTACGTGCTGTCTGGTCTCGGTCTGGTCTGCAACGCCGGCAGATCCAGATTTATAAAACTGTCACTGTCCAAATATTTCCGGACGTTAAACAAAGAAGCAGCTCAAACAGGGCGGACCACGGTCCCCACATGGTAACATAGACAAACGGACTGATTTAAATGTCAGTGAGGTCGTCTGTAGTCGAGTTTCATGTGTGTGAGTGTATAGAAACAGGGCGGAGCGGGTTATTACAGGGTCCACACACACACAGAGGTTAGCTAACACCCTGTTATTAGCGGGTTCAGGCCTCGCTGCATCACAGCAGCAGAACAGGGCGGAAACACAGAAATGTTGGTTTAACTCCGACTCTGACTCCGATCAGCTGATTTGTGAATTTCAGTCTGTTTAAAAGGTTTGTGTCGTTTGTTACTGAGTGAACGTCCCGTCCTCGTAACACTATCTGTCTTTAGAAACAGTAAAATGACACTCAGATACTCCACAGCACTGAGAGACAGACGGAGGACAGACAGACGAAAAGCATGAAGTCTGATCTCTGCTGTCAGATTACAGAGTACAGTAAAGACACAGTAGAGTGCAGTAAAGACACACAGAGTGCAGCAAAGACACACAGAGTACAGTAAAGACACAGTAGAGTGCAGTAAAGACACAGTAGAGTGCAGTAAAGACACAGTAGAGTACAGTAAAGACACAGTAGAGTGCGGTAAAGACACAGTAGAGTGCAGTAAAGACACAGTAGAGTGCAGTAAAGACACAGTAGAGTACAGTAAAGACACACATAGTGCAGTAAAGACACAGTAGAGTACAGTAAAGACACACAGAGTGCAGTAAAGACACAGTAGAGTGCAGTAAAGACACAGTAGAGTGCAGTAAAGACACAGTAGAGTGCAGTAAAGACACAGTAGAGTGTAGTAAAGACACAGTAGAGTGCAGTAAAGACACAGTAGAGTGTAGTAAAGACACAGTAGAGTGCAGTAAAGACACAGTAGAGTGCAGTAAAGACACAGTAGAGTGCAGTGAAGACACACAGAGTGCAGTAAAGTCACAGTAGAGTGCAGTAAAGACACAGAGTGCAGTAAAGACACAGTAGACTGCAGTAAAGACACACAGAGTGCAGTAAAGACACAGTAGAGTACAGTAAAGACACACAGAGTGCAGTAAAGACACACAGAGTGCAGTAAAGTCACAGTAGAGTGCAGTAAAGACACACAGAGTGCAGTAAAGACACAGTAGGGTGCAGTAAAGACACACAGAGTGCAGTAAAGACACAGTAGGGTGCAGTAAAGACACACAGAGTGCAGTAAAGACACAGTAGAGTGCAGTAAAGACACAGTAGAGTGCAGTAAAGACGCAGTAGAGTGCAGTAAAGACACAGTAGAGTGCTGTAAAGGCACAGTAGAGTGCAGTAAAGACACAGTAGAGTGTTGTAAAGACACAGTAGAGTGCAGTAAAGACACAGTAGAGTGTAGTAAAGACACAGTAGAGTACAGTAAAGACACAGTAGAGTGCAGTGAAGACACAGTAGAGTGCAGTAAAGACACACAGAGTGCAGTAAAGACACAGTAGAGTGCAGTGAAGACACAGTAGAGTGCAGTAAAGACACACAGAGTGCAGTAAAGACACAGTAGAATTTGGGGCAGCAGGTGTGGACACTTCCTCTGTGGTTGGAGCTGGTATTGGATCGGTGACAGTCCAGAACTGAAGCAGTGAACCGGACCGGCCTCACATATTTAAGACTCACTCATGCTGAGTACTCTCAGAGTACTCTGATTAGTCTGAGTACTCAGAGTACGTTCATCATGTTACTCTCAGTGATGAACAACACTGAAACATGTTCTGACCCACAGGAGGTGACACGCTTCAACGAGCATACACACACCTGAACACACACACACCTGAACACACACACACCTGAACACACACACAGGACAGACTGCTACATGTTGTGCAGACAGGTGACCTGCTGGTGACGCTTAATGAAAAACAAGAAACACACAAACACTTTACATCACTCACACACTCACACACACACACACACACACCCCACTGTTTTTGATAAAAGAATGAGGTCAGAGCGTGGACACACTGGCCCCGCCTCCTCCGTCTCTCACTCTCTGTCTCACACACAGTGACACACACAGTGACACACACAGTGACACACACACGGGTCATTAGCTCATATTTCATCACTCTGCTCAGTGTGTGTCTGATTGGCTGTGATTGGTTGGTTAGTTAGCTGGTTGGTCAGTCAGATGGCTGGTTGCTGTGGGCAACCCCCCCCCCCCACTTTCCCAAATCCAAACCCGGCCCCTGGACTCAGATCCTGGCGGGATTCCCTGCCCGGTTGCCGTGGTTACCACTGCAGGCCATTACCGCCATGAATAAGAACATCGTCTACCCCCGACCTGAAATAACCCCGCTGCAGACAGACAGGAAAGGTGTGTGTGTGTGTGTGTGTGTGTGTGTTGCAGCCTCGGGGCAGCCTCTGGCCTGATGATGTTCGGTATTCTCGCTGGAAAACGAACAAAGAATTGAAAAAAGTGAGACAGAAAGACGAGCTGCTCCTCGTTTAGCAGCTGAAGCTGAACGACGTGAACGTTAACGACTGATTCATTAACACACCTGACGAGTGCTCGCATCAACACCTGTGCACCTTTACAGTTACCTATCATTCTGTCACTGTGTTCACTGTTAGACTGCAATGCTAACACACACAGCATCTTTGTGGTCCACAAACAGACTGAACTCACCGTGTTGATGCAGGGCAGCTCCTTGTTGAGTAACCATGGTAACGAGAGTCGTCCATCCCCGCGGTAACATGAGCGAATCCTCTCTCTCATGGCCAGGTTGATGTCGTGGAGCGTGAACAGACAGAGGACGGTCTCTCTGGGAGGATTAGAGCGATTCTTCTGACCCTGAAAACAGAAACAGTCAGAGTCTGAGAGGTGCCGGTTCAAACCCTGAAGCAAGGCACTGCCACCGACCAGTGAGTAACATCAGAGTGAGATGTTGAAGGTAGATCACCTGTGAGAAAACGACGAAGAGGACGTCGTCGTCCTCGGACAGGCCGAGTGCGTGAGCCAGCCGCCGCCCTGGTTTCTGTTTGTAGGCGGCCTGAACCAGTCGGTACTCGACGCCGTCCTTGGTGCAGCCCAGAGGAAACTCCACGTACGAGTAAAACTCTGTGTCATTGGAGCACATCCGGACGATCTTCGAGGTGAAGAACTTCTCTCCGCCAGCGTCCATCTGTGTCAGCTGCGTGTCCAGCTGCAGCGTCAGGAAGTAAACGTAGGTGCGGCTGGAAAAGCCGTAGACGTAGTAGATGTCGAAGGCCGGGTAGAGGGATAGTGTGTCTGATGGGATCTTGATCTGTGAGGAGACAAACTCGTCCTGGTAGACCAGCGAGAACATGCTGACGCTCTCCTCGTCTGCCACCAACTTCCTGCTGGACAGCGTGGGGAAGTACTCCGACTTCCCATCGATGGCGGCGCCGATGAACAGGCGACTGCCACCCTTCAATGGCTTCTTCCTCTTTGGGTCGGCCGTCCAGTCGTCCTCACCAACAACCACACCTGGAGAGGAGGAAATGCACATTCATGACACTTACAGGTGACATCATCAATATGAATGAACCAGTCAGGAACAGACAACCTTTTTTCTATAGCGGGAATTTAACGAGCGACTGTTTATCTGGAATACGAGAATGTTTGTGACCAGGTTGGACCATGATGAAGACCAACAGAGCCCAACGTTCTTTCAAGGCTCTGCAGCACTGTGGGAGCTTTTGATTGTATGTACACAAAGAAAGCAGAAAAACTTCAAGACTTTCAGTCCTGAAATCTCTTTCCAGGCAGTTCAACAACCATCTACACCATGTGACCTTCAGGGCAGGTGAGCCAACGACCCACAGGTGACCTTAACGAGCCACAGGTGACCTTAACGAGCCACAGGTGACCTTAACGAGCCACAGGTGACCTTAACGACCCACAGGTGACCTTAACGAGCCACAGGTGACCTTAACGACCCACAGGTGACCTTAACGACCCACAGGTGACCTTAACGAGCCACACCTGAACTGTGTCCTTGAGTCTCAGAGGTAAATACTCCCCATACTCGACGACACAGTTGCCCATTTTGGCCCACCTGACATGTCTGTTGGTGCTTACAGTCACACATGTCGATGCTCCACACGGACTCAGAGAATTTGGTGAGAGCAAAGTAAGACCAGCAGTACCACGTGTCGTGTCCTGCACCTGCTGACTTCACCTGGATCCCAAAAACACATTGTTTATTAATATTTAAGTAAACCTCATATATGACAGCACGGAGTGACGTCTGATCAGAGAACTCTCCGACCTGTTACAGAGCTCTGCTATGAGCTGACACAGTGCGGCTGTCAATCATCGACAGCCTTCATCCATTTTTTTGGTTCAAACTAAAATAAACTACGGCGGCTGATTCAGAACAAAAACCTGCAAAACATTCAGACGCCCTGACACGTGATTGACACCTGCAGGCTGAGAGGAAACAGCTTTGTTTCTCTGCTCTCATCAAAATGACCAAAAACTCTGAGCTGAAACGTCTGCTCGACGCCTCGGAGCGTGAACCTGCAGCGAGCAGCTCCGACTGCACAAACACAACTGAACCATGAAACTACCTGAACACTGACTGACTGCTGCTGATCGCTGTCTGGAACATTAACAGGGTATGTTTAGCCTAGCTACCTCTTCATGTTGAGGTATGAGCAAAGGTTAGCTTACCTGCCATCCCATCAGCCTCTCTGGCTCCGGACAGGTAGTGCTCTTTGCGATGATGCGGCTCTCCCAGTTTGAAGAGGTCGTCCAGTTTGAGGAACTGACAGACGCCCTGCCAGATGGAGCCGCACGCCACCAGCCTGTTCCCAGTGTAATCCACCAGTAAGAGCTTATTCACGTTATCTGACGACTCCAGCCTGAGGGCAGACAGACAGGTGAGTGTTAGACAGGAAGACAGGTGAGTCAGCACAAAGACAGGTGTGAGGACAGACAGGTGTAGCGACCTGTGAGCGCAGGCCCTGACGCTGGGCGGAGGGTAACACTTGGCGTTGTCCTCCACAGGTCCGGTCATGTGACTCCTCAGCTCCGTCAGATTGGCCGACAGCTTCAGCACTCGGTTGACAGCGCCGACGAACACCACGCCCGTCCTCCGGTGGACCGTCAGGTGGGTGAGGGAGGTGTCGAACGCTCGGTACACCACCCGACCCAACGCCGCGGAGGGAGGGGGAGGAGCAGCCGGGGCAGAGAGGAGGGGGGTGGAGAGGAGGAGGAGGAGGGAGAGGAGGAGGACAAGAGAGGAAGAGGAGGAGGGGAGCATGGTGGATAGAGAGAGGAGGAGGAGAGGATGGAGGGATGGAGGAGGAGAGGAGGGGAGGAGGAGGAGAGAAGAGCTGACTGCAGGTCTGATGAAGAGTCAGCTTCAATCGGTCATGACTGGAGAGAGAGACAGAGAGAGACAGACAGACACAGAGACAGACAGTTAGCTACAGGAACATAACAACATAAGTCGTGTTTGTTGAGGATGTTGCTGGATTTTGTTACGTTAGCGAGCTAATGTATCCAAATATACGAGCTGAACTACGACAGGACGTTGAGAGAACGTTATCAAACTGTTTACAGAGATCAGTCTTTGTTGTCCTGCTGCATCATCACATCCTGCTATTATAACGTGCTAACGTGCTAACGGCTAACGTCAGCTTTGACTCTGGCAGCCGTTTGTTGACCTCAGCTCAGGCAGTGTAACCAGCAGTCAGCAGCTTCTACGGACATGATGGCAGAGGAGCAGAGAGTGAAGAGGACGCTGACGGAGGAAGCTAAGAAGAGAAAAGGAGAGAGTGAGCGAGCAAGAAGCCGCCGGACAAGAGTAAATCTGGGACTGACTTTTAGTGGTTGGTGAGAGCTTGGTGAAATAAAAGGCTGAAAGACAGACGCCGAGCTGGCTGACTGCTGCTGGACTAGTCAGTAAGATTAGCTGCTGCTGTGGGTTCTGGTTCTGGTTCTGGTTCTGGTTCTGGTTCTGAGCTGCTGTGACTGATTGAAAGCAGCGTTCGTGTTCAGTCTGACTCCGTCCTTCACCTTCAGTCTGACGAGGAGACTTATTTATAAGAAGCTCTCTATCACAGGATTCACCTGAACGCAGCGAGAGTAGAGATTATCTACTGCGTGTGTGTGTGTGTGTGTGTGTGCTTGTGTGCGTGTGTGTGTGTGTGTGTGTGTGCGTGTGTGTGTGTGGTATTGATCTGTTTCCGTCTGTCCTCTCACTGATTCTCTCATAAAGCTTCAGCAGCTCCAGTAACACTGAGCTCGATGGAAACTTCACTCTCATCCTGGCAGCCATTTCTACTCCGTTTACGTTTGACTGACAGGTCTGATTACACACACACACACACACACACACACACACACACACACACACACACACACACAGCATCCATAATGTTTCCCTGTGAATCGTCGGTTTAATCCTAATCTCTCCAGTCGTACCGTGAACGACACAAAATGGAGGCTTCCCTCCTTGCCGTCGTTTCTGGTGCCTCCTGTGTGTGTGTGTGTGTGTGTGTGTGTGTGTGTGTGTGCCGTCCCTCTGGGATTTGAACCCTCGACTGTAGCGGCTTCATGTCGTGCTCCTGCTCGGCTCAGACGTTTGAATCGATAACTGAGAATCTGAGAAAGTGGACGTGGAAACAAACAAAGATCAGGTCGTCCTCCGTCAGCGCTGCGTTCGCTGTCACTTCTCGCCTGCCGTTACCTCGACGCTGCGTTCAGGGTCAGTCTTCATAACACACACAGCGTGGAAACTTTCTGTCTCTGCCATCCATCACACACGTCACGTGACCTTCACGTTGACACCTGAGGTTCCTCGACGTTCACAAGAACCGTCCAGAAGCGTCCACGTGGAGACTGCTGAGTCACGTGGTTCACAAACATGGACGCTCTGAATGGACGGATAATAAAGTTTTTACTACGGCGGCAAGCCGAGTGCAACAATTAACCCTGTGACACACACACACTCACACACACTCGTGAACACAAAGAGGCAGTGAAAGATCAGCACATTAGTTAATTAGCCTGCTGAGCGGAGGGGGAGCCCGGAGAGGAGAGGTCGACAGATGGACCAGAGAAAGTGTGTGTGTGTGCGGACACGTCTTATGGATGATGTGGGGACATAAGTCACATAAAACAGACACACTGTGAGGACCTGCCGTCCTTTGGGGGACCAAACTCAGATCACGTGAAGAAAATCATTAAATGTCAGGGCGAGGACTTGGATTAAGGTTAGGAGAAGGTTAGATGAAGGTTAGGAGAAGGTTAGGAGAAGGTTAGATGAAGGTTAGTCTGACAGAAATGAATGTAAGTGAACGCAGCGTCCTCTGAAGTGATGGAAACCTGACGGTGTGTGTGCAGACGGCAGACAGCTGGGCAGACAGAGGAGACGGATCCAGTTTCTTTAACTGGACTACGATTTCACTCGACCATCCATCACCCTGTTAAACCACAGACTGTGTGGTGTGTGTGTGTGTGTGTGTGTGTGTGTGTGTGAGGGCCAGGAAAGCTACATGCTAACCTATGCTAACACCGTCTTCAGAGAGGCCACTCTAGCCTGACGGATACGCGATTCTTCAACAGCGACTACAGAAGATTCAGTGACGTGGTGGATCTGTGTGCATTTCCACACGTATGACCGTGACATTTAACTGGTGACATAAATTACAGATTAATACATTGTTGGATAACGGACACACTTATTATCTTATCACGACGACCATGAGGAACGAATGAAAGTCGTCCGTGTTACGACATCATGAAGCTGAACATTCTCTCAGTCATCCGTCCTGCTTCTCCAGACAAACAAACTTTAACTAAACAGCCGCTCCAGGATTAGTCAGATTATTTCATCATTTCATTTTATTTCATTCGTTTGTTCTGCTGGATGTGTTTCAATCAAACGAACCTCAAAGCCAGAAGAGGAACTGAGGCAGTGATACAGGCGTGTTGCTGCTGCGTCATGCTCAGGTCGACACATCACATCTGTGTTCTAATATTTAAATCAGCATCATAAACGATGACACTGAAGCCGTGCTGCATCATCACATCTTACTATTATAAGAGTATGTTTGACATGATGTTAAATGAGTCATAACTCCACCCAGCTTCTCCGTCACCACCCATCCAGGAGCCGTAAACCAACGCACCCCCGTCCACACAGAATACTCCCCCGTCCATCACCTCCATCTGCATCCGTCTCCCCCTCTGTGACCCCTCCTCACCCTCCATCTCTGTGACTGAGGCTCTGTTTGAGTCTCAGGCTCCAATAAACAGCAAACAAAGACACATTGTGCTGCAGCTTCCTGGTAGAAGAGGCTGCAGGGAGGCTTCGGGTGGTGAGAGCTTCAGGGTGGTCCGATAAAGAGGTGGAGGGAGGAGATGGAGGAGATACGAGCTGAGAGCTGGACACTGACACAGATAAAGACAAAGAGCTCAGCTCAAACATCAAGCAGCTGATCGACCACGTTCTGCCCTGAACTAAAAACAACTGGAACCAGCAGTGTCCAGTCTAACAGTGAACACAGCAACAGAACCTCTGAACCAGCAGTGTCCAGTCTAACAGTGAACACAGCAACAGAACCTCTGAACCAGCAGTGTCCAGTCTAACAGTGAACACAGCAACAGAACCTCTGAACCGGCAGTGTCCAGTCTAACAGTGAACACAGCAACAGAACCTCTGAACCGGCAGTGTCCAGTCTAACAGTGAACACAGCAACAGAACCTTCTGAACCAGCAGAGTCCAGTCTAACAGTGAACACAGCAACAGAAACTCTGAACCAGCAGTGTCCAGTCTAACAGTGGAACACAGTAACAGAACCTCTGAACCGGCAGCGTCCAGTCTAACAGTGAACACAGCAACAGAACCTCTGAACCGGCAGCTGTCCAGTCCTAAACAGTGAACACAGCAACAGAACCTCTGAACCGGCAGCGTCCAGTCTAACAGTGACACACAGAACAGAACCTCTGAACCGGCAGCGTCCAGTCTAACAGTGACACAGCAACAGAACCTCTGAACCGGCAGCGTCCATCTAACAGTGAACACAGCAACAGAACCTCTGAACCGGCAGCGTCCAGTCTAACAGTGAACACAGCAACAGAACCTCTGAACCGGCAGCGTCCAGTCTAACAGTGAACACAGCAACAGAACCTCTGAACCGGCAGCGTCCAGTCTAACAGTGAACACAGCAACAGAACCTCTGAACCGGCAGCGTCCAGTCTAACAGTGAACACAGCAACAGAACCTCTGAACCGGCAGCGTCCAGTCTAACAGTGAACACAGCAACAGAACCTCTGAACCGGCAGCGTCCAGTCTAACAGTGAACACAGCAACAGAACCTCTGAACCGGCAGCGTCCAGTCTAACAGTGAACACAGCAACAGAACCTCTGAACCGGCAGCGTCCAGTCTAACAGTGAACACAGCAACAGAACCTCTGAACCGGCAGTGTCCAGTCTAACAGTGAACACAGCAGCCTATCGGGCTGGTTTTCTTGCCGGGTTTCGCTCCTGGCATCCCGGGCTGAGTCAGTTCAGTTAGCTACACAGCTGACCGAGCTAACCACAGTTAGCGCTTCACCACTGATCCGTGTTCCATCATAAAGTCTGTAAATCAGCTCGGTACTGTGACGTTATTCCCTGTTGGTCTCGAGGCTGTGACCTGGTCCGGTCCGGCTGCTGAGCCCGGTTCTGTTAGCATGCTTACGGCAGATTCAGTTAGCAGTTAGCTACTTTAGCGAGTGGTTATGCTAAAGCTATGTGTCCATCATAAAGTGTGTGAATCTCAGAGAGCTGAAGGACATCAGAGGGAGCAGCAGGTCTGAAGCTGAGAGCTCTGCAGACAGGAAGTTGACTTTGAATGGTCGGCATATGAATCGTTACATGTCTGGATGTAAATCGACAGCCTGACCTTTAAACGTCGTGTTGTGCAACAATAACTCTGCTCTAATTCAGTCTGATTGTTGTGTCACTTCCTGTAATTACACAAACACAGTGAAGTGTAAACCGCAGCGTACTTTAATTTGACTGTCTTCCTCTCAGCCGGCCTCTCTAATTACAAACCGCTGTAAACTGTCTTCACTGTGCTATTAGGAGCTACAGCGCTAACACGCTAACACCCTGTCCTGTGACTTCACTGTCCGTCTGGAAATCTGAGCTTCGTGCTGCTGCCGTCGCTGACGTGACGTTTATTTAAGACCAGAGAAGAAGAAAACGACTTCTGTGTGACAGTTTATTCAAACTGTTTACATGAAGCACAAAGTTTGTTTCTCTCTAACAGCTCGCCACATCTTAACTGGCTCCACATGTGACTGCTGTTAGCTTAGCATAAAGACTGGAAACAGAGGGGAAGTGTTAGCCAGGCTGGCTCACGGACGAACACGTAGTATCTCGCTCAGACGGAGGTGAAGTGATGTCATCGGACGGCGATTGTCAGGATGTTGTTGATGTTAGCAACCGTCTCCGTGGCAACAAGCCGACAGATCAGGGCTCCTTCAGCTGCTCTGTGTTTGTGTGCATGGAGCAGGACTCCGACCACACAGGCGGCGTTCGCCACCATCAGTCCATCAAAGTGTTATTTCATTAGCCGTTAATCACATGACCTTTGATTTAATGGATCAGCTGATGGAAACCAGACGCCACACGTGTAAACAGCGGTTACAGTGGCAGCCATGTTGGCTCTGTGGGGCAGACTGGAGGTGAAGTTACATTCATTAATACGTCTGCAGCCTTTCAGCCTCTTTTAGCTCAATCAAAGCAGCAGGTGGAGGAGACCAAAAACTGAGCTCCAACAGGATGAATGCTAACATGTTAGCTCCGTGCTGATGTTTTTTTAGAAACAGAAACTTAAAATGATTCAATTAAAAATTACTGAATCATCATCATCAGATTTTTCAGCCCTGAGTCGTGACTGCAGGTACACCGCCCGACAGACTGTACATTTAGGAAAAAACTAACGTTAAACTAACGTTAAACTAACATTGTGGCCTCCAGTCCAGTTAACATCCATCTGAAAGTCTCATCTTAGTCTTCAACTTCAGCTTCATGTTTACATTTTTTACAGTTTTCAGTCTTTCAGCCTATTTTAGGTCCAAAACAAACAAACTGACAGGAAGCCCATTCAGTGGACGGCTCGCTGACCTCTGACCTCTCCATACATCACCGACTCGTGAGGCAGAAATCTAAACAAAGTTTATTTTCCCGTGACCAACGGTCGAGTCACGCCACATTTCTCCGCTCTGACTGAATTTATGTCGTCCTCCGAGGTCACAAGGAGTCACAGACTGTGTGCTGATTGGTCCGTACAGAACACGTGACCAGTCGAGTTACATTATGTTTATATGTGGAACATAAAAAGAGGAATCAGAGCGCAAGTGCTGCTGAAGATGTAAACATGTTGGTGTACGGGGGCTGAGTGATGCATGATGGGAAAATATTTACAATATTTCAATGTGTTCAAGGTATCATGCAGATGTAATAAAGCTGCAGGAAGCCGCCGCCGAGGATCAGACGGATACCTGAAGGGAAAATGTGATGTGGAGGAGAAAAGCAGCGAGTCAGCAGGAGGAGCATTAAAGTGAAACCAGCTCTGACCTTCATTTTTCAACCTTTTCAAAACTTTATGATTCAACGCTTGCCTCATTTTTATTTCATGCTGCAGGACGGCGGCGGCGCTGGCGGCGGTTTGAAGGCTGCCCTGACAGTAACGCTATCCACAGTCCAGCCACGAGCTGCACGAGAGGAACGTGAGACGAGAGTTAAACAGATCCTTCAGAGCAGAGAGAGCACAGTAATTATCTGTGGTCAATACACTGCTGCAATATTAAATGCACCGTGAGATAAATATAGTGAAGGAGACGACTGAGGAGACGACTGAGGAGACGACTGAGGAGACATAAGGAGGAATGGAAGAAGAATCAGGACGAGGCGACGAGCAGAACAGAACCTTTAAGTTCTCATCAGGGACCGGGACAACAAGACCAAACTGTGACGGCTAGTGTTAGCTAACGTTAGCCTGAAACAATCTGTAGCTAACAAACAAACATCAGTTCAGACTGTTCGACAGGCTCTCATTTACTGTGAGAGGAGTTAGCTCCAGTTAGCTTCAGTTAGCTCCAGTTAGCTTCAGTTAGCTTCAGTTAGCTCCAGTTAGCTTCAGTTAGCTCCGGTTAGCTCCGGTTAGCTCCGGTTAGCAGGCTGTATCTGACTGTTTCTCTGTTCTTACCGGCTGGTTTCAGGTCAGTAAACGTTCACGTCTCCATTAAAACATTCCAGCGGTTTCTAACTGGGCCGCTGTGATTGGACGAGACGTCCGGCCCTAATGAATTAAATTAGGAGGAGACGGTTAATTGGTAATTTGGTGAGAGACTAAAAACAGAGAGAGTCTGTCCATGGTGAGCACGCCAAAGCACAGAAACACACCACGTAGAAGAGAAGCTGACTGAACCTTCACTGTTAAAGGCAAAATGGCTGCTGTGACATCACTGCCAGGGGGAGGGGCTAGAGGCCAATATGGCCGCTCTGCTCGCTGTGATAAACGAGCTGAAACATGAAAACACGGCGCGCTCCTTTAAACTTCACGCAGTGCAGATTTTATGTCCAAGCTGAGGCCGAGCTGGCTCAGACGTCTGAGCGTGTCCGTCAGCAGCTTCGCTCTTCAAACCGGAGCCGGCGCCGCTCTAATGAAACCCGTTTACCTGCCTTAACGTCCTCGTTAAGCTCCTCGTTAAGGCGGGAAACACTGGCTGCTGTGTGACGGGTTAACGGACACGTTACAGACGCTCTGCTCAAACACGACACACTTCAAACATCTTCCTGCTCACATAAAGGTCATGCTGATGCTCATGTAGCTGCTGTTAGCTAGTGTTAGCTCGGTTTGTTAGCCGGGCTGTCTGCCGTCGCAGCAGGAGAAGCAGCGACTGTGCCGTCGGTGTCGCTGTCTTTATTCTCTCATGTTACACAATAAGTGATGAAACTGGATCTCAAAGTGCTTCACGTCGATACAACACGAAGCTTTCTACTTTCAAACCAGGCTCAATCTGTAAAAAGGCCCGGCCCGGCCCGGCCCGGCGCCGCCTGGTTCAGGTTCAGCGTGTCTGCTCAGTCTCTCCTGTTTGTCTGAACATGTTATGACTATTGAAGCTAAATATTTGTCAGGATAAGATCTCAGGCCGAACACACTTCACTTCATCTTTAATGGTTAAACAGAGAGGCGGACGGCTGAGAGGTCCAAACGGACCAGAACAAAAGAGACCGATTAAACACGTCTGAGCGTCTCAGTTTAAAGGAGCAAACCGCCGTTTTCACAACTCATTAACTACAAATCAGAGCACTTCACATTCCTGAGCAGCGCCGGACAAACTGTGTTTATACGACCGGACAGAAAGTCTGATTTACAGACGCAGACCAGAACCAAAAGTTCTGCCGACTCCACCCTGAACACGCTCGTACATACAGTCAGTCCTCGTGTCCCTGCTGCTTCATGAAGTATTTCTATGGCTCAACAGCTGCCACACACACACACACACACACACACACACACACACACACAGGAAGTGAACACACTCGTACATACATGTGTTCAACCCTGGACCTCGAACACAGAACACACATGTTCTGTTCAGCAGCAGATCCACATGAGCTCAGTTACTTTCTACAAGGATGCTGACTGAACCGAGCTGAGCTGAGCTGAGCCGGGCCAGAACCAGGCCAGAACTGGAAGGAGGAGATCTCAGACTGGAGAGTTTCCTCTGCAGGGTTCTGGACTTAGAGCTGCTCCTAAAGTGGGTCAGGGCTCTGATCCTGGCGGATGGGATCTGTAATCCCTTCAGCAGGTTCTGGTTCCCATCTGGTCCAGCCTCTGGAGGAGAACACTGGATCAGATGAAGACTGACGTGAACGTCAGCGTTCACCTGCTGCAGGTAACTGTATGTTGATGGCGCTGATCCGAACACGGCCTCACACTGAAGAACCGGCCCGCTCAGACTAACTGTCCTCATCAGTTCCCTCAACGGGACGATGATGAGAGTGGTCCAACACAGAGAGGTCCAAACAGGGCTCTGATCCAACATGGAGCCTCTGAGACACACACACACACACACACACACACACACACACACACACACACACACACACACACACACACACACACACACACACACACACACACACACACACACACACAGCTGTCAGAGGTCATCGAGGGAGGAAGTGAAGAGTGTCAGCTGATTGTTTCCTGCCTGAGTCTCAGCTCATCCTGAGTGTAGTCTGTGTGTGTGTGAGTGTGTGTGTGTGTGTGTGTGTGTGTGTGTGTGTGTGTGTGTGTGTGTGTGTGTGTGTGAGAGTGTGTGTGTGTGTGTGTGTGTTAATCTGACTTTCAAAATAAAGCTCCTCCGGTCTGTCTGAAGACCACGTCTGAAAACAAGAACATCAGCCCATGATGATTTGTGTCTGAGGTGACGTCTACATAAGGAAGTTCACACAGACCTCCACAGACTTCTACAGACATCCACAGACCTCTACAGACCTTCTACAGCCCACAGACTTCTACAGACCTCCACAGACCTCTACAGACTTCTACAGACCTCCACAGACCTCTACAGATCCCCACAGACTTCTATAGACCTCCACAGACTTCTACAGACCTCCACAGACCTCCACAGACTTCTACAGACCTCCACAGACCTCTACAGACTTCTACAGACCTCCACAGACATCTACAGATCCCCACAGACTTCTATAGACCTCCACAGACTTCTATAGACCTCCACAGACCTCCACAGACTTCTATAGACTTCCACAGACCTCCACAGACTTCTATAGACCTCCACAGACTTCTATAGACCTCCACAGACTTCTATAGACCTCCACAGACCTCCACAGACTTCTATAGACCTCCACAGACATCTACAGACCTCCACATACTTCTATAGACCTCCACAGACTTCTACAGACCTCCACAGACTTCTACAGACCTCCACAGACTTCTATAGACCTCCACAGACTTCTACAGACCTCCACAGACCTCCACAGACTTCTATAGACCTCCACAGACCTCCACAGACCTCTATAGACCGCCACAGATCTCCACAGACTTCTATAGACCTCCACAGACTTCTATAGACCTCCACAGACATCTACAGACCTCCACATACTTCTATAGACCTCCACAGACTTCTACAGACCTCCACAGACTTCTACAGACCTCCACAGACTTCTATAGACCTCCACAGACTTCTACAGACCTCCACAGACCTCCACAGACTTCTATAGACCTCCACAGACCTCCACAGACCTCTATAGACCGCCACAGATCTCCACAGACTTCTATAGACCTCCACAGACCTCCACAGACCTCTATAGACTGCCACAGATCTCCACAGACTTCTACAGACCTCCACAGACCTCCACAGACTTCTACAGATCTCCACAGACTTCTATAGACCTCCACAGACAGACAGATGCTCGGAGGTGAAACACTGCAGGCTGAAAATATTATATCAGAGTCTGTCTGCTGACTCAGCGTTTCCTCAGCGCTGACTATTACTGACTCAGCGCGTGTGTGTATGTGTGTGTGTGTTTATTTTGGAGTCTAATTGTAAACTAATAAATAATGACGTCTGTGTGTGTGTGTTTGTGTGTGTGTGTGTGTGTGTGTGTGTGTGTGTGTGTGTGTGTTTTAGAGGAAGACAAAGTGATTTAGTTTTAACACACACACACACACACACACACACACACACACACACACACACACACACACACACACACACACACACACACACAGCTGCAGGTAACAAGTTGACCTGATTTCAACTGAATTATAATGAAGCACACACACACACACACATTTATATATGATCAATATTCCATAATAAGCAGCACTGATGGATTTCCAATAGAAGGATTTAACACACAGACACACACACACACAGTGTCCTGTAGGGTTGAGGGTTTAATTCCCTCTGGAGCTGAACTGAAGACCAGACTGATACTGGTGACACACACACACACACACACACACACACAGGCGTGTGGAAAAAGTGATGTATGTTCAATCTGCAGCGGTCGGAGTGGAAACATGTCGAAGCTTCAAAGAGTCGAGTTACAGACGACGACACGGGACCTTCAAAATAAAACCAAATATTAAAAATATGAAATATTCACGTTTGCACAACGTTTGGACAACGTTTGGATGTTATTACTACTCTGTTTTTGTCTGTTTGTTGATGATGAGTGAAACTGAACTCAAAGTACCGACAGAGTGGGAACCACACATGTAGAGCATTAACCTTATATAAATATCACAGCTGTGATCATCCGTTAAAAACTTTATTAACGTTTCATTTCAAAGTGACATCATCGCCGTGCGAGTGCCTGACAGTGTCCAATGAGAGCTCAGCGTTGGTCACATTCATAAAATGATCATTATTATTTTTACACACTGATTTTCCCTCAGCTGGTTTCTGCTGTTTCTACATGTGAACTGTTCAGCTGACGGTTCACGGACACGAGACGCTCGACTTCATCTCAAGTGGGTCGGTCCATTAAAACCACTGAGTAACCTAAAAATAACCAAATCCAAACGTTTCTGTTAGTGTGACGATGAACAGCTGGACGAGCCCGAAGAAACAGAACAACAAGATCATATTTGATACATCACTGCTCTTTGGTCAGTCATCCACCAGGCCGGACCGGACCGGACCTTTCAGCGGGCTGGACCGGACCGGACCTTTCAGCGGGCTGGACCGGACCTTTCAGCGGGCTGGACCAGACCGGACCTTTCAGCGGACCGGACCGGACCTTTCAGCGGGCTGGACCGGACCTTTCAGCGGGCTGGACCAGACCGGACCTTTCAGCGACCGGACCGGACCTTTCAGCGGGCTGGACCGGACCTTTCAGCGGGCTGGACCAGACCGGACCTTTCAGCGGGCTGGACCGGACCTTTCAGCAGGCCGGGCCGGACTGGGCGTATCATTTGATCAGGTACAGCGTGAGCGTGACGTGAAACCGGAGTTTGGAGGTTTCCACATGAAAGCAGTAATCTGACCCCGCAGAGTCAGACAGCTGTGACCTCTGACCTCTGGACTTATTATTGATTTCCTGTTGTGTTGGCGCTGCAGCCACCTCACACTGCAAGCTAACATGCTAATGTTTACCGTCTTAGCATGCTAACATTTGCTGATTAGCACAAAATAAGAGAAACAGACAGAGTCTCCAGTTGTGCTAACAGCTAACATGCGAACGGCAGACTGCTAATACAAACATGCTAACGTAATGGTTAGCATGTCTCAGATTAGCGTGTTAGCATACAAACAATGTTACAGTCACGGTTGCTAACAGCTCGGTGCTAACATGATGTTCATCATGGTCTTAGCTTAGCTTGTTAGCACACTAATATTAACTGATTAGCAGGAGGTCCAGCTGAGGCTGATGGGATTGTTCGTAGTTCTTTTGGACATTAAATGTCGAAGAATGAAGTGAAACATGAAAATGAAACGTTCCCTGGACGTTGTTCTGATGTTGTTGAGATGTTTGGCAAACAGAAACCTCAAACAAACGCCGGCTCGTCTTTCTGTTTATTAGTCGACTAACAGACGAACATAAACTGAGCTACTGCGAGCGCCACAGAGCCAAACAGCAGCTCACTTAAGGTCCTTGAACACAACACGAAGCTGTGCTGCGTTCAGGGACCATCAGAGCTGAAAACAAACAAACATGGACGCAGAGAGAGCAGCTTCGTTAGCACTAACGAGTCTGAGTGAGTGAAGAGGAATAATACCTGATCAGTGATCGAACGCTGTATTGATCACCTGCTGAAGAGCTCGTCTGACTGCAGCATCTGCAAAGAATTCAAGCACTTTCAAGGCACCTGGACCAAACATTTCAAGGCTCTCCTAATCTAAACACAACAATGACTGGCTGCTCATCAAGGATCATTCAAGGATCATTCAAGGATCAATCAAGGATCAATCAAGGATTCATCAGCTGACTGACAAGTAAACACAAACAATCCAAACTAATTCAAGGCCCTTACAAACCTTTAAATTCAAGCGTTTTACCAAAGTTTCAAGACTTCAAATCAAAGTTCCTTTTTTTCTTAATTCAAACTAAATGTTTTATTTTGTAAGCGATGAGCTCATTTCCTGTTTAGATACAGCTCAGCATTGATTATTGATTATTGTCTGGATCATTGATCAGGTTCCATGAATTAATGAAATGATCAGCTGATCGAACCCTCTGATTGCTGATCAGCTGATTCAGACTGAAACTTGATCAGATTAACGGACTGATCGTCAGGTCGGATTATCGATCAGGTCATTGATCAGTTAAACATCTGTTGA
>CM024793.1:25398550-25406050 GCA_014281875.1 Nibea albiflora | reverse complement strand
CAGGTTTTACACAGTCTGCGGGGACGTCACAGAGACTACGTCCAGGTTTTACACAGTCTGCGGGGACGTCACAGAGACTACGTCCAGGTTTTAGACAGTCTGCGGGGACGTCACAGAGACTACGTCCAGGTTTTAGACAGTCTGCAGGACGTCACAGAGACTACGTCCAGTTTTTAGACAGTCTGCAGGACGTCACAGAGACTACGTCCAGGTTTTAGACAGTCTACGGGGACGTCTCAGAGACTACGTCCAGGTTTTAGACAGTCTGCGGGGACGTCTCAGAGACTACGTCCAGGTTTTAGACAGTCTGCGGGGACGTCTCAGAGACTACGTCCAGGTTTTAGACAGTCTGCGGGGTCGTCTCAGAGACTACGTCCAGGTTTTAGACAGTCTGCGGGGATGTAACAGAGACTACGTCCAGGTTTTAGACAGTCTGCGGGGACGTCACAGAGACTACGTCCGGGTTTTAGACAGTCTGTGGTGACGTCACAGAGACTACGTCCGGGTTTTAGACAGTCTGTCTCTGTCTCTCTCCTCCAGGCTTGGTGCTGAGGTGGTTTCCATGGTTACCGCTGAGCCTCGCTCTGACCTGATTGTTCAAAAAAAAAACAATGAGGGAAAACTTCAAAGAGGAGCTGCTCAGTTGCCTAGCAACAAGGCTGCTCTCTCTCTCTCTCCCTTAAATCTCTATCTGTTTTTTCATCACTCCATTCTCTCTCTCTTTTTCTCGTCTTACATCACTCTCTCTCCTCTTCAGTTTCATTGACACAGAAACAGAAATCTAAATATGAGATTAGAAACCTCGCTCACTCTCTCCTTTTCTCTTCTTAGCTTCCTCCGTCAGCGTCCTCTTCACTCTCTGCTCCTCTGCCATCATGTCCATAGAAGCTGCTGAGCCCGGTGACACTGCTAATGCTCACCCAGCTCCTCATCAGTGGCTATCAAACTGAGCTAACATTAGCTAACAGCAGCTAAGAGACTGAGCTAATAGTAGCTAACAGTAGCTCACAAACTAAGCTAACATGAGCTAACAGCAGCTAACAGACTAAGCTAACAGTAGCTAACAGTAGCAAACAGCTTGTGTGTTGTTGTATGGACTGGTTGGTAACAGATGACCTGTCTCTCCAGCCTGCTTCTGATTGGCTCACCCTGATATTCTTACCCTAACCAATCAATCTGATTGGTCCTACCTAAACCTGACCAACCCACCAAACAAAGGCAACAAACAGCAGCCAATCAGAAGCAGAGTAGGACAAAGTATGAGTCAGCTGATAGGACTGCTACCTGAGCTAACTGTTAACTCTGTTAGCGTGTAGCGTGTTCATCTGAACATGTCAGACTCTTGAAGAGTCCGTCGCTCTATTTCCATCCTCTCTCACTGTGGATGCCTGTGGTCTCTCATTCAGAGAGCCAACACCCATGACCTGTGTGTGTGTGTGTGTGTGTGTGTGTGCACTAAAACAAACACACACACACACACACACACACACTTGTCTGTCAGTCTGATTCTCAAAAACCACTAAGTGCAATTCTCTCACTGCCAGCTGAGTGTGTGTGTGTGTGTGAGTGTGAGTGTGAGAGTCCTGTGCTTACAGCAAAGCATGATGGGAGTGTAAGACCTGTGGTTGCGAAGGATTAACACACACACACACACACACACACATACAAGGACACAAATACAGCATGTTCTGCAGGTTGTGTGTGTGTGTGTGTGTGTGTGACATCATCAGATCTGAATCAGGTTACCAAAGATACCAGAGGTGATTCAGCACACACACACACACACACACACACACACACACACACACACACACAGTCATGCCAAAGGTTTAATTGAAACCACCTCTTCTTCTGTGTGTGTGTTGTAACTTACTGTGTGACACTCTCTCTCTCACACACACACACACACACACACACAGCTGGTGTTTGTGTTGCTCTGCTGCCTCCTGGTGGTCAGTGCTGGAACAGAAGTTCTTTCAACAGTTACAATAACGCTATAATAACGTTATAATAACACACAGTCTGGAAATATGAGATAAACAGCTGTTTGTTTACACGTTTATTTTTTCAGAATTAAAAAAGAAGAAAAGTGAGAAAACATCTGACATCACATCAACAGAACATAAATATCAAAGCATCACAGTCAGTTACAAACACAGTCAAACACAGTCCAGGTGACCCAGAGGTGACCCAGTCCAGGTGACCCAGAGGTGACCCAGTCCAGGTGACCCAGAGGTGACCCAGGCCAGGTGACCCAGAGGTGACCCAGGCCAGGTGACCCAGTCCAGGTGACCCAGAGGTGACCCAGTCCAGGTGACCCAGGCCAGGTGACCCAGTCCAGGTGACCCAGTCCAGGCGCTTCATCTCTCCAGGCGGCTCCACTCAGCTGGAGGCTCTCTGGGTCCTCTGGGCTTCTGGATCCGACAGTTAAACCCTGAAAAGACAAAAACACATTCAAACATTCAGGAAACATTGATACAACGTTGTTTAGTCGCCACCGTGATGAGCTACTGTCGACTGATGCTGGACTTTTATCATCAGCTGATTCCAGTCTGTACGCGCTCAGTCTGAGCGGTGAACGCTGTCTCAGGAAGTCTTTCGGTCTGACACCAGTTAAAATTTTGAGTAAACGCAGCAGAGAGTTTTGTTTCTCTAAATGACGCGCTGTCCCTTTAAGAAGGTGAACAGGTGTACTGACCGATCCCTCCAGGTGAACACGGGTTGGTCACGTCTGTGGCTGAGGAGGAGAAATCTTCATAATCATCATCAGCTGGATCAGCTGGAAGAGAAACAGTCAGTCAGACACGTTTCATCCTTCCATCCTTACCTCCTTTCCTTTCCTTACCTCCTCTCCTACTTACCTGGCATCAGGTGATAGTCTCCGCTGTTGCTTAGCAGCGGTGGTCCCTCCCCCACTCTGTGATTGGTCGGTGTTGCAGTGTCATAGATGGGCGTGGTCGAGTGTTGGCGGCTCGCAGGTTTAGCTCGAGGCCTGACGGTGCTGTAGAGCGGCGCCGCCGCCGCGGTGTCGTTGTCATAGTGATGGGACGGAGTCCTGAGGACGTTAGCTCAGCGTTACTTTAATGTTAGACCAGCGTTACGTTAATGTTAGACCAGCGTTACTTTAATGTTAGCTCAGCGTTACTTTAATGTTAGCTCAGCGTTACTTTAATGTTAGACCAGCGTTACTTTAATGTTAGCTCAGCGTTACTTTAATGTTAGCTCAGCGTTACTTTAATGTTAGCTCAGTTAGACGTAAGTACTCGAATACTTTTAAAGTACTCGAATACTTTTCCGGGTCTTGGATGTTTGACGGCACACTGATCAAACATGAACACACACACAGCTTCACTCTGACACACTACTGAGATCACTACAAATAATGTTTGTTTAACGTTTGTTCAATGTTTGTTTAAAGTTTTTGAAGTGTAAGTTTAAGTTTGTTTTATGTTCTTTTTAAGTTATTTTAAGGTTAACATATAATAAACTAGTTTCAGCTAAAACATTTTATATTTATAATATGTGATGTCATCTGTTCACTGTCTTTGACGAAGGTGTTTGTTTACCTGGATCTGGGCGTGGCTACAGTGGAGTAGGCGGGGTTTGGTGAAGGTGGGTGGGGGTGTTTGGGCTTGTTGACCACAGCGTACGTGTCACTCATGTCAGTCAGCTGTGACACTCTGTAAACAGGAAGAGCGAGTGTTAGCTGCTAATAGCATTAGCATGTGTGGGCAGAGCCAGGCTAGCTGTTTCCCCCTGCTTCCGTTTTTTATGCTAAGCTAGGCTAACTAGTTTTATCTTCATAGAGAGAAGAAGACGTGTCACAGATCATCAGACTGTCGGAGGAAGTGTTCTGTCAGCTGACCTTCCTCTCTCTGGTTTCATTCTGATCAGCTGACATTCAGCTAGGAGGAGGAGCAGAGGAGCACACCTGAGGCCAGCACACCTGAGGCCAGGACACCTGAGGCCAGCACACCTGAGGCCAGCACACCTGAGGCCAGCACACCTGAGGCCAGCACACCTGAGGCCAGCACACCTGAGGCCAGCACAATGATGTACAGTGGTGGGATTTGAACCCACGCCTCCTGAGAGACTGGAGCACACGCACCGCTCAATATTTACATCTCAGCAGGAAGTCACTCTGCTCAACTTCCTGCTCTGACCTGTCGCCATGGTGACAGAGTTTGTAACCAGTGTGGGCTAACCACAGCGGCTGAATGTGACAGGAAGAGGTCAGCCTGTGATTTATCATCACCATCATCTTCATCATCAGACTCCTCCCCTATATCCTCTCCTTGTTTCCTCCATTATATCCTCTCCTTGTTTCCTCCATTATATCCTCTCCTTGTTTCCTCCCTTATATCCTCTCCTTGTTTCCTCCATTATATCCTCTCCTTGTTTCCTCCCTTATATCCTCTCCTTGTTTCCTCCCTTCTTGTTTCTTCTGTCATTCCTCGCCTCCTTTCCTTCTCTCCTTTAAAGGAGAGGACTTCTTTCCTGTCTTCTTAATCCATCAGCTCTCCTTGTATCCTAGCCTCCTACTTCTCCTTCCTCCTGTTTCCTCTATGCCCTCTCTCTGCTGCGTTTCCACGGTAACATGGTAACATATGGGGACGGAGGGACGGCAGAGGAGGGTGAGAAAGTGTTAATTTAACACCTTAGGGTGAGACATCCTGTCTATCTGTCCTCTGCCAGAGACAGACAGACAGACAGACAGACAGACAGACAGAGAGACAGACAGGCAGGCAGGCAGGCAGACAGGCAGGCAGGCAGACAGGCAGGCAGACAGACAGACAGACAGACAGGCAGGCAGGCAGGCAGGCAGACAGACAGGCAGGCAGACAGGCAGGCAGACAGACAGGCAGGCAGGCAGGCAGACAGACAGACAGACAGGCAGGCAGGCAGACAGGCAGGCAGGCAGACAGACAGGCAGACAGGTACCTCTTGGCAGCAGGTGTCTTTTTGTTCTTCTCTGTTTTTTTCAGCTGTCAGAAACAGAAAGTTTATCAGGTTATTTTTAAGGGCCTGGAAAGTCTTTTCAAAAACATGCAGCTGGTTTCCAGGTTTTCAAGGGTTTTAAAACCCCCTCTGGTTTTCATTTCTGTCTTTTATATCGTGTTCGGTCTGACGGTCACATGGTGACAGTGCCTGATGTTAAAACATGAAGACTTCATGGCAGCTGATTGGATCTTACAAGACGAATGTCAAGCTGCACAAACACTGATGTTAGCTTGTTACGTTAATGCTAGCTCTGTAAAACAGTGTAACTTAATAATATACATTATATGTATTACATATATTATATATATTATATATATTACATAGAACACAGAATAATATCTAAAAAGAATCAAACAGACGGTTTCATGTCCGATTTTACTGAATTTGTTCGTCTGAACGATGCTAAATAAACTTCAGTAGCATGTTAGCATTACTGTGTGCTGTAACATCCTGTTAGCCTCTGAAGCGACAGGACTGTGAAGAAAAAGAAGCGAGGACTCTTCAGTCGTTGGACAAACTAACCTAGCGTGCAAACAACTTAGCAAGCCCAGTAGCATGTGAGCTGCTGCTGAAGCTAACGTGTGACACGAGTGTTGTTGTGTGGTTCCCGAGCGTTAGCTAACGACACTTCTTCACTTGTTTCCTGTTTCTGTTCTGATTTCATAACTTTGTTAGTTTGTAACTAAGTACTGTACTCAAGTACAAATATGAAGTACTTGTACTTTACTTGTACTCGACTCCATCAGAGTAAATCTTGAACTTTACAAACAAACATGAAGTCCCGCCCCCTTGAAGTTGTCAGGGGAATACTGAGCTGTGATTGGAGCACAGAGCAGAAAGGGGCGGGCTTTGTGTGGGATCAGATGCGTATCGACAGATTGTTTTTCAGATTTGCTGCTTCTCCTTTGAATCATCTGAATGTTTCTGTGCTAAAGTTAGCGAGCTTCACACAAACAGTCAGTTTAAATCATTTCACTGCCGCACAGACCGAGCTTCACTAACAACAAACATGAGTTATGAATATGTAATCACTGAGCAGAGCTGTGTCCTCACAGGATGAATGCTGCAGGCTGATCTGATGGAAAGTGAACGTACCTGAGCGTGTGTCGTCTGGAGGTTCGTTAGTTTGAGTTGGTGTGTGTCAGCAGACGGTCGTCTCTCTGACTTTTACTGTCAAACCTTCTGCTGCAGTGAATTTACATACAGGAAGTCAGCGTGTGCAGCACTTCCTCTTTCTGCAGCTGCTCTTTAGCTGCCTGGCTGACCTCGTGAACACTCACGTTACGCTCACGTTAACAGTGTTTTACCTCAGGCAGGTTGGAGTAGAGCGGGCCGCGGGACGACTGCAGGACTCGCTCGAACATGACGGTGACGGTGGTGAAGATGAAGTGATACTGATCCTGACAGGAAACAGGAAGTTCAACACTTCACTGCAGACTGTTGTTTAAAGTGTGTGATGTCACTGTGTGACCTGCTCCACCCAAAGAGTCACACTGATGACAACTGACACCAACAGACAGCAACAGACACCGACTGACACCAACAGACAGCAACTGACACCAACTGACACCAACAGACAGCAACAGACACCAACTGACACCAACAGACACCAACAGACACCAACAGACAGCAACAGACACCAACTGACACCAACAGACACCAACAGACACCAACTGACACCAACAGACACCAACAGACACCAACAGACAGCAACAGACACCAACAGACACCAACAGACACCAACAGACACCAACTGACACCAACAGACACCAACAGACAGCAACAGACACCAACAGACACCAACTGACATCAACTGACATCAACTGACACCGACAGACACCGACTGACATCGACTGACACCAACAGACAGCAACTGACATCGACTGACACCAACTGACACCAACAGACACCAACAGACACCAACAGACACCAACAGACACCGACTGACACCAACTGACACCAACAGACACCAACTGACATCAACTGACACCGACAGACACCGACTGACATCGACTGACACCAACAGACAGCAACTGACATCAACTGACACCAACAGACACCGACAGACACCAACTGACACCAACTGACAGACACTGACAGACACCAACAGACACCGACTGACACCAACAGACACCAACTGACACCAACAGACAGCAACAGACACCAACAGACACCAACAGACACCAACAGACACCGACTGACACCGACTGACATCGACTGACACTGACTGACACCGACAGACACCGACAGACACCAACTGACACCAACTGACAGACACCAACAGACACCGACTGACACCAACAGACACCAACAGACACCAACTGACACCAACAGACACCAACAGACAGCAACAGACACCAACTGACATCAACTGACATCAACTGACACCGACAGACACCGACTGACACCGACTGACACCAACAGACAGCAACTGACATCGACTGACACCAACTGACACCAACAGACACCAACAGACACCAACAGACACCGACTGACACC
>CM024793.1:25378550-25393550 GCA_014281875.1 Nibea albiflora | reverse complement strand
TGCTGCTAACATTAGCTTACCAAGCTGTCGCTCCTCTGTGCGTCCACCAGGAGGAGCAGGTGAGCTGCTCCGCGGTGCGTTTCAGGAAAGTCCAGCACGAGCTGGACGACGCCGAGGAGAGAGCCGACATCGCCGAGACGACCGTCAACAAGCTGCGGATTCGAACCCGCGAACAGACCAACAAGGTCGCCGTGGTGAGTCACACATTCCAGCCCGACGTGTTTTATATACGTTTGTTTAACGTTTCTAATGCGTTTGCGCTGTGTGTTCTGCAGGTCGCCGAGTGAAGCTCGCCGCCTCTTCACACACCGTCCGTGTTTCTGCAGTTTGTGTGACGTTTGATTTGTGCCGTGGATTTCTGTCTGCTGTGTTTGTGCTCCGCGATCACGGAGACACACGGATCTGCATCTCCTGTATGTAAACATGTCCATATGTTTCTCTATTTCTGCTCTGTAAAGCAGTGTGAACTGGTTTGTGCGCCGCGTGTCGAGTGCGTTTTGGTTTGATCACGTGTGAGTGAAAACGTTCCTGATTGGTGCTGAGAATCTGGAGATCTGCATGTTTGTAGAGCTGCCAGACGACAAAATGAAACCGAGACGGGACGACGACTCCACCGGGCACGACCGTGACGCGGATGGTGGAACTGATCGCCGCTGTGCCGAAGTGTGTCCGGTCTGTCTTTGATGGCTAACTGGCAAGTTAAGTTCAATTATTAGTCACGGAGCCCGGTGCGACTTATGTTAGTCACTGATGACATTTAAATATGACACGTACAGTACATGACATGTAGCTAACGCGTTAGCTACAAATTTGTTCTCTCGGACCTGTTTCGTCCCGACTGGACAAAAAATCCGAAGCACAATCAGAACGTTGACAAAGCAGACTGTGTTGATGTGAGTTTTACTGTAGTCCAAACTTTCTGACTGAAATCTTCAGTGTAGTTAAGAATGAAAATAAATGCCTGTTGACAGTTTGATGACTTCTCTAACTTCCTCTGTCCACCATGAAGTGTGAACAATACTGACGCTGACTCTGCACACATGCTGACAGTGTAACTATAAAAAGATTTCAACACGCTCACTGTGAAGAGAAGAAATGGGTCAGTTTTGGCATTCGACACTTTATTCACAAACTAAACCAATCACTGTGTCCACAGGTCAGTGTCAGGTGACTGTACAGGTGTGTTAGATCAGTATGAGGTTTACATCACGCGTCGTCATTCCCGTCAACATGAACCCTCCATTGGTCCGTTCATCCTGCCGTGCACCAATCAAAGTGCCAGCAGTTTGTCCTTCAGTGTGTGTGTGTGTGTGTGTGTGTGTGTGTGAGAGAGTCTATCTCCGGTTCAGAACCAAGAAGACTCAGCTGGTCCAGAAAGGTCCGACTCTAGTGTGCGTCTTTAGAGAACACACCTAAACATTTACAAATACATTCAAACACAACCAGGAGCTTTTTCCTAGAGAGTTGTTAGACAGCAAATAGCACCGCAGAGCAATCAACCAATAAACCAACCGATCAATCAATCAACCAATCAATACATTTGGGGTTAAAAAACAAACTCTATTGACAGCAGACTGGTTGTACTCACACAGGAAAGAAGAAATCACCGAGACACTTTGACACCGTTAGAATCAGATCAGAGCGACACGAGGTCACGTGACCAAATCTTATCCAATCAGAGACCAAAACAGTTTTTTGTACCAGGCTGTAAACATGTTTATTTCTGCGGTGAAGTTTTGAACATGGGGACTTATGGAGACTCAGGTTGATGTGTGTGAGATGTGTCCGTGTCTGCTTTGGCTGTTCCGTCTACGCGTGGCAGATTTTTTGGATTTAACAGTGTCAAGTGTCTGCGAGGTGATTTTAACACTTCTGATGTCTCAATATTCAAGTTTTTAAAAAAAATGTCATCATCAGCAAAAAGATAAAAATTTAAAATAAAAGTCACGTTTGAAATCTTCAATCTTATTTTCACGTCTTGTGTGAATCCAGTCGAGTTTTTCTACAGTTATATTTTACATTTTATAAGTTACATGAAATTAGAACTCTGGACATCTCAGACCACGAGGACAAGATGGACGCCAACTCAAAAAGTAAACAACAATCAGCTGAGAGGAGGAAACAGGTGAACTGTGATGGACGATGATGTTTGATGGTTAACACGAGTAAAAAATACAAAACATGGTGACACAAAACCAGAAGTGACATCACAATGTAGTCCTCTTTTTATTGGCTCACATACGGCCCTTTTTTCTTTTTTTTACAAAATGTTCTCGTCGTCTCTTCAGGGCTGCTGCGTTGCATCGTGGGTACTGTAGTCAGTCACCAGGTTAGTACAACTTGTAGCTCTGTCGTCAGTGAAGCTGCCGGTCACCACGGTAACCAACTCAAGTTAGTGGAAGAAGTAAAAAAAAAACAAAGGAAAGAAATGACATCAGCAGTGATGTCACAGTGTTCGACTTCCGCCTCAGTCTGAGTTTAGTAACAACAACATGGAGGACAGGTCCTTTAATGTCTGAATGATGTTAGAAGACTAAATATGAACATTACAAAACAAATATGGCCGCTGGGAGGTCACCTGAAGATGAGGAGGAGGAGGAGGAGGAGGAGGAGGAGATTCTCAGACGTTAAAGATCTGTGTGTAACATTTAATTTTAAATTTTAAATTTAATCTACTGCCAGAAATAAAATATAACCTGAACTATGAGTTTTATATGTATGTATATATATATAATGTTTTCAGGTCGTTCTGTCTCACTCTGCGTTCATCCTCCAGGATTGTTTCATAAATCTGTAAATCTGCATGTTCTCAGTGGTTAAGCTGACCTCAGAACAGGTTACATCAGTGATCTGATGGATGTTTAAAGAGGCAGTGAAGAAGAAGCTCAGTCCTGCACTGCTGTCAGTGTGAGCAGCAAAAACACGATTAGCAACATTAAAAAAGGGCAAACCTAAAAAAATCTCAGACTAAGTGAATGAGGTGTTCCGAGTATTTTCATTGTCATCAGACGGAGCTGAACTGAAGCCTTCCATCGATCTTCATGGACTGAAACATTCAGAAGAGAGCTGCTGCTCCACCTCTGCCTCCATCCGTCTTACCGTGTGCTTCAGGCAGCAGTAAACTCAGCAAGGTAACGTGTACGCGTTGTTTTTTTTAGGTTTGCCTTCTTTATGTCATCATCTGTTTTGTTGCTGCTCTTGTCCACAGCAGGACATCGCTGAGCTTCATTCATCCACCTGACAGACTAAACCCAGGGCAAACACCTCCTCCTCCTCCTCTTCATCACCATGATCCTCCTCCTCCATGCAGAGCTGCCTCCTCAGACGATGACGATGAGGAGGAGCAGCTGATGAAGAGGAGCGTTGAGTGATTCGTCCCAGCGTCTCCCTGAGCAGCAGGGTGGGCGGGCCTAAAGGATGTCACAGAGATGGCAGAAGCTGATTGGCTGACAGGTGAGTCGGGCGTGGTGGGGCATTGACGACTCGACGACCACGCCAAACCAATAAGGCGGCTCAGCCCTTCCAGCCGTCCCAGATCGGACCTCTGGAACCAAACAGACAGGAAACTGAGGCAGCGTGCCGACAAGTCAAACACAGTCAAACACAGTCAAACACAGTCAAACACAGTCAAACAGTCAAACACAGTCAAACACAGTCAAACAGTCAAACACAGTCAAGCAGTCAAACACAGTCAAACACAGTCAAACAGTCAAACAGTGAAACACAGTCAAACAGTCAAACACAGTCAAACACAGTCAAACAGTCAAACAGTCAAACACAGTCAAGCAGTCAAACACAGTCAAACACAGTCAAACAGTCAAACACAGTCAAGCAGTCAAACAGTCAAACACAGTCAAACAGTCAAACACAGTCAAACAGTCAAACACAGTCAAACAGTCAAACAGTCAAACACAGTCAAGCAGTCAAACACAGTCAAACACAGTCAAACAGTCAAACAGTGAAACACAGTCAAACAGTCAAACACAGTCAAACACAGTCAAACACAGTCAAACAGTCAAACACAGTCAAACAGTCAAACACAGTCAAACACAGTCAAACAGTCAAACACAGTCAAGCAGTCAAACACAGTCAAACACAGTCAAACAGTCAAACAGTCAAACACAGTCAAACACAGTCAAACACAGTCAAACAGTCAAACACAGTCAAACACAGTCAAACAGTCAAACACAGTCAAACACAGTCAAACAGTCAAACACAGTCAAACAGTCAAACACAGTCAAACACAGTCAAACAGTCAAACACAGTCAAACAGTCAAACACAGTCAAACACAGTCAAACAGTCAAACACAGTCAAACAGTCAAACACAGTCAAACAGTCAAACAGTCAAACACAGTCAAACACAGTCAAACAGTCAAACACAGTCAAACAGTCAAACACAGTCAAACACAGTCAAACAGTCAAACACAGTCAAACAGTCAAACACAGTCAAACACAGTCAAAACAGTCAAACAGTCAAACACAGTCAAACACAGTCAAACAGTCAACACAGGTCAAACCAGTCCAAACACAGTCAAACACAGTCAACACAGTCAGTCAACAGTCAAACCAGTCAAACACAGTCAAACCACAGTCAACAGTCACACAGTCAAAACACAGTCAAACACAGTCAAACAGTCAAACACAGTCAAAAACAGTCAAACACAGTCAAACACAGTCAAACAGTCAAACACAGTCAAACAGTCAAACACAGTGTGACAGTGAAGTCAGTCTGATGAAATGTGAGAGTCTGTTTACAAAAAATAACATGAGAATGACTCATGACTGACAGGCAGGCAGGCAGACAGACAGGCAGACAGACAGACAGCTGCAGTATGGAGGCGGTCAGCAGACAGGATGATCTACAGAGAGGAAGACTCACAGAGTTCGAGACGATGAAGGTTTCTTGATTTTCGGCCACTTCCTCCTCTCAAACAGCCTGATGCAACAAACACACAGCGCGTTACACACACACACACCCACACACTCTCTTTGTTCCACCACCAGCAGCCAGCAGCTCCATCAGGAAATCATGCAGCATCCAGAGCAGGAAAACACTGTGTGTCTGTTTGTGTGTGTGTGTGTGCTTGTGTGTGTGTGTGTGTGTGTGTGTGTGTGTGTGTGTGTGTGTGTGTGTGTGTGCTCGTGTGTGTGTGTGTGTGTACCTGTAGTCGTCAAAGCTGCTGTGTTCCCGCCCTCCTGCTGAAGAGACATTCTGATTGGTCAGTGAGCAGAGGCTGTGTGTGATCAGTTTGTGCACAGTTCTGAATGCACCGTGAGTAACTGTGTGTGTGTGTGTGTGTGTGTGTGTGTGTGTGTGTGTGTGTGTGTGTGTGTGTGTGTGTGTGTCGTACCCTGATCCATGGAGCGTGTGCGAGGATTACACTGCTTGTGTCCTCTGCAGCCTCTGAGCTCCATCAGCTGAACGTGAAGCTGATTGAGGACTGTCCGATCTAACGAGCTGACAGCGTTTATCAGCTGGAGGCAAGGAGGCAAGGAGGCAAGGAGACAAGGAGACAAGGAGATAAGGAGACAAGGAGGCAAGGAGACAATCTTAATATTTGTGATGTGATTCAAAGACGTCGTCATGTGACTGGATGTTCAGAGTTTCATACAAACAGGAAGTAACCTGAGCTGCAGATCTATGACAGGTGAATCCCGTGTGTGTGTGTGTGTGTGGTGTGTGTGTACCTGGTAAGGGTCTGTGTTGAGGTCGAAGTACTCCAGGAAGCCGGTGGCAAACTCACAGAACAGAAAGTTGTGTGTCTCGTTGATGGTCCGCAGACACCAGTACGTGTTGTTGTTGGCGCTGGTGCAGGCGCAGAACGAACCCACTGCAACACACACACACACACACACACTTAGACATCACACACTTCAGGGCGTCTCTGGTCACACAGCGTGTTAATGACACAAACGGCCGTACGTGTCCAGTAGGGCGCCGTGTGCCAGTGCTGGTTGTCGTGTGTGAAGCAGGTGAGTCCGGGCATTGAACACGTGTCGTTGTTTCTGATTCTCTTGATCATCTTCCTCATTTTCTTCCTCCTCTTCTGCTCCTTCAGAAGCCACGCCTTCTTGTCCCGAGCCCCGCCCTTCCTGCGCACACACACACACACACACACACACACACACACACACACACACACACACACACACACCATGTGTGGGTGCACGTACATGGACAGTTTAAATAACCCTGATGATGCTGATCGGTCTCACCTGAAGGGGTGCAGGTTTCCTTCTCTGTACCTCAGCTTGTTCTTCAGTTTAGACTTGTACCTGAAAAGCATCAACAGTAACAGGAAGCATCAGTCACAACATTTACTACTTCTTAAGTAAAGTACCTGATTACATCACTGGACTGTGCTGTTTGGGTCACTTACAGGTATTTATTACAGTCACACTCGAGGGGGCGGGCCTTCTTCAGGTGACCTCTGACCTCTCTCAGGTTCTTAATCTTCGTCTGAAGCGTCTCAATCTGAAGGAAGAGAAGACGTTCAGCCACGGGAAGGAGACGGGTTGGTCAGTCAGACAGCCAGTCATGAAGTAGACGGTCGGTTGGTTGTTCTGTCAGTTGGTCAGTTGGTCAGTTGGTTGGTCAGTTGGTTGGTCAGTTGGTCGGTCAGTTGGTCAGTCAGTTGGTCGGTCAGTTGGTCAGTCGGTTGGTCAGTTGGTCAGTTGGTTGGTCAGTTGGTCAGTTGGTCGGTCAGTTGGTCAGTCAGTTGGTCGGTCAGTTGGTCAGTCGGTTGGTCAGTTGGTTGGTCAGTTGGTCAGTTGGTCAGTTGGTTGGTCAGTTGGTCAGTTGGTTGGTCAGTTGGTCAGTTGGTCAGTCAGTTGGTCAGTCGGTTGGTCAGTCGGTTGGTCAGTCGGTTGGTCAGTTGGTCAGTCAGTTAGTCAGTCGGTTGGTCAGTCGGTTGGTCAGTCGGTTGGTCAGTTGGTTGGTCAGTTGGTTGGTCGGTCAGTTGGTCGGTCAGTTGGTCAGTCAGTTGGTCGGTCAGTTGGTCAGTCGGTTGGTCAGTTGGTCAGTTGGTTGGTCAGTTGGTCGGTCAGTTGGTCAGTCAGTTGGTCGGTCAGTTGGTCAGTCGGTTGGTCAGTTGGTTGGTCAGTTGGTCAGTTGGTTGGTCAGTTGGTCAGTTGGTTGGTCAGTTGGTCAGTTGGTAAGTCAGTTGGTCAGTCGGTTGGTCAGCGGTTGGTCAGTCGGTTGGTCAGTTTGGTCCGTCAGTTAGTCAGTCGGTTGGTCAGTCGGTGGTCAGTCGGTTGGTCAGTTGGTTGGTCAGTTGGTTGGTCGCGTCAGTTGGTCGGTCAGTTGGTCAGTCAGTTGGGTCCAGTGGTCCAGTCGGTTGGCTCAGTGTCAGTTCATTGGTGGTCAGTTCGGTCGGTCAGTTGGTCAGTCCGTTTGGTCGGTTCAGTTGGTCAGTCGGTTGGTCAGTGGTTGAGTCAGTTGGTCAGTTGGTGGCAGATTGTCAGTTGGTCAGTTGGTGGTCAGTTGGTCAGGTCAGTTGGTCAGTGCCAGTTGGTCAGGTCGGTTGGTCAGTCGGTTGGTCAGTCGGTTGGTCAGTTGGTCAGTCAGTTGGTCAGTCGGTTGGTCAGTCGGTTGGTCAGTCGGTTGGTCAGTTGGTCAGTTGGTTGGTCGGTCAGTTGGTCGGTCAGTTGGTCAGTCAGTTGGTCAGTCGGTTGGTCAGTCGGTTGGTCAGTTGGTCAGTTGGTTGGTCGGTCAGTTGGTCGGTCAGTTGGTCAGTCAGTTGGTCAGTCGGTTGGTCAGTTGGTTGGTCAGTTACCTCGTGGTCAATGTGGAGCTTGTGGTCCTTCCAGGCCTGCAGAGACTGATAGACTCCTGTGTCACACTTCACGGTTGCGTTGGACAAAATCGAACATCTGCAGGAAAACAATGAATCGACGTTAACTTCCGTCATGAGGCGACAAACAGCAGAGCTGAGGTCAGTTTGACTCTCTGATGAGAACAAAAACACAAACCTGTGTGTGACTTTGAGGGAGTTGGACAGAGCCACGGCGGTGGGAACTCCTCCCATCCCGCTGAACTCGTCCTCAGACTCGTCTCGTACCGGCTGAGGCCAGTTGGCGCTGTCCGTCATGCTGTTGTTCCCGGGGGTAACTGTTGGTCATGGATATGGAGCGGCTGTAGCGGTTCCCTGGAGTAACTCTTCAGGGCTTTGAACTCTGAGACACAAACACAGATTTACTGATGCAGTTCTGGTGTCGGACACTAGGGGTCAGCATCACACAGTGATTTAACAGGAGGCATAAAGAGTCAGCTGTGAGGAAACAACAAAAACAAACCAAAGTCTGAATGAGAAATGAACTCGTCTACAGAAGTTATACTGACATCAGGACAGGCTGATATTCAGTAGAACTGCATGCTGGCTCCATTCATTAGCAGGTAACGAACACTCACTCTTCTTGGAGAAGAAAGACTTTTTGTTGAACGGCCTCATCATGGAGGGTCGCAGATTCAGAGGGCGGAGGCTGCGGAGGTCGCAGTCGCAGCCGCCGGAGTTCTGGTTGTACAGCTGAGACTTGATGCTGAGCGGACGCTGACGTCCTGCCACGCCCCTTTGGAAGCTCTTAGCTCCTCCCCCTTCGTTCTTACATTTGAAGAGCCGGAGTTTCCCCGCGGCGTCCTCCACGCACTGCCACTTCTGTAACACGAGAGCATACGGAGAGATGATGTGTGCTGTTTGACCCAAAACCAGCTGACGCGATCTGAACGTCTGCATCATGCATGTCAGGCTGAGTTAGGCTTCATGGGTTCATATTTTGAGGATCACTCAGTGCAATCAGGGAAAAACTGAAGACGACGTTTGTCCGGTTAGATTTGAAGGGAAGGGCTCTGCTGTCACACACACACACACACACACACACACACACACACAGATTAAATCCTCAGTCGGTTACGTGAGGACGTTGTGGAGGTGGAACAGACTGAGGCATGATATCAACAGACTCACTCACAGTGAAGAACCCTGAGGTCTAACTGAAGAGAAGTCAGGCGCTGAATCGATGGCAGGTTGTGTGTTTGTTCAAAGTAATCCCAATGAAAGTATCTGATTACTTTTTATTTCTCTGATTGACTCTGACTCCGTCTGCAGTCAGACGTAGAAGATGTTTCTTATTGTTTCCATGTACGTCTTTGCATCATGTTTGAAGGGCCGTGTTTCACTTTCTGGACTTTGGGTACGTTGAACTTCTTCACGTCCAAAGTTCACGTCACTGATCCTGAACATCTCTGAAGCGTCTTCCCTTCATCCTTTCCTAAACCTGCCTGATGGGCAGCAGGTCCAGCTCCGCCGTCAGTCTTCAGCTCGTCTCCGGCTCGAGGCGCTGTCTGTTTTGTCACTCTGCAGTTGTTCATTAGCAGCAGCTGAATGAACTCTTGCACTTGTTATTAAAGAGTGACAAATGGCTGAATTGTTAATTACAAACAGTTTTCTGCAGGCTGTTTATCACAGCCATCCAGCAGCCGGCAGACACTGTTGCTAAGAGACTAATCAACTGACTAGAGGGATTTCGACAAGTGTAATTAACATCAAACAAGCATGAACACACACACACGCACACACACACACGCACACACACACACACACACACACACACACACACACACAGCTCTGTAAATGTCTTGGAGGAAAGTTTGCGTTGAGCTCCATCTTGATTCTGTTCACGTCGGTCGGCTCTGATTCAGCTGCGTTCAGTCCATTGTGTTCTGCTGCTCTCAGTAATTACTGATGTTATTGTGTCTGTTTATCACTGCAGCAGCTTCCTGAACTCATCCTGGAAAATCAACTGTTGAAGTTTGTTCTGCAAAAACATCAACATGTTCAACGTCTGAGAGCTGCTGACCCACACTGACCTGTGATCAGGTGACCTGTGATCAGCTGACCTGTGATCAGGTGACCTGTGATCAGCTGACCTGTGATCAGCTGACCTGTGATCAGGTGACCTGTGATCAGCTGACCTGTGACCAGGTGACCTGTGACCAGGTGACCTGTGACCAGGTGACCTGTGATCAGGTGACCTGTGATCAGCTGACCTGTGATAAGGTGACCTGTGATCAGGTGACCTGTGATCAGGTGACCTGTGATCAGGTGACATGTGATCAGGTGAACGGTGTCTCTGTCAGTCGTACGTCTGTTCTCACACTATGTAAACTTTGGGCTCCGGGTCGGGAGAAGTACGTAACGCTTTAACGGCACTAAGTCACACGCACCAACTATTTCACTGATTCTGGTGAAACTGGATCAGATTTTATGGAGAAATGTTTCCTGGTTTTTCCGCTCTGATGTCCTCCGGCTGCTCCGCCTAACTCTCTGTGATTTACAGAGTTTTATGATGGACAGTGAAGTAACTGGTGACAGCTGGAGCTGCTGTTAGCTCATGTTAGCTCAGTCTGTTAGCTGCTGTTAGCTCATGTTAGCTCAGTCTGTAGCTGCTGTTAGGCATCTGTTAGCTGCTGTTAGCTCAGTCTGTTAGCTGCTGTTAGCTCAGTCTGGTTAGCTGCTGTGTAGCTCAGTCTGTTAGCTGCTGTATTAGCTCATGTTAGCTCATTCCTGTTAGCTGCTGTTAGCTCATGTTAGCCTCAGTCTGTTAGCTGCTGTTAGCTCAGTTTCAGGGTCCAGCAGTCAGCAGCTTCTATGGACATGATGGCAGAGGAGGCAGAGAGTGAAGAGGACGCTGACGGAGGAAGCTAAGAAGAGAAAAGGAGAGAGTGAGCGAGCAAGAAGCCGCCGGACAAGAGTAAATCTGGGACTGACTTTTAGTGGTTGGTGAGAGCTTGGTGAAATAAAAGGCTGAAAGACAGACGCCGAGCTGGCTGACTGCTGCTGGACTAGTCAGTAAGATTAGCTGCTGCTGCTGACCTGGATGATGATTGATCAGAAGTAATCAGAGTAAATACTCGAGTACAGCTGGACATAGTTACACAGTGGGATTACTCTGACACTGGCTCTGTGTGGTACTGAACCTGTCCGGGTCTGTTTGACAGGGGCGTCTGGTACTCGGCTCTCTGACAGAGGTCTTTTACTCGTTGGTGTTTGGGCAGGAAGTTCTCCTCCTGTGACACTTCCTTCCCCTCGACACGCTGGTGCAGCAGCTTCCTGGTGACGGACCAAACAGAGAGCGCGTTGGAAACGATCTTTGAATCACAGATCAGAGAGGACGAAGTGTGTTACATGTATTTACCCTCTCTCCACCAGGAAGGAGTCTCTCCACACCTTGGGCTTCCTGTTCACCTGGAACCTGAAGAAGAAAACAAGCCGTGTAAGTTTTTTCACCTTCATCAACAAAGTCAGCACCTCCACCCTTCATCCTTCCTCAGGACGAGAACCTGCTGAAACCCCACCTCATGGTGGTGCCACATGATGTTCAGATCACACTCACATCTGACTCCAATCTGCTTTCTATTGCAGGATGTTTGGAACTTTCACTTTCAGGAATATATTTAGCTTCTCCTGCTGCAGAGAACAGTCAGGCTGCAGAAAATGTCTGAGTCATGTTTAAAGTTGTGTTTGGCTTTCTGGGTTTTTCCTGAAGACGTGTTGAAGATCTGCAGATCCATGTCAGCACACACACTGATCCTGGACCAGCTGACACAGACTGTGTTTACTCTACAATGCATTGTACTCAGACTCAGAAAGAACACAAAAGTCCAGTAAACATCTTCCAAGTGGGGAACTTGTTGCTCCTGGTTGGTGTGGGACCTGGAGACAGGCGGACGGTGTGACTGTCTTCACAGAGCTGCTGCTGGAAACGCAGGTGAAGTGTTACTGTGAGAGCTGAGCAGCCTCTGGGCCTGATTACTCACACTCCGAGTCATCAGAAATCTGATTCACTGTGATTTATGGTTCATCATTAAAATGACTAAATAAAACAGTGATGTGGAAATACGTCCACACGTCCTTCTCATCTGGACCATGGTGGCAGCTGTAGCAGATCCACACCTTCAGCTCCAGTTCTGGGTCCGTCCCGGGTCACGACCCAAAGCTCATGACCAGAGCTGAGGGCTGGACTGTAGATGGACTGGACCATCAGGAGCTTTGCCTTCAGGCTCAGCTCCCTGATGGTCCAGTGGCACATCCACAGCCGCTCCATCACACTCTCCATCTCACTGAGATCCGGTCAGTCGCGGTGCAGACGGTCCTGGTACACAGAACTACTTTGTTCGGATCAGATCTGTTTTTCTGAAAGTCCTCTGTCGCTCTGTGGATAACCCTGACTGGATGTAATGCTTCTCTCAGCTCGTGTCTCTGTTCTTCACAGAGGACGAGGATGACAGAAGGCAGCAGATGCCGTGAAGTCCCTCGCTGCACTCGTAAGGACGAGTCGGATGCTGCGATCAGCTCCTGACAGAGCGCTGCAACTGAGTGGTGGCAGACCAAGCCTGAGATCTGTGCTCCGCTTCCAGCCTCCACCTGAAGGCCCTCAACTGTTTCCTGGAAAGACTTCAGTGATTTTAACATTAACATTAAATTCTGCAGAAACATAATATGAACAGATTTTGTCATCTTTTAGTTCCTTGGTCAATAAAACCAAGACGAACCTTTGCAGTCACATTTCAGACTGCAGGAACGCAGGACGTGGATTCATCCGGGACTATTTCCAGCAGCGGATTCATCCACACTGACCGGCTGCACATCTCAAACCGACTGTTTAAAGTCTGTTTTCCTGCGTCTGGTCCGACCTTCCCGACCTGAGTTTGCCTTTGTCGATGCTTCGATCATTCGAAATATTCATAGAGACTTGATCAGGGCGAAGCAGCTGGCTCTTTGTGCTGGTGACCCCCGTGCGCTCAGGTGTGTAAATGAGGTGGTTACAGTGGAGAGGCGTGGTGCGTCAGTCTGCTGATGCTGGGCCTGTTTTCTCCTCTGACCTCTCCGACGTCACTGAAAACTCCTCCATCACACATCAGGCACGCCATCTTACTGTAACCATGGCAACTCTTTCTGTGGCACTACAAGATTTTCACATTTCTGATAAACTGTAGAAACACTTTTAAATCTTGTGTGTGTGTGTTGTGTGTGTGTGTGTGTGTGTGTGTGTGTGTGTGTGGTGTGTACCTGGTAGCAGGGTTGTCAGTTTTCCAGCAGAGTCAGTATCGACTTCCCGTCCATGTCTGGCGGAGTGTCGAGGGCCGGCGATGTCCAGGATGGTCGGAGCCAGATCGATGTTTCAGGACTATGTGGGGGTTTACTGACACACACCACACCACACACACACATTAAGTAATACATAATAACATGTAATAAGTGTGGTGTGTGTGTGTGTGTGTGTGTGTGTGTGTGTGTGTGTGTGTGTGTCCGTTCTTTCTGGCCTCCTCGTCGTTTTCCCATCAGGTCTACACTGTTGTTGTTGAACTATCTGCTGCTTGTAGGTCATTATGTTCTTATATGTTGAATGATGTTAGCGGTGCAGCTCAGTCATTTCTCTCTGAGCTCATGATCACCTCGTGAAACAGCTCTGACTGTATAATCCACTTTACCAGCACACACACACACACACACACACACACACACACACACACACACACACACACACACACACACACACAATAAAGTGTGTCTCATGTTTCTGGTGTATGATTTGTTTCACGGCTTCTTTAGCTGAGCTGCGTCATCATCAGATTCATCGTTAGCGTTAATGAATGAAGCCAGTGGGCGGAGCATGTCTCTGCAGGTGTGTGTCCTATCTCAGGTGTGTTTACATGCTGCCGTGCTCCACGTTGGGTCCTCTGATGAAGAACGGGACTCTGATGTCGAACTCGTAAGGCATTGATTTCCCTGCAGAAACACAACATGGAACATTTTTCTATAGTTTTTTAACATTTTGAACATTTTTAAAAATTGTAGTAAAAAAGAAAAGATCGCAATTTTCCGATCAAAAAAGATCGCAAATGTCTGAAAAAGAAAACATCACAATGTTCTCAACAAAACGCCCCCACAATTTTCCGAACAAGAAAACTCTGCAACTTTCCACAAAAAAATCACAATCTAATAAAAGAAAATGAGAACCGGAGAGAGAGATGGGAATGACACGCAGCAAAGGGCCACAGGTGGGATTTGAACCCTGGGCTGCTGTAGCAAGGACTGAGCTCTGCCATGTGTGACAGATGCTCTACCAACTGAGCTAAACCAACTCATCTGTGTTCAGCTGTTATTTTATAAAACAGTCTGATCTGTATGTCTGACACGTTTTTCATTTCAACACATCCGCTATCATCTTAGCTTTTCAAAAATGTATCCAGACATTTCTTATCTGATCCATTTTACAGGTATATGTTGGGTATAACACTGTAGTGTACACCTGAAACACTGGCCGTCTCCCAGACAGGCAAAATCATCTTTAGATGAAAACCAGCCGGTTTATTGATTTGATATATTTAGCATAAAAAGAGAAAATGATCAAATCAGATTTCTTGAGATTTGACGGACTCGGAGTTTCTGATATTTTACCTTTGACGAGGCCAAACTGTCCGATGTGGTAGCCGTGGTCAGATGTGTAGATGATGTAGGTGTTTTCCAACTCGCCCGTCTCCACCAGCATGTTATAAAGCTGACACACACACACACACACACACACACACACACACACACACTGTTTAACTTTGCAAAGAGACCTGAAGAAGCAGCTTGAACCTAATGATACAGCTCATACAGCTGTGAGCAGGAACAGGTGTTAAGCAGGTGTACCTGTGGTGTGTGTGTGTGTGTGTGTGTGTGTGTGTGTGTATCTACCTTCTCCACACTGTCGTCCACAGACAGAAGCGTCTGCAGTCGTTTCCTCTGCAGGATGTTAGTGAACTCCATGTGGATCGGTTTCATGGGCCCGGTGTAACGCATGATCCAGTGCTTGTCTGGGTTCGGAGCGTAGTTGTAACTGGGAGTACTGTGGAGGAGAGAGGTGGAGGTGTTAGTGTGGAGGAGAGAGGTGGAGGTGTTAGTGTGGAGGAGAGAGGTGGAGGTGTTGGTGTGGAGGAGAGAGGTGGAGGTGGT
>CM024793.1:25260719-25378450 GCA_014281875.1 Nibea albiflora | reverse complement strand
TTGTTTTTAAATGAATTTATTGACTCGATAACAGCTGTGCCGTAAAGGTGCGTACAGCTGTTTGAGTGGATGATGCAGGTTTACCGCTCGTTATGTAACGATTAAATTAAATGTTTGGATAATTACAAAGATTTGATTTTCAGCCTGAACTTATTTGTTACTACACAGCAGCAGTACAAACAGAAGTACTTGTAGTATTTTGGTTCCTCTGTGATCGTGAGCTGTGAGACTGAAAGAAAAGATCAGTTATGATCCTGACTTGATTCTTGACTCAAACATCGTCACACACTCGCAGTAACACAGACTGAGCAGTACGTGTGTGTGTTATACATGATGGATGAACACACACACACACACACACACACACACACACACACACACACACACACACTTAGTGTATATGCTAAAGTGACAGAGATAAATAGATGTTTGGGCAGCAGATTCACTCGAATACACACATCAGCAGAGAGTTTGAGTCAACAGCAGCCACACAAGCACAGTGTGTGTGTGTGTGTGTGTGTGTGTGTGTGTGAGAGTGTGTGTGTGTGTGTGTGTGTGTCTTTTACACACCTACCTCTATCTGATGTGTTCGATTTCACGTATGAACAGAGACACACAGCCTGTTTGTGTGTTTTGCTTTATCTGTGTTTAATGCACCTGTGTGTGTGTGTGTGTGTGTGTGTGTGTGTGTGTGTGTGTGTGTAGGTGGGCGTGACAAGTGTTGACACTGCAGAGGCTTCTCTCTCTCTCTCTCTCTCTCTCTCTCTCTCTCTCTCTCTCTCTCTATGTCGATGTAATTACTGTGTTGAGTTGATAAACTGCTCTCACAGGACTCACCGTCAGCAGGGAGGAGGAGGTGCAGAGGAAGAGGAGAGAGGGAGTAGGTGGAGGTTGGGGAGGTGGAGGAGGAGGAGAGGTGGGTGGATACAGGAGGGAGGAAGAGAGGAGTCGGAGGGATGGAGGGATGTGAGAATCAGGAGGAAATAAAAGGACGACATGACAAATGAGCAGAGGACAAGGAGAGAAGGAGATTACAGAAAGGCAAGGAGAGGAGAGAGGAGAGGAGAGAGAGGAGGTGAGAGGGAGGTGGGGAAGAGGAGGAGTAAAGAAGAATTAAAGGGTGGAGGAGGAGACGAGGAGAGAGGGGAGGTATTGATTCACTACTCTGACAGCGGGATGTATTTCATATGGATACACACACACACACACACACACCACACACACACACACACACACACACACACACACACACAGCTGACCCTACAGGCTGTGTCGTTTACGGGGACTTTTGTATATTAGACTGTAAAACATCCACAAAGAGTTGACGGCTCGCAGCTTCACGCTGCACTTTGAGCTAAATGCTAATGTCAGCATGCTAACATGCTGCTCAGGTGTCATGTCTCAGGTGTGTGCAGGTGTGTTTGATGGGCTGAGAATCAGAGTTATTAGGGTTCATCCTCTGGGCATCATGAACATCCACGCGGGGTTATGTCGTAATCTGTGCACGAGTGTCTTGTCTGCTTCTTGTCCTCACGTTCTCCTCACCTCAGGCAAGCAGCGACGTTCAGTCACATGAACATCAGCGGCCAATAGGAGCGCTCTCTCAGGAAGCAGCTACACAGCAGTGAACACGCAGAGACTGTTGTTGGAGAAGTCGGTGGAGGTGTGGAGCGTCTCTTTGTCCTGACATCATGACTGAGGCACCCTGTGAGATCCTCAGAGTGTCATCACCTTCGTCTCGCCAACACAAAACTCCGTCACAGCTCCTCTGTGCTCTGGGTGGGAACCACACATGCAGACACCTCCTCTCTGTAATCCCCACAGTGATGACTACATTTCCCACAATGCAGCGCTCTGCTTAGACACAGAAATGACGAGTTGCACAACTCATCAGCCGACAGATCAAAAATCAGTGACCTTACATTCAGGCTGAGACGGTGCAAAGCATGATGGGAGCGTGTGAGCGTGTCAAACAGAGTCTGAGGCTCATCTAACAAACAGGAAGTGCATCAGTTAGCTACGCTAGCTCGCTGATGGACAGCAGCTATTTTTGCAGTTGCCTAGCAACAGCCGAGCGACGCTTCCTGTGTCGTCTGATCAGCTTCAGTTAATTAAAAATCCATTTTTACTGTCGTGGCTCTGTAATAAGATCACAGTGTCCATTTGTCCCGGTTCTGTGAGGTCACCAGAACCTCAGTGTGTTTAGATTTCATCACCAAGACCAGACCAGAACCAAGACCAGGACCAGACCAGAACCAAGACCAAGACCAAGACCAGACCAGGACCAGACCAGAGTCATTAAAGAAACACTTATTCACTTTAGTCTTCAGTTTATGTTCATTAGTGTGTTCATGTATGTTAATGTATGAATAATTCATGTGTGTGAGTGTGTGTGTGTGTGTGTGTGGTGTGTGTGCGCACAGGGAGGATTAAATTGAATTAAATTAGATTCATATAAATGTCAGCAGAGTGCATTTATTGCGTGACAAATTGGTTTTGGAAGACAACACACACACACACACACACACACACACACACACACACACACACACACATAAAAGATCTGACGCTTTTCAATCTTTAGTTTCATTTTTAAAACGTGTGTTTGACGATGACGATGGTGTGTCGAGGCTTCCTATTGGCTCTCCACTTCACATTAAATAAGGCCGACCAATCAAGGCTCATTTCCTGCACGTTGCACAAACTTAACACAGATCTTAATGGGGCTTCAAATGCTGAAGCCACAAACTGCAGTTCCTCTAACGTCCACCTGAGGCTGGCTGCAGAAGTGAGTCAGTCTCCATAAGTCCCCATGTTAGACAGCAGAAATAAACATGTTTACAGCCTGCTGCCTGCTGCTGCCTGCTGCTGTCTGCTGCCTGCTGCTGTCTGCTGCTGCCTGCTGCTGCCTGCTGCTGCCTGCTGCCTGCTGCCTGCTGCTGCCTGCTGCCTGCTGCTGCCTGCTGCCTGCTGCTGTTTACTCTCTCAGTGTCAGGGTGACACGTTCACTTTCCTCTGCCCGACTAGAAGAGCTGAAACATTCCCGCTGGCTCCGTGTGCTGAAGTTGACATTATGAAGATGATTCCTCTGACAGGTTCAGGACAGTCTGCTGTGGAGACGCAGAGACACGTTCACTCGTGTGAAACATCTGAGTGTCACAGAGGTGAATGAGCAGGTAAAGAACAATAAGGAGGAAGAGACAGACAGCAAAGAGGCAAGACAGGAGGGGAGGGGACGAGCAGGTGGGAGGGAGAAGCAGAGGAGGAGGAGGAGGAGGGAGGAGGAGGAGCAGAGAAGAGCCATCGCCGAGAGGAAAATTAATTGCCGGCTGCAGGTTATTGGCTGGCTGTGCTGCCGCGGAGGCTGCTGTTGTTCCAGGATGCTGCAGAAGAAGAGAGAGCAGCGAGCAGAGAGCTGCAGATCCGTCTGCTGATTCCTCATCCACCGCCGGCCCAGCACACATCTGTGAGGAGACGAAGGCTGCTCAGACCGGCAGGGAAACACTGGATCTGTGTCTGTGTTCTGAAGGAAGGAAGGCAGGAGGAGGAGGAGGAGGAGGAGGAGGAGGAGGGACGCTGGTAGAGAAGCTTTGCCCAGACGAGGATCACCTTCTGTGGGTGGAGGAGGAGGCTGATTCCCCCGGGGAAATCAAGGAGTGGATGCTTCCTGAAACATCTGGAAAGGTGCAACTTGGAGCTCTTTAACAGGAAATTAAAATCAGATCAGACAAATTTTTCTTCTGTTGGAGCAGCAGGAGGAGCAGGAGGAGCAGGAGGAGCAGGAGGAGCAGGAGCAGCAGGAGGAGCAGGAGGAGCAGGAGCAGCAGGAGGAGCAGGAGGACCTGACCGGTCTGGACTTTAGATTTATAAAAAAATCAGCTTATCAAATCATTTCTAGTTTGAATCTTTTGAATGTTTATTTGATTGTTTCTGATCTAAAGATGATGATTGTGCAGCAGCCTCAGTGATGAGCTGCAGCTGATCATCTACTGATCTGATCTGAGTCCAGTCAAATGTAAGGTTGGAGTTCTGTCACAGAATATTTCTGTAATGTTAAACTGACAAAGAAACATTCAAAATGTTGATTCTGTCTAAAGTCTGCGTTTGTTTTATTTGAATCATTTAAAGCCAAAAACTGGAAGAACAGAGCCGACGTCTGTGTCACTGAACTTATTGATTCATCCGTGAATTAACTGACTGCCTGACGCTTTCAGGTTGAGATAAAAAGCAGTTTGTGCTTGTGAAGTCGTCTTCAGCCGCGTCCTGTCCTCGGCTTGTTAAACCTCTTTTCTTTCAGTGTTTGAACCTCCAACACAAAATCTGAAATTCTGAGCAGGAAGACAAAAATCCAAAAACTCGTCTAACAAGCCTGTGTGTGTGTGTGTGTGTGAGTGTGTGTGTGTGTGAGTGTGTGTGTGTGTGTGTGTGTCTTTAATCCCCACCGGTTGTAAAAGCCAGTAAGAATCTCTCTGCTCTCTTTCTGTGTTTGTGTGTCCAGGAGCGAAACTAAGCCGGCTTTAACCTTTGAAGAGGAAGAAATGACGGAGCAGCAGAGGAAGACGAGGGAGCGAGGGAGGAGAAAGGCTGACGGTCGGAGCGTCTAGCTCTCCTCAGGAAACACCACCACCACCCACCATCCACCTCCGTCCGCCTTCACCTCCTGGGAGAGGAGGAGGATTTTGGGGGAATTACATGGAGAATAAAATGAGCTTCATCGCAGTTACACGCTGAAACTAAAGCACATCTCTGGATTATCAGCTGCAGGAGGATTTTTGGGGATTGAAGCAAAATAGATTTTTTCCGGTCAGCAAAAGATGTAAAGACACAGCGAGAGCCTGAAACACTGAGACATTCACTGAATCCATGAAGTTTGAGAGCTTTACCTCAGGGGAACGTTTTCTGTGGAGCACAAACAAGCTTTGTATCGACTGTCTTTAACCGTCCTCTGGACACGTTTCTTCTCCTCGTGTTCCTCTTTTTCTCGACGTGCACCTTTTACATCGCTGACAGGAATCCTGAGGAGGACTGAGGTGTACAAAGCAGGTGTTGGTGACAGATAACAGCTGCAGAGAAGCAGATAAGTGATGCTCGGTGACAGCTGACTGTGCTGCGTTTCTGTCTGCGAGCGTCTGTGGGCGATCAGAGAAGCAGAGACAGAAGTGAATCATCGGCAGCAGCAAATGTCCGAGCTCATGAAGAGAAACAGACAAATGAAGTCTGAGACAGAAGCCAGACTTCAGGCCGGTCGACCTTTTAAATGATCTGAAACGTGTTGAAACTCTCAGCTGAGCCGGGACACGGAACAAACCGACGAGCTGGAAGAGGCAGGAAGACTTTTACTGACGCACCGCCGTAAAATCACAGAGCTCAGAAAACAAAATAAAAACAGATTTTAGCTTCAAAATAAATCAAAATAAATCTGATGGTCTTTTATAGAAAGCTGAAGCACAAACTGTTTTTAACTCTGACGAGCTGCTTGATGTTAAAATCACACAAAAGCACAAAAATATGAAAATAAAGTTTCAGATCATCGATTTTGACATAAAAATTCAGGTGCTAAAAAACTTTTGTATGATTTCACCTCAAAGCACAAACAAACTAAGAAGAGCACTGAAGATTTAATATCAGCAGTTTATATATTTTCTGATATTTGACTTTAAATCTGTGATTTCCTTCAGAGCAGCGTCTGAACTGCAGACTACAGACTTCATGTCCTATTAATCATCACCGGCCTCGAAAAACTGACTGAAGATATTTAACATTTAGAAAATCTGCAAAGTCTGTCACTAAATTTCAGAATTAAAGTTAAAAGTTTGTTTAGTTTCATCAAACATTTGAAGAGACGACGAGCGAGCTCGAGCTCTGACTGACACAAAGGTCAGTGTGAACAGTGTGTAGGTGGAGCTTAATCAAAACAGACGAGGCGACACGTTCAGGAAGCGCACACACCACACACACACACACACACACACACACACACACACACACACACACACACACACACACACACACACACACCCTCCTCCTCACCAACACTTTGTTTTCTGGGACGCCCACAAACTGTTTGAAGCACAAACTCAAGAGCCTCTTCATCCTCCTCCTCCTCCTCCTCCTCCTCCTCCTCCTCCTCCTCCTCCTCCTCCTCCTCCTCCCCCCCCTGCAGGGTTGAAACAATCTGTCGCGCATGAATAAAAATTAATTTTTCACCGCGATGAAAAAGACACAGCAGCTCGCGTCCTCGCCGCCCGCGGGACGGCAGATAAAAGCTGTTTACTGTCAGAGCAACAGAGCCGAGCTGAAGCATGTTTGACTGAAACACACAGTGAGGACAGAGGAGAGGACAGAGGAGAGGACAGAGGAGAGGACAGAGGAGAGGACAGAGGAAAGACAACAGGACGTGACTCCCAGCTGGTTCTTCTCTCCTGAACAGACGCAGACTGTCGAAGACGTTTTACTTGTTTCAACAAACTTAGTGAAGAACATTTGAGGATTTTTAGATGAACAAGTTTTTCTCGTCTCAGGAAAAAACTCAAACAACAGAAGTTTGAAAAACACTAAAAACTGCCTGAAGACGAAGTCTGACTCATCTTTGAGGATTCACAATCAAAGTTCCCAAAGAACAAACAGGAATCTTCTCACATAGAGGATCTTTGTCAGCTCGGATTACAGTAATCCAAGCAAACATCTCTTTGGACCTGGTTGTGGGTCAAAGGTCAGAGGCTGATCGGACTCACCTGAGGACGTCACACCTGGAGGTTAAAGGTCAGACGGACGAGCGGGATTCTTCATTTTTCGTGGGACCTGCAGAGACGAGATAAGACGTCATCATGGGCTGCAACATGTGCGTGGTCAAACGTCCGGAGGAGCAGTACAGGATCATGTTTCAGGTAAGAAATCAGAGCTGCTGAACAAGTTCAGCCTCAGGTGACCCCGAACCTGAAACCTTCAGACGGTTCTGCTCTGATCAGAGCTGTCACGTCCTCCAGTGTTTGGACGCATACCATTTAGCTTTTTATGGCTGATTTACACAAAATAACAACAAAAAATGTGACGAGAAAAAAGAAAATGTTCAAACGAGAGAAGAAAAAAGAAGAGAGCGCAAATTCAACCACCTTTGTTTTAGAGACAGAAATGAGTGTGTGTGTGCACGCATGCATGCGAGTGTGTGTGTGTGTGTGTGTGTGTGTGTGTGTGTGTGCACGCGCGTGATATTCGAGTGGAAACCGGCTCCATTCATCACTGCAGGTTGGTCTAGTTACTCTGTAAAGGTCATCGTGATTTCTGCTGTTTTTTTGTCCAGTGGAAGCTGAAAGTCACCGAGGACTCGACAGGAAGCAGTGTGTGTGTGTGTGTGTGTGTGTGTGTGTGTGTGTGTGTGTGTGTGTGTGTGTGTGTGTGTGTGTGTGTGTGTGTGCTCATGCTCTGATGCATTTAAAGTCACTTCCCGTGAAGAAGAATAGTCGTGTAGTTTCCTTTCATCAGTCTGCAGCTGCAGTTTATTTTATATTATTTATCACCTGATGACGAATGAGACTCGAACCCTCTTCAGCGTTCAGTCTGCTGTTTGAAACCTCACATGTGGCTGACAGCGTTTAAACAGCCGTCCTTTACCTGTAACCTGTGTCGGACAAATAGAGAAAGACAAACGTGTCTCTTGTTTTGATGTGAAGCTCTTTAGAAATAACTTCAGTAACTTTGACTGTCAAACAGACAGAGATCCAGAGACTGACGGGAAGCAGAGTGTAACATGATGAGTTCATCTCAGTCAGTCCTCAAACATAAACAGTTTGAGCTGTCTAAGGTTTTTCCAGAAACTTCTGGACCTCAACTCTTAGCAGTCTTTGTTTCGGAGACAAAGTCTGCCACAGATTCAGACCTCAGAAGACTGAGCTCAGGTAACATCAGCAAACAACAGACAGCTTAGCTTTGTGCAGCTCACAGAACAGATGAGATGAAGCAGAGTTTTTCTGATGTGAAGCCAAACGTAAAGCTGCTGCGTCGACACATCCTCCAAACTAACCCAGAAACAACTTCTGAACAACTCGTATGAGAGTTTTTAAAAACGAAGCCTGATGACGACAGAATGAGGCCTCAAATAAAGGTTAAGCTACAATATACAAAGTAAAAAATAAAATATTGTCTAGTTCAGTCAGACGTCTCATGATCGTAATGTTTTATTACAGCAGCAGAAGACAGTTAGAGTTTGGCCTCATGAGCCAATATCTTAAAACTTGGATGACTGCGGAGTCGAGTTGTCTGCCTGAACTCGCTCCATTTATAAAATATACAGAATCAGTGAGCCATGCTGTAGTACTGTGACCTCTGGTACTTTAAGTATAGTTTCATGTCAGTACTTCTACTTTAAACTGAGTATTTGTACACTTAGGTTCTACTTTGACTCAAGTAAAAGGTCTGAATACTTCTTTTATGACTCTGATCTGACTGATCGAACTGAAACGGCCCCATCAAACCGCCCCGACCTCCTGATTGGACGTTTTCTATCAATAAACAACCAATAAACAGTGCTGCTGTACCTAGAGCTGTCCGAGGTGCTGAAGTCTGGTTTATATCTGTACACTGTAAGTGGTGGAGCTGTCCGAGGTGCTGAAGTCTGGTTTATATCTGTACACTGTGAGTGGTGGAGCTGTCCGTGGTGCTGAAGTCTGGTTTATATCTGTACATTGTCCACTGTGAGTGGTGGAGCTGTCCGTGGTGCTGGACTGAATCCACTGCTCTCATACTCGCTTGCTGCCCTCTCAGACTCCATCAAGGAACTGGGGGAGAGGAGGATGTTGGCAAAGATGACATCCATCATAAACAACTCCTCTCACCTCCTACATCAGACTGTGGAGGCCTTAAACAGCTCCTTCAGCAACAGACTGCTACCCCCATCAGTGTAAGAAGGAGATCTACCACAGATCAGCAACTGTGGTGAGAGTCAGGTTTGAAAGAAGAAATTCACCTTTTGATGTGACTTCATTCGGTGGTCTGAACCCCGGCAGCAGTTTGGTGGTTGCCAGTCTTATAATGATCCAGATATTCCTCCAGGAGACAAACAGAGCAGCATGTGCCTCTGACAAAGAATCTGTAAATCTTCAACTGGATGTCGCTGTGAGAGAAAAAGCAGCTTAACTCTCTCTGAATAAATGAAGTCAGTCTTTTATATGAACAAAGTCTCTGCAGGCTGAAAGCACTCTGCGTGTTGAGAAAGATTCAGTCAGCGTGTCAGGAGCCTTGACCTGCTGTGCATGTTTATGGAGGAGCTGCAGGCCTGAGCCGCCTCGTACAGAACAAACTGAAATGAAGCTAAATCAGCCACCTACTGACACCTGACCGTAATCTTCTTCCTGTTTGTAGTCATGACCTCTCCTGCTGAGCTGCACAGTTTCAGGCTCAGAGCGACATTCACACTCAAACACACACTCATGTTCGTTCAAGTGGACCAGATTCTCTCAGTTCAGTTTTTTTATGGAGTTACTTATTTTGTTCCCTCAATTCAATTAAATGTGTGCCACTTTCAAATGACCTCATTCACGGCTTCATATTCAGATCACCTCCATCTCATTTGTTCAAGATGAAACTGTGGTTCGATACTCAGCGATACTCAAAGCTGTTTGGACCTGCTGGTTCTGGACCGGAGAGTCCTGTCGTGTCACTGACTGCTGTGTCGACTGTAAACTTGATGAACGTGTTGTAAACGTGCTGCTGTGCAGTCGTGGGTGAAGAGAGCACAAAGCCCTGCAGCTGATGTTTTTCTCATTTTAATCAAGATAAATGGAGCGATGGGATTTATGTAGCAAACATATTTAATCTCTCAAACATTATAATTACGCTGAAGTAAGTTGGATTCAAAATAATCGTGTTTTTTGTTTCTCAGATTCATAAATGATTAAATCAGGAAACACTGCTGAAGAAATCAAACAAAATGAAAACAAATCGTGGAAACAGAAATCACAGAGATGTGAGAGCTGCTGCTGTGTAAACACACACACACACACACATACACACCTCTGATTGTGAGACATCATTACCATCTCCACTAGGTCACCTCAGGAGAAACACACACACACACACACACACACACACACACACACACACCTGGGATTCACATTCATTATAGAACTGTTGTGTGCTGATTGATCTGAGCTCCCAGAGAGCTACAGGAATAGATCCCCAACCCCCAGCACACACACCAAACACACCAAACACACACACCAAACACACACACACACACACACAACACATCTCGCATACACTAATTTTATATTCCTGTGTGATTTGGAACCTGAAAAATTGGATTATTATGATTTTTATTTGAAATATATTTCTCCAGCTCCAGTTCTAGCACAACACTGACTCAACAGACTGAGCTAACATGAGCTAACATGAGCTAACAGACTGAGCTAACATGAGCTAACAGCAGCTAACATGAGCTAACAGCAGCTAACAGACTGAGCTAACATGAGCTAACAGCAGCTAACAGACTGAGCTAACATGAGCTAACAGCAGCTAACATGAGCTAACAGCAGCTAACAGACTGAGCTAACAGACTGAGCTAACATGAGCTAACAGACTGAGCTAACATGAGCTAACAGCAGCTCCAGCTGTCAGCAGTTTACTTCACTGTCCATCATAAACTCTGTAAATCACAGAGAGTTGAGGCGGAGCAGCCGGAGGACATCAGAGGGAAAACCAGAAAACATTTTCTCCATAAAATCTGATCCAGTTTCACCAGAATCAGTGAAATAGTTGGTCTCTCTCTCTCACACACACACACACTCATATGTTCTCCACAAAACACACACACATTCAGCATTTTCTCCCTCCCTCTGTCCAACACAAACACACACACACACACACAGATGGCATCCTGTCCCCTAGCAACAGTTATACAGTGTCCGTGTGCCAAACTGTCACCACACACACACACACACACACACACCACACACACACAGATAGTGACACCCTCTCATACGTAGCCAAGGTGACCAAGGGCATTCTGTGTGTGTGTGTGTGTGTGTGTGTGTGTGTGATTAATGAGGTCTGTTATAGATTCTGATGACCTCATGAGATTTGAAGAGATGATAAGCAATCACACACACACACACACCACACACACACACACACACACACACACACACACACACACACACACACACAGAAAGTGAAGCTAATTTTAGCTGTGGTGTTCGTGCTGCTCACAGTATCGATGGCCTCGTGTGTGTTTGAGTCCACTTCATGGACCTCCGGAGACACGAGGCAGAGGAAAGAGCGCCCTCTGTGGGCGTTGTGTGGACGTCCTGTCACCGCCCTGCTGAGCAGCAGACAGACTCAGAGACGAGCCGGTCAGCATTTAGCAGCTACACAGTTCCATCATGAGGTGGTGGAGACCAAACACAGAGCTACAGACTAACAGGATGACTGACTGAGCATGGAGTGTAAATAAGAAGCAACAGTTTGCTGACATGTTAGAGCTGTTAGATTCATGAGGTGACATGTGACGTTTGTCAGCGTCCTCTGCTGATCGCTGTCTGGAATCTGTTACCCGACTAAAAGCTTTGTTTTCTCAGTAAGAGCTGGAGCCGGTTTGTCCCACGCTGCCTCGGAGCATTTGAACGTCTCAGGCTCCGTCTAAACTAAACGGCTGCTGGGAAGAAAAACCGAACATCTGAAGTCAAACGTCAGGAATCAAACCGAGCGGATCAAAGAGGAGTATGTGTGTGTGTGTGTGTGTCCCGCAGGGCCCTCTGAAGCTGTGTGTGAGTGTGTGTGAGTGTGTGTGGTGTGTGTGTGTGAGTGTGTGTGTCCCGCAGGGCCCTCTGAAGCTGTGTGTGTGTGTGTGTGTGTGTGTGTGTGTTGAAGCTGACAGGTGTAGAGGCTTATTTCATTTCATTCGATTTCCTCGCTGCCTGCCTGTCTGGGCACCGCAGGCACACACACACACACACACACACACACACACACACACACACACACACTTCCTCTTTCTGCTTGAATGTCTTGCTCTTCTCTCTCTCTACATTGTTTTTTTCCATCGATCTTCCTGTCACTCTCTCTCTTCCCTCTTTCCCTCCACCTTCTGTTTCTTCCTCTTTTCCTCTCCATCTCTTTCATTTCCTTCTTACTTGTCCTCTTTCCTCTCATTTCCACCTGATCTACAGACTCTCTCATCTCTTCTTCTCCCGCCTCCATCATCTCCTCCTCTGAGCTCGCTCTTTGTTTCTCTCTTCGTGTTGTAAATGTATGAAACATTTGACAGAACATTTTTTGAGTTGATTTTAGTTCAAATCGGCTCCAGAGAGCGAGATGAGAACAGTCTGCATGTTGACGTGCTGTGTGTCGCTACGATGACAGCTGCAGCTGCAGAGAGCTTCGTCTGAGGAAATAATCCTCGTTAGGGTTGTTTAAGCTTCACTCTCAAGTTGAACGAGGTTCTCACACACACACACACACACACACACACACAAAGCAGCACGTGTCGGCCAGTTTATTAAAACTGGACAAATATTTGACGTGATGACAGATTAACAGACTGTGACCATCAAATTCATCCTGATCATCGAGTCGTCAGTTCTGAGTCATTCTTTCGTCCTCGGTGACGTTGAACTGATTCTTCTTTTGAGGGCGTCACCTTTGAGCTGCACACACAGCGTTGTTAAGACGTAGCTGCAGCTTGTTCACCTGAAACTCGTTTTACAGATGTTGTATTAGATGCTGCAGCAGATGTTTCAGTCACTTTGACTTCCTCTCTCTCTGTTATCTGCTCTCCTCCTCTCCTCTTCCTCTCCTCTCCTCTCCTCTCCTCTCCCCTCTCCTCTCCCCTCCCCTCTCCTCTCCTCTCCTCCTCCTCCTCTCCTCTCCTCTCCTCTCCTCTCCCTCTCATCCTCTCCTCTCCTCTCCTCTCTCTCTCCTCTCCTCTCCTCTTCCTCTCCTCTCTTCTCCTCCTCCTCTCCTCTCCTCTCCTCTCCTCTCCTCTCCTCTCCTCTCCTCTCCTCTCCTCTCCCCTCCCCTCTCCTCTCCTCTCCTCTCCTCTCCTCTCCCCTCTCCTCTCATCTCCTCTCCTCTCCTCTCCTCTCCTCCTCTTTGAATCTCTCTTTCATTTCTCTTTTTTCCTCTGGTACTCCGCCTTCCTCCTCCTCCCCCTTCTTCCTCCTCCACCTCCCCCACACCCTCCCGCTGCCCCCACCCTCCGTCTCCGTCACCTCTTCTCTTCACTTTGCTGTCAGATTTGTCTCAATGGGATGCTGTTGCCGCGGTAACCGAGGTCATTAGGGAAGCTGTATTTATGCTTTCTCATAGTGGAGCTGGCAGTGGCTGCTGTAATGAGCGCGCACACACACACACACACACACACACACACACACACACACACACACACACACACACACACACACACACACACACATTCCTGTACAAGCATCATAGTGAGGTCCAGATAAGTTCACATGTAGAGTGAGGACCACCCTTTCTGCTATACTTAGAGACAAATGAATACCACATTTCAGCACTAGATGTCTCCCTGATTCCAGTTTCCACCTCAGATTCTTTAAAAAAAAATGTTTTTCTCTAAAAGTTTGGCAACCATTGAAGTGAGGACCTTTTCATAGGGGGCGCTGTTAAGTTCGTTTCAGAACAGACTAATTTAACTGTGTTCTGTATTTAGCCTGCAGTCACTCTTTATACATCTTATGTTTTAATAAAGAACATTAATGTAATAATAAATCAGTGTGGAAGTGTTTTGAAATTCATAGATAAGGAGAATACCTAATATTAATGTTGTGACCATCCACTAAACTGCTGTACAAAGATACATCTGTACTTTTACTATAAAATTACCTCTTTATCAAAGTGAACTAAACTTTCCATAAAAAATGATCAGTTATCAGTTATCATACAACTTCAAACAAAGCTTCAATAAATACTGTTTAAATCTTTTAGATTGCCGTATTTTATGTAGATATCTTTTAACATGTATATATATTATATTTCATGCATATTGCTGTTTGCACCAGGGATGATGAGAAACAACTATTTCAATTCTCTGTATGTCCTGTACATATAGCAGCATTGACAATAAAGTTGACTTGACTTTTTGTAAATTTTATTTAAACTTGTGGACTGAACTGTACTGAACACAAACCAACAATGGTGGTATTCTTTTACTTAAGAATATATATTAATGAGAGAGAGAGGAGTGAGAGAGTTAGAGTGATAGAGACAGAGAGAGAGAGATTTAGAGTGAGACAGAGATACAGAGAGAGAGAGAGACAGAGAGAGAGTGAGAGACAGTGATAGAGAATGACAGAGTGAGAGAGTTAGAGTGATAGAGACAGAAAGAGAGAGTTAGAGCGAGAGAGAGAGAGAGAGTTAGAGCGAGAGAGAGATAGAGTGATATGTTTAGACAGAAAGAGATAGAATTAAGCAGAAATAGTGATAAAGAGAGAGAGTCTATCCTCTATCCTCCAGTTTATCAAAAAAAAAAAAGAAAAAAAGTCACATTCAAACTCACCACCTTAATCACTTGACAGGAAGTGTATAAACGCTTGTTAACTGAGAAGCAACTGACGCTGTTGGACAAATGTAGTAAAGTTACAATTATCGTATTTATATATACTTGAGTATTAGCACAAATGTTTAAACATGCCAACTAAGTAGAAAGCTGAATGCTCTTCAGTAATTCAGTTTCCGTGTCACAGATCTGCGATTTAGGGTAACAATTGTGTTTGTGCACAAAGTTTTTAACGTCCTTCCAGGACCTTAGCTTCAAGGATTTCTCCTTCATTAGGCATCTCACACAGTCCTCTTTTCCTGGACTCGACGCTCTTCTGTGAACCTGCTCATGTGTCTGTTGACAGCTGCCCTCTCTGCTTCACTCCATGGCCTCCTTACCTTCTGCTTTGGTAGCTCTATAGATTAAAAAGAAGACAATAATGCAAATTGTAACATAGAACACAATGTAGTCATAGCTCATGTATTGTTGTCGCACAGAAAGAACCTCATAGTAGCTTTGAAATCTAAGTTTGCACGTATTCACACAGGATCAGGCGCTCTGGGAAAAACTGAGGTCTTTCAATTCATTTCAGTGGTCGTCAGTTTCTGCAGTCCCAACTTTTGAGAAAACAGAGCCTGACATCACACTCTGGCCACCAATCAGACACTTAGATAGGTCAAACCTCCACAGACAGCCAGAAATGTCTCTGAAACTGTCTCTGAGACTATCCAGGTCGATAACAGACTAAACTCTGATAATCTACCCATGTCTGTTCTGTTTATTTCATTCTAAATCTGAGTCTGTTTACGTTCACAATTTACCTGTTTTTTTCTCCTTTTTTTTCTTGCTTTTTCCTCTTTTCTTTTCATCCTGTCTGTGGGGTTCACGTGCCCTTTGGGCAGAGAGGTCAGGCATTCCATCTGAAAAACAAACATAAAACGACAACTCATAAAACGCAGCACAGGAAAGAAGACGTACTCAAAGCATGCACCTGCACAGATACTGATACACGAGTTAGCATAGAAGGGTATGCATCAAGATCACTTTCAGATCACACCAGCCCCACCACTGACTAACCAAACAAACCTGCTACAGCTGTGGAGGACTATTTTTGGACACTATATTTGAAATATATGTTGATTTATGTTTAAAGAACAATGAAATAACTCAAGAATATAAAGCATCTCAACTGTTGTATGTACACAAGACTCTGACAGGCTGTCTCACACTATATTAATCACAAATCCAGTCATCACAATCACTGAAAGAACCTCATAGTAGCTTTGAAATCTAAGTTTGCACGTATTCACACAGGATCAGGCGCTCTGGGAAAAACTGAGGTCTTTCAATACATTTCAGTGGGGGTCGTCAGTTTCTGCAGTCCCAACTTTTGAGAAAACAGAGCCTGACATCACGCTCTGGCCACCAATCAGACACTTAGATAGGTCAAACCTCCACAGACAGCCAGAAATGTCTCTGAAACTGTCTCTGAGACTATCCAGGTCGATTAACAGACTAAACTCTGATAATCTACCCATGTGTGTTCTGTTTATTTCTTCTAAATCTGAGTCTGTTGCACAATTTACACCACAACATAATCACATGAAGAAGTTTGATTTGTGTCCCATGATTAGAGAGAGAGAGAGAGAGAGACAGGGCTTTGGTAGAGACACATAGAACAACAACAACAGAGTGCCGGCCTTGATAAAGCTGTTATTAATCAGAGAAATAAAAAGTTATTTCTGATTGTTTCACAGCGGTTACAGTCAGCAGGTATAGACACACCCACAGCAACCCACCTACGTTCCCCTCACCCCCTCAACTCTGCTACAAGTTGCCACAATCCATGATCCTGTGTGAATGCACGCTTTTGTTTGTCTTTTCTGCTCAGTTTTATGAATGTACCTGTTTTTTTTCTCCTTTTTTTTCTTGCTTTTTTCCTCTTTTCTTTTCATCCTGTCTGTGGGGTTCACATGCCCTTTGGGCAGAGAGGTCAGGCATTCCATCTGAAAGACAAACATAAAACGACAACTCATAAAACGCAGCACAGGAAAGAAGACGTACTCAAAGCATGCACCTGCACAGATACTGATACACGAGTTAGCATAGAAGGGTATGCATCAAGATCACTTTCAGATCACACCAGCCGCACCACTGACTAACCAAACAAACCTGCTACAGCTGTGGAGGACTATTTTTGGACACTAGATTTGAAATATGTTGATTTATGTTTAAAGAACAATGAAATAACTCAAGAATATACAGTGTCTCAACTGTTGTATGTACACAAGACTCTGACAGGCTGTCTCACACTATATTAATCACAAATCCAGTCATCAAAATCACAGAAAGAACCTCATAGTAGCTTTGAAATCTAAGTTTGTTTGTTTTCTACTCAGTTTTATAGAACCTACCTGTTTTTTTCATCACCACTTTCTTTTTTCCTTTTTTCTTCCGTGGTTGCTCTTCATCCCATCTTCTTCTTTGGCTCAGATCTAGAACTGTAACAGACAAACATTAGTTCCTATTAATTCAGGTATAGTGGATTTGAAAGTTCCTGTGCATTCAAGATAAAGAATAAATTATACTGAAACAACTACAGATGAATTCAAGTATGGAAAACTTTTACAACCAAAAGGCAGGAGTAAGACTATTTAACTCACCATCTATATCTGAACTTTGATCCTCAGATGTGTCATAGCCTCCATCTGAAAAACAAGAGCAAAAGATTTAAGTATGGGGAAAAGATACTTAAAGCATCTGTATCTGCTAATGATAGAATAAAAACGTACCATCATCCACCTTCCTGCTTCGTTTCCTTCTGGTCACACGAGTCGATGTAGGCCTTTTAGCTGCAAACAGTGACAAATGTTAGTGCTCAAATAATCAAGTACAAACACTACTGTGATTTAAAAGAGCTCCATTTATGAGGACAGAAAACAAACAAACAAATCCCATAATGCAGTGCAACACATTTTATAGAAGTGGAAATACAGTGTTCTAACAATACAGCAATTTTATTTCAAAATATAAAGTTGATGGAATACCCACTATTTGTTGTTAATGAAGCCTATTATTATTTTGAGGTAATGGTGAAGGGTATTAATTAAAAAAAGAAAAGAGAGAGAGAGAGAATGAGAGACAGAGTGATAGAGAATGAGAGTGAGAATCAGAGACAGAGTGATAGAGAATGAGAGACAGAATGAGAGAGAGAATGAGAGAGAATGAGAGACAGAATGAGAGAGAGTGATAGAGAATGAGAGTGAGAGTTAGAGTGATATGTTTAGACAGAAAGAGATAGAATTAAGCAGAAATAGTGATGAAGAGATAGAGAGAGAGTCTATCCTATCCTCCAGTTTATCAAAAAAAAGTCACATTCAAACTCACCAGAGATGGAATGACATGCGGGAAAAAGCCACAGGTTGGATTTGAACCCTGGGCTTCTGCAGCAAGGACTGAGCCTTCACACACGGGGCGGCTGCTCTACCAGCTGAGCTAAACAACACCATGAGGTCCTAATTCTTAAAACGTACCTTCTTCTTCTTCTCTTCTTCTTCTTCTTCTTCTTCTTCTTCTTCATCATCTTCTTCTTCTTCTTCCTCTCTGCCTCGTGTCCTTTCCCTCTGTGGGACACACTCAGATGTTGATGTCGGAGTTTCATCTGTGAAGATAAGATCAAATATTAGTAATCAGTGAATCAGTCAAATACTCAAGTTTGTAAATTACTGTTCTTTAAAAGTTACACAACATATATGGCAACACAAGAAAACCGCTGATACATTCACAACAGAGCAGGACAGGTCAAGATCAGTTAGTGTATACATACCACGGACAGAAAGATCAATCGTGCTGAGGTTCTTCCCTGTTAAAGCCCCAGTACCTTGCTCCATTGCAAACAGAAGTTTACTTATCTTGGCAATTTGAAATGTTTTGTCAGTCTGTCTATAAAGTCACGGTGAACTCTGATGTCATGCCCCATGAACCTGCAACTTGTTCCAGCTCCTGCTCACTGAGATCCAGGAGTTGACACAGTGTGGCAACCTGTTTTCTTAGTTTGGTTGATCTCAGGAGTTCAGGATTTTCTGCTTTACTTTCCTCTGCATATTTACGCAGGCAGTCACATCCACGTATGTTTGTCATTGCACCAGATCTTGCAAAGAGGTAAGGATTTTCTGCAGGTATTCCAGCATCATCTCTCTTTTCCATCAACAAATCGATTGACTCCTTCATTCTCTCCGTCAAGAAAACCGGTACCCTTCCGGCCTCTTTTTCCCCGGACTTCTATGCGTGTTAGTAGCTTGCACTCAGCTCTTTCTCTAATGGCGACAGGGTTTCATAAATGTCTTCATTTATGGGATTTGTGCCTGCTTTTTTGTAGGTCTCCAGAGTTAGGCGTGATGCTTCCCCTTCACGCCGCTTGTTAAAGATGATGACCTGCGCCAGAACAGTCTCATTTAACTTCTTGTACGCTGTTAAACTCAGCTGTTGCGTCAGTTCCACCTTGCTTCATCTTCTACCATCCTGAGATGGTTCTCAGTGCCATCACATTTTGGTGAGGGGTATGTCATCTTGTTTATTCCACCTCTTTTCCTGAATAGTTTGGTGAGCGCTGACAGAAACATGGGTTTTCCAGTTTTTTCCAAAAGTTCCAGGAATTTTTTTGCCCTTTCTCTCAGCCATGTCATCAATCATTCATAAGAGTCTGCCCAATCAGGACCTCCACAGCTCCTTTAAGACAGTATCCAATTCTGACAACTGTTGAAGGTTTTCCATACTCATTTTTGCTTGGACTAAATGCTGTGAGCTTCTTAGCCACATTGACAACAAGTTGAAATTTTGATGGTGCACACAAGTCTTCGAGATCCTTCACACTCTTGTCCATATCTTTGGCAACCAACATGAATCGGCCGAGCTCTCTCATTCTTTGTGCAATGTATTGATGCCGTGACTTCACACGGCCATGTTTAGCATAGAGTGAATCACCATATCTACAAATCAACGAGTCACTCCTGATGTGAAAGGACACATCATCTTGTCGCATGTTATTAATGACATCCTGACATCCACCAGTGGAAGCTGCTATTGGAAGCAGGCGTGCAGCAAGACTTTGCACTCTTCTTGTCTTTATGTCACCAGTTACACATGCTTTTTTACTTTTGCATGAGGACTGATGTCTCCACAAATCCTTTTTAGCAAACATTCCATAACAATATTGGCAGGGCAAATAATCCTCAACAGAAGCATTATAAGAGGGCTGCTTCCATGTCACTACTTCTCCTCTACCTTTTCCAGGACTTTGGTATTGTGCTTGAAATCACCTTTATTTCTCAGTTGTTCCAAAAGAGCCTTTCGTTCTTTTGAGCCTGTGGGAAAGCTAAAAGCATATGCTACGTCCTTTATTTCCATGTGTTTTCTCTGCAAATGCCTTGCAATTTTTAGGTTTGATTGCCCACAGTAAAGACAATAATGGCTTTTGTCCCATGCTCGTTTTTTATCTTCTCTTTTTGTACATGTCTTTATGGTCACAGTTGATTCTGTTCTGTTTTTCTTTTGTTTTGCATATGTTCTTTGGCTCTTGTGTTTATGAATGGTGCACTTGCCTCTTCGGTGGTCATCTTCTTCTCTGGACAGTTTGTCAAAAGCTTTGTCTGGAGTTTTCCCGCTGTCATCCTCACTGGATGATGATGAATCATATAAGGGATTGTAATCTGGGTCCAATATGTCAATGCACCATTCAATTTCAGATGTGTCGTCTGACTCTTCATGGATGATGTCCAACTGTGAGCAAAAAGCATAAGCATTATCATCAAGTAAAAGTCATCACAGTCACCATCCAATTCAATTAAGTTTTATATAGCTCCAAATCATAACAAAAATGATCTCATGACACTTTTCATACAGAGCAGGACCGTACTCTTTATAATATTATTGTTATTACAGTTCCACCATGAGCACGCAGTTGGCGACGGTGGCAAGGAAAAACCTCTTTTAACAGGCAGAAACCTCAAACAGACTCAAGCTTAGATTAGATGGAGAGTTAGACAGATAAATAGAGAGACAGAGACAGAGAGAGACTCAAGTCAACTTTAAAGAAACACCTAACCTAATCACTATCTTATAAATGGACTCACTCACTTAGCCTGAGTGATGTCACTTAGTCACTAAGGTTGCATTGTGACATAACAGTGGGACACATTTCATCCAGTTTTGGTTGTATGGACATTATAAAAGCCATGATCTTAACAGGAAAGTAATGCATGGAGAAATATCAGCAGTCAAATGGCGAAACTACCAGCTCTGTGAATGGACACATAGTTTATGAACTTAGCTTGACAAATCTAAGGCTAAGGTTAACTGTTGTTTGTATGTTAGATAAGCCAGGTATACACAGTGACATTATGCTTTGTATCATATGCATAGCTATAACAGTTGGTGACCAGAAAATGTTAGCTTAGCAACATTAAAGCCCATCATGTCGTGTAAAAGTACATATTTGCTGACCTGCACTGCAGTTTTCCTCTGCAAGCACTCTGCTTCGTGCCCTACCTCACCGTGAGCTATCTGTAAATCTTTTATCATATGGAGGCAGCTTTAATTCCAAAGCCTCCAGATGTTGATTCTTGTGTGCATTGACCTCGGTTTATCATGTTCTAGTTTAAAATACTAATATATATTATATATATATTATATATATATATATAATATAATATAATAATAAATAATAATATTTAACACTAGATTACTAGCACTGCTAACTATTCCAGTAAAGACAGAAGTCTGTATCATGATAGAGGGAAGATTTTATGAAAGCACATACCTGCTTTGACTCTGCCATAACCTCTGGGACCTAACACCAAAGAGAAAACAGAAACCCATGTAGTGCAATGTGCTATATACTAACAACTCTGTAAAGTATAGAATTCAACACCTGTATTAGGGTTTAAAAAAGCATGATAACAGACTTTATGGCAGCTGAATTATTGTATGAGGTTTACTCAGTAACATGTAAAGTAGCTTTATTCAGTCACTTTGTGAAATTAATTGTAGGCTGCAGGTAAAATGTAACTGATTTCAGAAAACAAGTGTAATCTACACAGAGAATAACCAAAGGATAATATTTTCTTTTAGGATAGCTCTAAAGGCTCACACCGGGACGTCAGCGGCGGCTGCGCCACGGTTCAGCTCCGTCCTCTGCCGAGCGTCAACTCACACCGGGCACGTACTGGCAGCGTAGCGAACTAGCCATATTCACGCGAGATCAACGAGATCACCCGAGAATCCCGAACATACGCGAGTCCCCGCGATGAACTGTGTATAAAAGAAACAACAACAAACAGCTAACTTTGCTTCTCCAGCATGGCAGAGATTATAAAAAGGATCTGTTGTGTCATAAATTATTGTGTGCTGTTCCACTTCAACAATTAGTCTCTCGTTGTTCATGTTGAGACTCTTTGATTGACTGACAGCTGACCTGGTGCCACCGGTCATGACGTAATGTGGACGTGAAGCTGTGACAGGCGACATGAACTGCATTTTGTGTTTTATTTTGAAAGGGGGCGGAAGTGTATTACGCTGATTCTGTGTTGGATTTCCTGTCTGGTGCTACCTGCTCTGTTGAAACTGACGCGGTTTAGCAACGGCTCGCGTCAAAAATAGAAGTGCTACGTAAAGATAGCGCTGCGGAGCGGAGAGACGCTTCTGGGAGCGCCCGGTGTGAGTGCTCTCATTGATTATAATGGCAGCGATCAGCAACGGCCGACGCGATGCCGCTGATGTCCCGGGTGTGAGTCAGGCTTCAGCTGTTGCTGATCGCTGCCATTATAATCAATGAGACCACTCACACCGGGCGCTCCCAGAAGCGTCTCTCTGCTCCGCAGCGCTATCTTTACGCTTGTCTGTCAGTCAATCAAAGAATCTCAACATGAACAACGAGAGACTAGTTGAAGTGGAACAACACACAATAATTTAAGACACAACAGATCCTTTTAATAATCTCTCCCATGCCGGAGAAGCAAAGTTAGCTGTTTGTTGTTGTTTCTTTTATGCACAGTTCATCGAGGGGACTCGCGTATGTTCGGGATTCTCGCGTGATCTCGCGTGAATACGGCTAGTTCGCTACGCAGCTGAGTCCCGTGTAAAACATCAAACCACTAATTTTTTTCATGGTGCCGGCTGTCAGTCATGTCTGTGTGCCAGTATGCCAGTATCCCTTTTAAAACCAGGGGTGTCAAACTGTTCCACAAAGGGTCGTGTGGCTGCAGGTTTTCTTTTCCAACCAAGCAGCAGCAACCAGACTTGACTCAGTTCAATCAGCAGCTGATCTCAGTCTTCAGAGAGTTGATTGGTCAACTGTGTGCTCTTGGTTGGTTGGAACAAAAACCTGCAGCCACACCGGCCGTTTGTGGAACAGTTAACAGAACTGAGTTAACTGAGTGAACAGTCACATAAGTACAAAAAGGTTTCATGCATTAGTAATTATGGATAAAGCAAGCCATGAGAAAAAAAGACTGTTTCATCTTTACAGTACTGTTGGTGTCTTTAAACTGCATAGGCTAAAATTTTACAGTCACAATAGTTGTAAAACACAATTTCCTGCAGTTATCAAATCTTAAGAAATATGTTCCAAAATTTCCTACAAAATTCTAACATGCTATAGAGACACTAAAGACACTATCTACAACACCGCAAGCTAAACGTCACTGAGTTCAAGTATTGAAATCATGTCACATAATCATCATCTGTAGGCTGCTTTGCCCCCTAAAAAATCAATCTTTGCAGTTCAAGTTCATTATTACTTGTGAGTTCTACAAAAACACACAATTTCCTACTTTCAAAATTATTCAAAAATTAATTTGACTTATTGACAATTCAAGTCCGCACTAAAAAGTTTAAGTTGAATAGTTTCTTCTTGGCCAAATAATACTATTAAGATAGTGGCATGGAAGCAAACAAAGAAAAAAGTTTAAACCTTAAAAACTTTACCTGCACTGAAGGTGAATAATGTAGGCGAAGTCGCTCCAGCCTTCTGCAAAATCTCCTCAGGTCCTCTCCCTGTCTCCGTCTCTCCATGCCATGTGCTCAATTTAAAGTTCAATTGAGAGGAGAGGTGGGGGATGTGGCAATGGTAACGCCGCTCAGCTCAGCTCAGCTCTGCTCTGAGGCAGCAGCAGCGTGCAGGTGCTGTGGGGGCGGGGCCCCTCCCCTTGATGGGCCATTAATTAAGGGCGAGCTGAAGGCAGCGGAGGACCACACAATTATTCTGCACTTCAACTGTGACCTGACACAGGCCTGTACACAGGCCACAATGTGGAAAATACACCCAGAACTAATATTACACTATTTAAATACTTTAATACAAGTAAGTAAGGTAAGTAAAAGTAAAAGCATCAACATATAGTATCAAAGTACCAAAAGTAAAAAACTCTTTTACACTCCATAGGAGTTTATTTTAACTGAGTAGCTGAACTCCAGGGATCAATAAAGTTTTGACCTTTACCAGTTATCAATAATTTATTTGTACTTTGCATCATTCATCTGAATCTGTAAACATGTAAACATATAAACCTCTGAAATGTAGTGAGGCTAAGTAAATATATCAACCTCTGAAATGTAGTGGAGTACATATATCAACCTCTTGAAATAGTAATGAAGTAAATATATCACCCTCTGGAAAGGTAGTGAGTAAATATATCAACCTCTGAAAATGTAATGAATAAATATATCAACCTCTGGAAATGTATGTTGAGTAAATGATATCACCATCATGAAATGGTAGTGGAGTAAATATCAACTTCTGAAATGTGAGGGGAGTTATAATATATGCAACCTCTGGAAATGTAGTGGAGTGTAAAAATATGTCAACCTCTGAAATGTAGTGGAGTAAATAGGTGTCATAACTCTCTGAAGGATTGTAGTGGAATAAATATATTCAACCTCTGAAATGTAATGAAGTACATATGTCAACCTCTGAAATGTAGGAGTAGAATATGAATACTTTTCAGAAGATTGAAACTACTCAAAGTAAGTGTAGTCAAGTCCAGTAAATGTACTCAGTTACTTTTCACAACTGATATATCATTTACAACAATCTGTCAGTATATTGCAGTCCACTTCACTTGCTTAAAGTTTCACAAACAGACAATAGTTATAATGAAATGATCATAAATGGATAAATAACCCTGGATGCTTACACATATGGCAATGGATAACCAGCTAAATTTGACCTAAAACATAGTATGTATACTATCTGACCCATATTTCATCCTAGCCTTTATTTAAAGTTGTGATTCTGTTATGTTTACTTCCTTTCTTAACATTTCCCCCACTGTGTTTTTTGCATTTATCCACACTATTTTTCCACACAGGCTGATCCTCAGTTCTTCATGTTTGAATTGATATTTACTCATTTTTCATTGACACCGACAATAAGTATATATATACATATATTCTTTTTTTTTTAATATTCTTGGTTAGCTAATTCAGGTTTGACTTGTCTATAAATGAATAAGGAGTGTCCCCACTAAGGATACTAAGTCACTAGTACGTAAGCTAATAGCTAGTTAAATTAATATTGATGTTATTTTTCTTTGATTAGTTATTGTCTAGGCATAGAAGCTCCCAAGACCAGCTGCAGGTGCCACTGAGGATTTGGAGGTGGAAAGGAGCACAGAGCTTCTACAATACATTGAGTTAACACTTAACCAGGGTTAAGACAGACAGTGCCCATGTGAATGTGAACACACGATATAGCTATAGAAGAGGCTGGGTGGCTACCACTGTTTGTGAGACGCAGAGGCCTGCTTGCCGATCAGCTCCATTCAGCTGTTCATCAGAAAAACACCAGGCAGGACAATGATAATTCTATCTAGAGGCAAACAGGTCAGTGACTGGCTGTCCAAAGTGATCCCACAGGTAACTGTCCAAATACAGGTGAAGTTTACCTTTACTCTGAACATCACACCAACCAAGAAGGTTGTTCTTTGCCCTATAGCTAATGTGAGAAGTACCCCAATCCCCAACACAATATGTCAAAGCACTGTCCAAAAGCCTGTGTAAGTAAGTATTTATGGCTTCTCTTTGCTCTATCAGGCTAAACATGTAGATAAAGTGAGCAGGGCCAGCAAACAGCAGCTGAGATAAAATAATCAAAAGTGTGTAAGAAAAGGAAAATAAACGTAATAATACTTACTTATAGTAATACTGAATATACTTAATATTAAGTAATAAATTATTAATATACTTAATAATAGACCTTTTAAATAATCTAAACCCAGCTATGACAAAGATGTGGCTTTCTTTATCACATCAATTATCTATGATATTAAAATATAGTTGACATTTTATTTTAAAATTTGTGCCACTAGAATTACCACAAATTAAATGTTTACTTTCCTGTTGATATATAAAACTGTTTTTCTATTTTATCATCTTAATATCTTAGTTTTGCATGTTAGTGTGCTAACATTCGCCAATTACTACTAAACACAGTACAAGCAAGTACAGCTGAGGCTCAATGAAATAATAATATTTATAATAATTATTATAATTTATTTAAAGGTTTTAATTTAATGAAAAAAACAATAGGATGTTTATGTCTTGCATATAGTGCTAGATTAAATTCATCCAGGGGAACTAAGTGTCAGATCAGACAATTACAAATCTGTCCATATTGTTAAGATGTTTCAGTCTGACAAAGACAGAATGACATTGTCATCCCTAAAGCCACATTGCTTGTGTGGCTAAAAATAGCAGCCCTAAAGTCAGAAGAACAAGGCAGAAAGCCATGTTAGCGTTGTTGTGTGAGCAGTAAATACACTGTTTACTGGGTTCTGTGATAAATATCATATTATCATTTACAAGGTTTAGTTTAGTTCCTGTTTGAATGTCAGTAAATCGAAAATCTACATAATAAAAAGGTATTCAGCAAGAGCTAGGTCTCTGTAACAATTCAATATATTATCAAAAGGTAATCTTACAGAAATTTGCTTCCTCAGTGTTTGCATTATTTATGCTATCAGAACATGAATACATCTAAAAATAAATATGTTGGAGAGTTTTTGTAATGTACAATGTAGACTTTAAACCATATATACCGTATGCTTATGTCAACATATTATTTGAATCACTGGACTGTGTGTAAATGTTTAGATATAAAGTAATCACCAGGAACTGGAAACACTAACTATTGCTAACATTAACATAGTGCATTGCTGACTAACAAATGTACACTTATGTTGTAAATTTACTATTTAATGCTAAATGGTAAAAGAAAGAAGACTGAAACATTACTCATTAATGTATGATATGATAGGTGAGTGAGTAACAACTTCAAAATCTGTCCTTTTTCTCTGTGGTGGAATAAATGATCAATAGAGAGACAGATAGAGAGTAAGTGTGTGTGGTGTAATAACTCATCACTACCAGTGGAGATGATAGAGAGCAAAATGTACATAAGGTGCATTACTGGTCAAAGCCAGTAGGAGTGATAGAGAGCAAAATGTACATAAGGTGCATTACTGGTCAAAGCCAGTAGGAGTGATAGAGAGCAATAAAGTGCATTAACGGTCAAAGCCAGTAGGAGTGATAGAGAGCAAAAAGTGTGTGTATTCAGAGTATGAGTCTTTAGTACACACACATGAAAATACACACACAAATTTCAGTTTACTATTTTTCTGAGGACCCCTCTGAAACTTTGAGAGAAGCATATAAACAGCCTCTGGAGGCCATTGCAGTGAAAACAAAGTGAGGACCGGCCTAAATGTCCTCACTCTGTAAAATGGTCCTCACTCCAAGGGTCTAAAACTGGGGGTGGTCCTCACAAATATAGCTGTACAAACACACACACATACACACACACACACAAAACCCCACCAGCTGTTTTTGTAAACGACTTTACTTTGTGCATCGTTACAGACGTTCGAGTCATTAACTCAAACATTTGTTCAACAGAACGTTGATTTAAATACAAAACTGAAGTTCAGATTACAGCGTCTGAGTCTGAGGAGCCGAGTTTAGCTTAGCTTAGCATAAAGGCTGGAAGCAGGTAACAGCTAGCCTCTCGCTCTGCGTGCTGCTGGTGTGTTTGTGGATCTGAATCTATGTCAGGCAGCGACTCTGGCAGATCATGTCTGATCACAGCCGAGCGGCTGCTGTCTGTCAAGACTCTTATGTACTCTGAGATCATCTCACCAGACTCTGCGCAGTTACAGACAACCGCCGCAGATTTCTAATCTCACCCTTAAAAACATCATGAATGAACTGAACTGTGTCTGAACAAAAGACAGTGAGCTGCTGCTTCCTGTGTGATGACAGAGAGAGCATGAGTCCGTCCTCGCGCGTGTGGCGCTCCGACACGTCGTTTGCTCTTCTTTAAAAAAAAAAAAGACTCGCAGTCGTCAAAAGCACATTAGTCTTAATGAGCTGTCGGCTCATTAGGCCGTCAGCGGCGGAGAGGAACAACACTCCAGAGACAGAACCGCCTCGTTTGTATTCAGCTGCGTCTCTCAGCAGAACGCCAGGTGGTCACATGTTGCTACAAATCCCATGATGCACTGCTGGAAAATACTGAAGTCACAGTTCAGAACAGAAAACAGAGGCGGAATCAAAATATCATGAATAATTCTTTCCTGGACGTTTGAGTCCGTGACCTCCGACCCAGCGGGCCACAGGCTGCATTAAATCCGACCTGCAGTTCATCTCTGATCTGCAGATGAAGCTCAGACTCCACCACGTTTGGACCAACACTGGTTTTTAGTGTATCCACACCTCATGCAGCGCAGTAGGAAAAATACGATACAGGAGCAAACATGAAAACACGATGCTGAGACGCCTACAGCAGACGATCATCAGACAGCCCCAGGAGGGGAACCGATGGCACGGATCAGCGTTTGTGTCTGATGTGAAGAAGATATGAACGTTAAACACACGAGATGGAGATAATCTGTACGTCAGCATTCTGCTGCAGCGGCTACACACCGCTGTCTTCATGCAGACGCAGTCTCAAGCTCGTAAAGCAACTCCATAACGATAAAAATGACACTAAGTGTCGCCCGTGAGCAAATCACCGAGCTGCTGTGTGGCTGTGGATTAATGAAAGTAATGATTTCTATATTCTGCGTCTAAAAGCCGTCACAGATGTATACACGTTCACCGCCCTGCGGATTTACATAACGTGCACATGATGGAATGAATGTGTTCTGTAATATCTGCGGTGTGCGGCGGCGGACCCGTCTCGTACGGCTGAAAGCTAATAAAAGCAATCTGAATGATTACGTGATCATATTCACGAGCTTTGTTTGCTGTTGTAGGAAAATGAAATGGAAATCAGTGGCGGGCCGTCGAGGCCGTGAAGACGGCGAATGTTCTGAATGTGAAGAACGCGGCTGCTTGATGACGGATTAGAAAAAGGAAACATCAGCACAAGGCTTTCTGACGTGCCAGCTACAGGAACATGTATGTGCATATATACATACAAACATGCAGTCTGAACCCTGAAGAGATGAATTCATCTAAGTGCGACCATGTGGAGATTCAAAGGTCAAAGATGGAGAGATCGGATCACATCAGAGAACATCGGAGCCTGCAGAGCTGCAGCTGTTCAATCAAAAGTGGTTCAAGGAAGGAAAGGTGGTGAACATGGCACTGCATAGATGTAGACCAGTCAGGGTGTCCATGCTGAAAGACCCAACAATGGACACATGAGCATCAGCAATGGAGGAAGGTCTCCTGGTCTGACTGCATGGATGGTACACGCTGCTGGACAAACAAATCTGATCCATGGAGGCCGCACCTCCGAACCTCCAGGACTTCAGGATCTGCTGCTGACGTTCACGGCACAGCTTCAGAGGGTTCGAGTGGAGGTCAGGGAGAGAACAGGAGGCAGACATGTACGACGGAGAACATCAGTGAAACGCCTGCAAGGACAAAAATACAAATGTGGTTCGGATCATAATCAGTGCAGGTGAATGGTTACTGAGTTTTTCTTTTAAATGAAGGTGTGTGTGTGTGTGTGTGTGTGTTTGATGAGCCTGCGGAGGTGCGCACACAGACACACACACACACACACACACACACACACACACATTTGAATTCTTCAGAGCTGCTTTCTCTTCCTTCATGTCATCCATCATAAACAAAGTAAAACCAGCTAGTTATTGGGATGCAGAATAGATTTTAGTTCTTCTCCAAACTATTTGTGAGCCGGTTTATTATAATAACTACGATCTGAGCAGAATAAACTGATCCCCCTCACATAAAACTGGATTTATGTGAGCGCTAACCATACAGCGGGGAGCTGATAACTTCCTGCTCGCTGAGGAATCATTATTTTATGTCAAATTATCGATCTAAAAAATATTTAACTGTGGCCACTGTGGTCCAAGAGTCTTTGATCAGAACTGTGTCTGGGTCACACAGCACCAACTATTTCACTGATTCTGGTGAAACTGGATCAGATTTGATGGAGAAAATGTTTTCTGGTTTTCCCTCTGATGTCCTCCGGCTGCTCCGCCCCAACTCTCTGTGATTTACAGAGTTTATGATGGACAGTGAAGTAAACTGCTGACAGCTGGAGCTGCTGTTAGCTCATGTTAGCTCAGTCTGTTAGCTGCTGTTAGCTCATGTTAGCTCAGTCTGTTAGCTCATGTTAGCTCAGTCTGTTAGCTGCTGTTAGCTCAGTCTGTTAGCTCATGTTAGCTCATTTTAGCCCATGTTAGCTTAGTTTGTTAGCTGCTGTTAGCTCATGTTAGCTCAGTCTGTTAGCTCATGTTAGCTCAGTCTGTTAGCTCATGTTAGCTCAGTTTGTTAGCTCATGTTAGCTCAGTTTTTTAGCTGCTGTTAGCTCATGTTAGCTCAGTCTGTTAGCTGCTGTTAGCTCATGTTAGCTCAGTCTGTTAGCTGCTGTTAGCTCATGAACTGTGACTCACTGGTGGAGTGTTAGTGTTTGTACCACCAGGAAGAAGAAGAAAGGGAGGTTAACACAGTGTCGTGCCAGAACTGGAGCTGGGCAAACGGGGTAATGTAACCGGGCTCTGCAGCCTCTATAGTGGCAGAGTAGAAGAGAGGAGAGGATGTTGACAGAGGAAGCTAAGAAGAGAAAAGCAGAGCGATGGCTACTTAACTGGATCGTGACTTTCAGTGATTGTGAAGTTTGCCTCTCTGTCACGTTTCATCTTTTCTTAAATCTTTAAGGAAAAGTCTGTTCAGCCTCCGGTGCATGAGCAGACACGGTGACACGCTGAGTGAAGTCAGTATTCCACAGAGGCTCTCTGGTCTTTGTAGTTTTCAGTAATCTCTCAGCCTCAATCCTCAGCTTGACTTCCATCAGACTCAGAGTCCAGAGGACTGATGGAGGTGAGAGGTGAATGGAGACAGACTAAAGTAGAAATCTCTTTCTAATGGCGAGACTCGTCTCCTCCTTTCTCTCACTTTCATCTTCCCCGTCTGGTGTTTTGCATTTCCACCCTCCCCCACCTTCTTCAATCTCCTCCACCCCTGCAGTGTCTCCAGATTTCATCCTTCATCCTCGTCTGGATTCAGCCTCTTTCTTCCTCTCTTTCTCCCTGACCGCTCCCCGTCTCCGGCTTCAGCTCGCCTCTCCTGGGTATGATTAGAGCATCTCTGCTCTTCCCTCGGCATGCTGGGAATGAAAATGGATCCTTCGTCCCATCTTTCTCCACACTGTGTGTGTGTGTGTGTGTGTTCATGCACTACAGGGAGTGGGTGGGTGAAAGAGATAAATGCCAGAGGAAAGTGTGTTGATGTGGAACTTTTTAAGTGTGTGTGTGTGTGTTGATAAATGCGTGGAAGTGTGTGCTGATGGATTCAGTAAATAGTTAATAAACGGGGAAGAGGAACACGTCGAGGGCCCTCAGGAGGGTGATATTGATGGAGACGAACACAACAAGACTAATCACCATCAGCTCCGTGAAGTTCACGTGTTGTTCCGTGATCAGAACACGTTACAGGAGACAGGAGTCGATCTGTTTTACGGCCCAGCGCGGCTGAACTCGCCTGATGCCCGGTTACGCGTCAGGCGAGCGAGCAGCGCGGCAGCATCTGTTCCAACACGGTGACATATGAGGCAGGTTTTCTCGCTCCACAGAGGATGAACCAGTGAGTCTGTGGGGAGAAGCACGTGACGCTTTACGTGTCCGGCCTGCGCTCACTGTTCTCTCCTTTATTTAAAGCACAGCCACAATCTTTAACCAGGAATAAAGGAACTGTTTCTTCTCTGTGAGACGCTGAAGCAGGCAGGAAATCAATCCACATTACGAGTAAACACACACTGCAGCATTGTGAAACATAACAGAGACTCAGCATGATAGCGCCGCTTGTTACTCTGTCTAACAATCAATATTCCACCAGTAACGAAGCTTAATGAAGTCTCACCTCGAGCCTCCATCATTTAAGAGTCCAACCAAACCGCTAACTAGCCTCGTGGCTATCGCACGCCATCAAATAATGCAGAGTTATGAGTTTTTTGGGAATTGATGAGCGCTCATGCCGTGTTGAAGACGATCAATAACCGTCCTGACTGACTGAGACACAACAGAGCCGGATTCATCCTGTCCACACAGACAGCAGCCGCTGTACGCAGAACAACAGTCAGCTCTTTTCTCCCGCTCAGTTATTAATTTCACACTTCGCTTAGCTGTGATTCCTGTCGGGCTAATGTGGCAGAGCGCGCTCCGTCCCTGTAACCACACAAACACACCGGAATAATGAGTGGGAGCGCAGCGGGAGGCCGGGAATGTTATAATTATCATGTGCAGGAAAAAAATACAAAATCCAAAAATCACACAGTCGACTGCCAAATTCACACACACACACACACACACACACATAAAGACAATGAAGCTGCCGGTGCGTCTGTGAACGCATCAATCTGCCACAAACATCAATACAGCCAGTTTAACTGAGAGGAAGCTGAAGGTGTCGAACACAGCGAGGAGAAACAAAGAAATGTGTCCAAAATCCTCCAAGAGAGGAGCCCAAAACAAACCAACAGGAAACACACACACACACACACACACACACACACACACACACACACACACACACACACACACACAGGACAGCCGGACTATTTAATGGCAGATGAAACACAATCAGTGACCAGACCACAACAGGCATGATAGATGATTGTGGTTATTGAGAGTGTATTGACTGGCTCAGGTCTTATGTTCACTGACACACACACACACACACACACACACACACACACACACACACACACACACACACACACACACCAACAACCTGCAGAGGACATGTAATGCATAACAATCAGCTCTGAAACAAAGGCAGGGAGGAGGAGAGGTGTGTGTGTGTGTGTGTGTGTGTGTGTGTGTGTGTGTGTGCAGCCATGCAAGTATGCATGAGCTGTGTGTGTGTGTGTGTGTGTGTGTGTGTGTGTGTGTGTGTGTGTCACCTGGAAGCTGCAGGTTAGTGTGTGCTTGGAGAGGTCTTGTGCGTGTGTGTCTTCGGGCATTAGTTTGATGTGTGTGTGTGTCTGCAGACATTAACTTGATTCCAGCATTGAAAATAACAGACACACTATTACACATTATTACAGTAACACACACACACACACACACACACACACACACACACACACACACACACACACCACACACACACACACCACACACACATAAAGCAGGTGTTTGTGTTCATATTTCCCCCTGAGTGACGCCGTACACACTCTGTGCTTACAGCTATATTACTTATGCTAATGCGTGCAGCTGGCGGCTCGTTGTGTGTGAGCCAGTTATGAGCTGTTGATGGAGGCGGGAGTGAACCGGAGGTTAGAGCCTCCCCGTTAAATTAGCATGTGTTCTGCCTGCAGTCTGCCCCCTCGGGCCGAGCGTTAGACGGGGCCTCCGGGAGCCTGTCAGCGGGTAACATGCTGAAACGGACCCGCCGAGCTGAACCAGTCTACAGCTGCTGGTCACAGCTCCTGTCCTGAAGACGCTGAACCAGCTCCAGGCAGTAACTGTAAACCAGGTGAAGCCGGTCTGTCCAGACCCTGAAAGTCTTCTCGATTTCTTCTTCTGCCTCTCTTCGGTTTGACGTCCAACCAAGTGACAGACCTGTTCAGACGTCTTCCACACAGTCCTCATGAAGCAGACTGAATGTTTGATCTTTCATTTGATGGTTTGTTTCTGTTGAGAAATGAGAAAAACTCTGCTCCGGTTTTCTGGTCTCATGTGTTGTCCAGCAAGCTAAGTTAGTGACGCAGTGACGGTGGCGAGGCTGAACTAGCTGCGCAATCTTCAAGACGGAGGATTGCCTGCATGAAGCCACCGTGATGCAGATAAAGACGTTTTAACGAGTCAGTCACACAAAGATAAAAATGAGCTGAACAGGTTTCCTTTAACGCTGTTTGGTCGACTTTGTGCTTCTAAAAACAGCGTGAAGATCAGAAGAACCATAAATATGACCATACACCAACAGTATGAATGCCTTAATATCTTGTTCTTGTCTCTCTCCTTGACTTTATTCGTCTTCCTCTCCACTTCAGTAAACCATCTCTCCGTCTCTCTCTCTCATTAGCAGAAAGGCTGAGTAACTCCCTGCGGCCGATGGACAGACACGGAAACGTAAAGGTAGGACACGCTCGGATGTTGCCATCCATCAGCTTTCAGTGATTCTCCACCGTGACTGACTGCTCCTCCCCTGTCCTACATCCCTGCAGCCGCCTCCTATCACTCATCTTTAATAAGGTTCCACTGCCGTGAAGCTGATGACAGATAGAGAATATTTCCTCCCGGACTGTCACCTGTTCGGCTTTTAATCACTGATTTATCTGAGGGAGGGGTTGATAAATCTGCACAAACGTCTTTGTTCTTTTTCATTTAGTCACATCTTCACCCGCTCGAAGCTCCCTGTGGTTTCCTCCTGACGGAGTCATATCACACCTCGTCCACCATGCTGTCTCAGGAAACACAGGCTGTTCAGTCTGTGATAGGAACAAATACAACGTGCAGCTGATTTCTATCAACGTTCAGAGTTTTAGTTCATGTTTGCCGTTTAAAACACGATTAGATTTATTTCATCTCGCCGACTGCGTCATGAAATCATCGTGTGATCGACAAACTAAACACTGAGGCTGTTTTTCATGCACGACACGGTGAAGCGACACGGCTGCATTCAGTCACATGAGTTGGTGCCACAGTGGACGAAGAAGGAGGATCATGTCAGTTTATCACAAACGTTCAGCATCAGCACATCTGGAGATAAATGCTTCTCACTGGACGGGACGTGTGTGAAGAGTAATCTGCAGAGTAACTAGTAACTAAATCTGCCAGACAGATGCAGTGAAAAGCACCAAACATGAAATCAGGTCCCGTGATCGTTATCGATCCGAAATGACAGTTTAACTTTCATGATAAAACTCACTGAACGTTGATTTTTGCACTTCAGAAAAAAGTTGATTAAAGCTGATTCATCATCTCAAACTAGAGAAACTCCGGCTGCTCTGAATTATATGCAGCTGCCTCGACTCATATCAGCGAGCCTTTGACCTTCAGGTGTTTTTTTTACTGTTGAAATTCATTTTTTAAATCATATTCCTCAGGTGCCTGATTTCTGAACTGTGAATAATTAATCATCACTTTTTATTCTTCCGGCGCTCAGTCCTCATCTGTCAGTGCAGGAACCAGATCAAATAAATAAATCTGAAGTGCCACAAAGTGTGTCAGCCCTGACTGTGGGTGCTACAGTGTGATGTGAGTATTAACCAAGCAAGAGAGAGTGCCAACAGTCAATACACACACGTACACGATCAAACACACTCATAAAAAGGCTCCATGTGCCGCTAGAAGTCAAAAACCTCCACAGGGAACTTTAAAAGCTGTCACAAGCCACAGTAACCATAACAACCGGAGCCACATCCATGGATACAACCACAACCAGACACAACCAGACACAACCGGACACAACCAGACACAACCGGACACAACCGGACACAACCGGACACAACCAGACACAACCGAACACAACCAGACACAACCAGACACAACCGGACACAACCGGACACAACCAGACACAACCGAACACAACCAGACACAACCAGACACAACCAGACACAACCGGACACAACCGGACACAACTGGACACAACCAGACACAACCAGACACAATCAGCCACAACCGGACACAACCGGACACAACCAGACACAACCGGACACAACCAGACACAACCAGCCCGTCATAACACAAAGCAGAGCTGAACTGAATGTATTTTTCCCTCTGTGACTTGTTTTCATGTAATTAAACGGCTGTAGATTTCATCCCACGTTCTTGAATCTTGCACCTCTCAGGTTCAGAGGACGAAGGCCGTCGCAGCTCAGCTGGACAGACCACAAAACTCCCAGGAGTCTTTGCACCAAGCTGGATCTGTCCGCAAGAGTAACAGGAGGAAAGGTAAAGCAGAGCGTGACGCCATGCTGTGTCACTGAAGGCGTTAACTTCTCTTCTGCCTCTTTGAAACTCGGAGCTGCCGTCAGACAGAAATCCTCTTGATCTTCTGATGCAAACCTCTCTCTGTGTTCCCGCTTTTCTCGTCTTTCCCACGTTCTTGCCTCATTAATCGTCAGATATTTTCATCTGAGAATCTCTCCGTTCTAGTTTCGGCTGATGTCCTTGTCACAGTTTCTAACTGCTTTCATCTTTTTCCTGCTCGTCATATTCCTGACACTCCTCATAAATATCAAATATTTGGTGTTATCATTTGACTTTTACCATCTTTTCCTGGTGTTTTATCATTTCTGCCTCACGTCATCTGTTTCCTCTCGTTACCGTACGGAGTTTTTCTCCTTCAGTTACTCAAACAAACAGTCACAATGTGGCGTGAATAACAGCTTCCATGTGCTTTGAGCTTCTTGTTGGTTTATCCTGACAAACTGAAGAATAAGTCCTTGTTAAACTGGACAGCAGCTCAAACCTCAAACAAAGCGTGCTCGATAGACCTAAACACTCTGTCCACCTCTCAGGTACGCTGGTGTGCAGCAGTAACGGGACCGGCAGCAGCTCCTTCTACTCCGTCGCCATGGTGGCGATCCCCGACTGTGTCGACAACGCCACGCAGACCGACATCAGCTTCCAGAACATCGTGACGCTCGGGAAGAGCAGAGGTCATCACCACCCATCACGGGCGAGGATGGCGGCGGCGCTTCCTCCCCTCCGCCACCTCCACCCTCGCCTCCCCTTCCTCACCTCGTGGGGACCGTACGGAATCAATGAGTTGTTATGTCCTGACCTGTTGTTGTGTGTTTTTTTTAGGGGGTGTCAAAAAAAAAATCAATTCTGTTGGATATGATGGGATTGATTCTTCCTCCATCTTCCCTCCAGCTGTGTGTTTGAGTACAACGGACCCCGATGACTACTTCGACGTCTCGAACCACGAGGTGGACAGGCAGGATGAGCTGGAGTTACGAGGTGAGAAACTCAGCTGGTCACACAGCTGACTGTCCGCCATTTGTCGAGCGGCTTAACCTCTTTGAATGAGTTTCGAGCGCCTGACGCCCCCTCCCTGAGGGGAAACTGATGGCACCCCCAGCTGCACATCTGTCACTCCTACGAAAAGTCTTTTAGAAACTGAGCCGAGCAGCCAGCTGCTTTTCACAGAGAGGAGAAACACGATGAGCTATTTCCAGACAAAGACGGGGAGATGCAGCTCGGGCTGCTTCGACGTGTGTGTCCATCGTGTGTGTTCCTGTTGTCATGGCAGCCGGTTACAGTAGACCTGAACACTTCTGCAGCGTGTTGAGTGCAAACATGGACTAGGACCTGTGACTTTTCTCCTCAGAAACTGTCCTGACTGTTTGGAAGTGTTGCAGACTTTGTGTGGAAGCAGATTGTTGCTGTATCAGAGAAGCTTTAGTTTAGTTGTTGTAAATCTTCTTTCAGCACCGACAGACAGACACAAGTTCATTTCTTACTGATTCATTTGAAAAATGCTGTTTTGTGTCAGACGGCTTCAGTGAGACGATGTGAAAGAAAACGCTCCTTCATTCAAGTGGAGCAGGAGTGAGAGAGGAAAGGAAGAATGAGGACATATGTAACTGAATGTGATAAGGAAGGTAGGAAAGGAGCAAGTACACTGAGTGAGTCGATGAAACGAGACGTCGTGGATGGAAAAGAGCTGAATCATCCACGAGCTTCTGAAATGTTACTGAAACAAACTGACTTCTACAAGCTGTCGAGTTTGGTGCAGAACAGGATGAGTGACGCTCAACTGCTTTAACCTGAGAGACAGACTCTTATTTCAGTTTACGCCCAGTGGACCTCTGTGTTGAGCTGAACGCTGCGTTTCCTTCTCTCTTTCTGCTCCGGTGGTTTCGCCCGTTTGGTCATTAAAGAAGTCAGTAAAGTGGAAACGCTTCTTTCTGGCTCGTACTAAAGTCCTCCGGTCTTTACGTCTTCCTCTCTGGGTGTCTCTGGATTTCATCATCTCAGGTCTCATCAGATTGTTGTCGTTCCTTCCTCCAGGAGGTGGAGCTGTACAAATCCAGCCAGCAGGAGAAGCTGGGTCTGACAGTCTGCTACAGGACGGACGACGAGGAGGACCTCGGGATTTATGTTGGAGAGGTGATGCCAGAAAACACTCATCTACTCCTCCAACGCATCTTTAGACCTGCGTGATGCATTCACACGTCCATCCATTAATCACTTTATTCATATCTTATCCTTTGAATTCATTCATCCAACTAATGACTCGCCCTTTTTCATTCACTTATGCTGATATAATCATTCAGTCATTATTAATTTATCGGTGTAATTCGTTTGTTCATCGTCTCTGTCTTCACTTCAGGTCAATCCAAACAGCATAGCAGCAAAGAACGGACGCATCAGAGAGGGTGACCGAATACTGCAGGTACACAGACACTACACGACACTTTGTTAACGCTCCCAGAGATCTGAAGTCGTGAGGTGAAGACCTCTGTGGACGTGTGAGGAAGTCTGATGGGGCGTGGCTCTCTGAAGCTGCTCACTGGTGCATGAAGTAAAGTTTGACTTCCAGACGTTGAAGTACCCGGATCTCCCTCACGTGCTTCAGGTTTGTTCAGCCCGTGAAGCAGACGTACGTCCGCTACTGCAGGTTACTGATCGCGCCCAGAGGTCAAACTTTCCCTTCAGCTTCACCCTCAGGACAGAAACCTCCTCCATGTTCATAAATATTGAACGACGTGTCCTTTGCCAAATTAACCGGCTCTATTAGGGGTTAAGAATAGTTTCAAATCAAAGTATGTAAATTTATACCTGCAGCCCCCGGGACGCTCTCGTCCAATCAGAGAGAGCTGTCAGCAGCCCAGTTACTGCTGTCCTAAAAATAGACAGAGAGAGAGATGGAGGGGGAGACAACATGGTCACCCTGTGTTAGCACACTGTTCAGCTCCATCAGTCAGATCATAGAAACACTAAACCTTCTCATCAGCCGCGTTAAGAAACATCTTTTCACATTTACATCAAATAAAGGAATCTAACGCCGCAGCGATCCGGCTCTGCCAGACTTCTTAGTGAACACACACCTTTACACACAAGACAGGTGAGATGATGTGTAGCCCTCTGATTGGAGGGCTGAAACAAGCTCAACAATATCAAATATAAATGAAATCTTTATTCAGCCTCAGACGTGCAAACACATCATTACACTTTAGAGAAGAGGCTGATTACTTAAGTTTTAATTAAGTGGCAAACCTACTAAAACTGCAGTTCCTCTAACGTCCACTTGAGGCTGGCTCCAGCAGGGAGTCAGTCTCCATAAGTCCCCATGTTCAAATGTCCAACTTTGACACCACTGCTACATTTATTTACTATCATTACAACCAGTGTTCACATTAATATTGTGGACTTAAAGTTTAATATTGGACAGATATAAATGGTTTAGTTTGGATTCATTAACGTGACGAGGTGCAGTAAATTGCTCTAATTTGGTGTTTTTTACAGTCAGCGGGAGTTTAATTAGGAGTTCAACCTTTTTCCACATCTGGTTAAAACTGTTTCAGCGGTGCAGCTACACGCCCACACGTGTTGACTCGATGAAAAACGAGCATGGATGCATTTATCTTCCTGACATTTCTTCCCCTCATTATCCTCGACGACCTCCAGAAACACTGTGTAGGAAAAAGGGTAAAGTTTGAATGTGATAAGAATAGACCATCAGCAGCACCTGGCGTTACCGTGGTTACCGGGAAACGATGTCAACACGGGTTTCCATGACAGCCGTCACCACAGAGATAACAGATGTGGGGTCTCCGTGAGCGTTCGTGAGACGCTTCGTGCAGTTTATAATTATGTTTTTAATTCTGCCCGTCAGATTAATGGAAACAGAATATTTGGTTTCATTTCTCAAAATGTCTCAATGTGGCAAAATGAAAAGCACACGGCTGTTGATACTGCAAAGAACACAAAACTCATTCATTCATTACTGCATTCAAACTTAAGTAGTAGTAGTAGTAGGCAGCGTTGTACAGATTGGTCTTCTCTCGGTCTCAAGACCAAAGCCGGTCGACAATGAAATAATTTGACTCATTTCTTCATTTTAAAACGGCTGTTACTGTTGATTTGACTTCACACACTCTCCCTTTGTCTGTCCGGGATGTCAGCCAAACCTTCTGTGATACACTTTGTCTTCCTGAACCACAAAGAGTTCACAAACAATGAAGAACACAAAGGACATCTGCTGCTCTGCTGTGAACCTCTGCTTCTCCCTCCACCCCCCTCCAGATCAACGGCGTGGACATTCAGAACAGAGAGGAAGCGGTGGCCATTTTGACCCGAGAAGACAGCATCAACTTCTCACTGCTGCTGGCGAGGCACTGACATCGAGGTGAGCTCACACAGCTCAGTTACAGGTCAACCGGTGAAGGGTTCGTACTGTACGATGCATCTCTAGGTCCCAGATGTTTAAGCTCCTTCATTTAACACGTCTTCATGTGTTACGGCATCACACACCAGGCCTGAACGCAGCCGTACACCGGCTTGTTTCAGGATGACATGAAGATAATTAAGGATGTTTCTGGAAAATGAATGCGTGAACGTGGAGCCTCGGACTAAGAATAGAGAGCTGGAAATGAGCCACATTAGGTCTCCTTTAAAGCGGAGAATGGCCAGAAATAGTCATCACATCCATAACTTCAGGTTTCATCACTCCGCTCGCCGCAGCCTCGTTCAATAACCTACTTTCTGCTGCTGCCAGCTGTGGGTGGCGACAGGAGCGGATAGTTTCATACAAACTACAGTTTTATTCACAGTGTGAAACCCCAGGATGCTCGTGCAGTTTAAAGGACACACAGCTAGCGGCATCTAGTGGTGAGAAAACTGCAGATTGCCAACCAAATGAATACACACCGCACAACGTGAGTGTTTGTACGTTCGGTTTGTCTACTGTAGAAACAAGCAGGAAAGAGAACTTAGAGCACTGAATCAAATACAAGAAACTACTGGTGTTAAAATAAGTAAAAGTACAAGTGTTCTTCTAATGACTAAATATTAATACAAGTATGAGTTAATATTTTCAGTGGCAGGCAGAAGGAACATTTCTCTGAATGGATTTTTCTGAACAACAGAATGAAGAAACATTTTGTCTGTGAGAAAAGTGCTGAAGAAGTTTCTGAACCTGTTCACATGTAATCAGTGAATTTCCTCCTGCAGCCCAAACAAACCTCACGTCTCCATGTGTCAGGTCGACGTGCTCACGCTCTGCAAACCTGCATCTGCTGCAGCGTTTGTGCAACGCGTAAGATTACAGGCTGGCTGCTTCCAGCGCCCGTGCTCGTGTTGTGAGAGGTTTGGAAGTAACTCGAACTGTAGCCGCTGCTCACATAGATCAAGGACGGTCGCAAATAAAGGCTGGAACCACAGACAGGAGGGAAAACGTCCACAACAGAAAACAAAGAACTCTGTGTTTCTATTCTATCCTTTTAACAAACACGAGACACTCTGTATGGATTTACACGTCGACTAACCTCGAAAAATATGAAATACAGGATGGAAACACACACACACACACACACACACACACACACACACACACACACACACACACACACACACACACACACAGCCATGATAAATGTCTTTAGTGTGACAGCTGGTCCCAGAGTGTTTGTTCACATCTGCTGACAGAGGAGGAACTGCAGCATGGCATATTCATACATGTCGGTTAAAACACACACGTGTGCATATTCACAGATGAATGTGTGTGTGTGTGTGTGTGTGTGTGTGTGTGTGTTTGCACTAACACTAAATGAGCTGTCACTCAGTCACTCAGTTATTTAGACCGCTGTGACACTTCAGCCGGTCAGATGTGTTTGTGAGGACACGAGATGATGGATGTTTTATCGACTAAGCAAATAAGAAATTAGAGGCTGATGAAGGAGGAGCAGAATAATTCTTAATGTTCTATAAATGTGGTTTTTAATTGAATTTTGCCTATTAATGACATCTCAGCGATGGCACAGGCTGTGGTGATGTAGATCTACATGTCAAGATCTTCATGAAATCTACTAATGAACGCTTTAAAATTTAATGACCTGATGGAGTCTCCATCACCACCTACAGGACAAACCTGACAACAGCAGCTTCTGTATGTACATGGAGATATTATGTGTAATGACCGGCTCAGTGAACTTTAATTTTTCACCTTGGAAACACGTTTAAAAGAAATCTTCACTCGAGATCCACTTAGTTTTTTTTCCTGGAGTCTGACCAGTAAAATCAAGGTTTTCCAGGCAGTCAGATACAAAAATCTGAAAGTCAATCTGGTGGTCTTTAATTATTTTATGATTTTTAGTAGATGGTGAATATTTAGAGCGAGGCAGGAAACAGAATGGTTTTTTTTAACAGCGAGAAGTAACCAGAGAGATGAAATGATGCCGGGATGAGAGGATGATGGATGAAGAGAGGAAATGGAAGACAGAAATGTTTCCCATGTGACCTAATTTTCTCCCATCAAGGTCAAACACACACACGCACATGTGTGTAACAAGTGCACACTCTGTGACACAGAAAGATCATTCAGGCTGTTAGTGGTTAAAATAAATAAAGAGCTCCCGTACTCTGCACAGATATGACGGATGTTTATAACGTTAACTTCAGTCAACAGATCCACACACGACACACGAGGCTGTAGATGAGAAAACACTCATTCATTGACTTTTCTCTGCCTCCTTCCAGAATGAAAACCCTGCTGATCCAGAGGAGGTCATGGAGCTGACTCTGGAAGGAGGAGCCTTCCACCCAAACCCTCGAGCCTCCTCCTGCTCCCTCACTTCATCTCACCTCTCTGGTTATTATCGACTGTGCCGTGGGGAGGAGGAGGCGGCGGGGGTGGCGGTAGCGTGGCCTGCCCAGGAGTAGGAGCAGGAGGAGGTAGAGAAAGTGCAGGGGGTGATTTGGACATGGAGGAGGAAGAAGATGAGGATGTGGAGGAAGCAGAGAGAGGAGAGAAGGAGGACAGAGACCCACCCGTACCCCTCCCTCCTCTGCTGAGCCTGGCGCCTCTGCTGTCCAACAGCCAGGAGCTGGACAGCGGAGTGGGCCGGACCGACGACAGCACCCGCTACGAGGAGTCGTCCGAACACGACCTGCTGGGTGATCAGACCAGCGCCTGTAACACCAACACCACCAACACACCGGGCAGCACCAGGAAGTTCAGACCAGGACCCAGTCCCAGGTAGGACGGGCAGGTATCAAATCCAGCGTCAGGAAAGGTGATTTACATTTATACACTGAGGACAACCTTTCTGTCTGCTGTACCCAGGCCCAGCCCCAGACCCAGCCCCGGCCTCGGACCCAGTCCTGGGCATGGCCGCGGGGACACCACCCCTCCTTTCCTCCACCTGCGAGACCTTCAGCTCAGCTCAGACTCCCTCCCGGGCACAGACTGGGCAGCTGGAGGAGGGACAGGTGGAGCAGCGTACAGCCCCCACCACCATCACCACCACAAGGTAAGAAAGTTTTTCCTTGTCACAAAGCTGTCCTGATGTTTCTGTCTGCTAACGCCTGACCTCTGACCTGCAGCACTACCACCTCCATCACCATCAGCCCCCTCTGATGATGATGATGCCGGGCCTGACAGAGGAGGAGTGCCACCGATACCAGGAGCTGCTGGAGATCAAGTGCCAGTACGAGAGACGTAACGAAAAGCAGCAAAGAGAAGTGGCGAGGGCTGAACGTGGTGACGTCGAAGCGGAGGTGAAAGACCAGGCGGAGAGGAAAGAGGTGGAGGAGAAGGAGGAGGAAGCTCCTTCTTCTTCGTTGGTGGATGCGAACTGCAACACGACCTTGAGCGAGCATGAGATGGCGCTGATCGAGGAGGAGCTACGTCACCTGGAGTTCAAGTGCCGCAACATCCTCCGGGCGCAAAAGATGCAGCAGCTCAGAGAGAGATGTCTGAAGGCGTGGATGATGGAGGAGGAGACGGTGGCAGCTGGAGCGGGACGACCAGGCCATCCTGAAGCAGGTAACTATGGCAACAACTGACATGTCAGACATTCTCGTCTTTTGCTTGTTAACCTGTTTCTCTCTCTGCTTCCTGACTCGTAGGTCTGGATAACGAAAATGACGACGACGATCGCCACGAGCTGTCGGCCATCAACGAGCTCCCGGAGCGAGAGCGGTCAGACGACAAGGACAGCACCAGCGCCTACAACACCGGAGGAGAGAGCTGCCGGAGCACGCCGCTGGTCAGCACCGAGCAGATCCCGCCTCTCCAGGAAGAGGAAGACGAAGGCGGGAGACGACTGATGTCTCCGCCTCCTCTTCTCCCCCTCAGTCGCCTCCCGCCTCTGAACTCCCCCCTCACCCCACGGCGCCACAGGCGGGACCGAGACAGAGAGAGACGCCACTCGAACCTCAGCTACTCGTTCTCCCCCAGCACTTACAGGAAGTACGAAACAGCCAGTGGCAACTTGGGAAACGGCTCAAGCTCCACCCCCTCTACGCCCTCCAAGTTCAGGTCTCTGACCAGAGAGGCGGGGTCAAGAAGGGGTGTGGCTGATGGAGGGCGGGGCTCCAGAGCAGGTACATAACTCTCATAACTCTGAAGAAACGTGATCACAATAATAAGCAGTGTTTAGATCTGTCACGCGGGACCTTTAAACATGGTCTTCTATTGTCATCGCTGCAGGCGGAGCCACCGACAGGCCCGGAGGTGGAAGTGCAGAGTCCAGTCCCTATTTCACCAGAAGACACCACAGCCACAGCAAACCGTTAGAGCGCTACCAGAGCTGTATGACGCTGCCCTCCGAAGGCTTGGTGGACCCCCTGGACCGAGTGAGAGAGAGAGCGAGGGCCGAGGGTGAGGAGAGAGGCATGGGAACAGGCAGCAGTGGCCCAGCCAGCCCCAGGAGCGTAAACAGCGCCCCATGTGGCCTGGAGGACCACCACACTCGAGCATCGCGGTTAGGACTGGCCTTACCGCTTGGGATGACGCACTCGTCACCGACTGCCTCGCCACAGCGCATGGAGTGGAAGGTAAACAATGTGATGATGCCAGAGTTCTGTTGGCTTCCTCAGACAGGAAGAGACTTGCAATCTGTCGTCTCTGTGTGCAGGTGAAGATCCGGAGCGACGGCACTCGCTACGTGGCCAAACGCCCGGTCAGGGATCGTCTCCTGAAGGCCAGAGCCATGAAGATCAGAGAGGAACGCAGCGGCATGACGACCGACGACGACGCTGCCAGTGAGATGAAACAGGTAACCAAGGCAACCGAGGGAGGCTTCAGGTGTTCAGGTGCAGATTATGTGGACGAGAATGATCAAGAAGTTTTACCAAACAAAGAGCGACCTAATGTCACTTTGAACAATATTCTCCATCCACAGACGTAATGAAAATTCGAATTTACTGAAAGTTACTTGAAAATTAGTAACTCTAATCTATCAAAACAGATTAGACACAACCTTCAACAACTAGTCAGCAGCCTCTGAGCAGCTAACATGAAACCCACTCGCTTAACAGCTTACAACATTTAGTCTCAAGTTACTTCAAGTATTACTTTAATGCCTCCTTGCGATAAACGTCCTCCAAACTGCTCCAACAGGGTCGATACTGGAGCAAAGAGGAGAGGAAGCAGCAGCTGCTGAGAGCCAGAGAATACAGACGAAGAAGAGAGTTCATGATGCAGAGCCGCCTGGACTACCTCAGAGGAGACCGGTACAGTAACGTCCAGTTATACAATTAACACAAACAATTAGCTGCGTGCTAACACATCATGACATGACATGACACAATCCTCTTACCTGATAAGATGCCGAGCAAATGTGAAATTCCAAAGACATCCCAGAGACAAACTCCTCTTTAATCCACGAGTCAGACGAATTCATTCATGGAAATCACAAATTCTGAAGCTCTGAAACAAACAGAGAGTCTTCTTCTGTCTGTGAACACACATGCAATCAGCGTCATTCCCATCACCTGTGAGTGAGCTCAGTGAAGAAGGTGGAGAGGGCTCACATGTTGTGAAACTTTCATCAAGTAGTTCACAGACAATCAAGCCGACATTTGCATAGAAAGTTTTGAAAGGTCACTGGCTTCCCTCAGGCAGTCAGACGTTTTTGAAGAGTCCCTGCTCACAGCTGGCTGAATTATCAAAGAATGAGACGGAAACAAATGGCTGCTTGGAAACTGCACTGAGCTGTAAAGCTGATGAATAAAATAAAAAATGTGCAAAGCATACAGCGACCTGATCCAAGCTCTCACCAACCACTAAAAGTCAGTCCCAGATTTACTTGTGTGGAGCCAGCACTCTTCCTCTGTCAACGTCCTCTTCACTGTCTTCTCCTCTGCCATTATTTCAGAAGAAGAAGAAGAAGAAGAGGAGGTTTTCAGGTTTTCTTTCTTCTTCTTCTGACCTTAAAGAGTTGAGGCGGAGCAGCTGGAGGACATCAGAGGGAAAACCAGAAAACATTTTCTCCATAAAATCTGATCCAGTTTCACCAGAATCAGTGAAATAGTTGGTGCTGTGTGACTTAGAAAAGTTAATAAAGTAAATATTATTTGTTGTTGTTGTTTTTCCAGGGACATTTCATCATCAACAGGGGGCGTCGACGACCCCCGTTCATCTCAGACTGCCCAGCTTCACCCCCGACAGGACAGCAACAACATTCTGCTACTGAGCCAGAAGAAGATCACGAAGAAGAGGAATCGACGCATCCTTGACAACTGGATCACCATCCAGGAGCTGCTGGCTCACGGCTCAAGGTCGCCAGACGGAAAGAAAATCTACAACCCTCTGCTTTCTGTGACCACAGTTTGATCTGAGGACAGAGGGAGGAGGAAGAGGAGAGGGGAGGAAAAGAAACTGACAATAACTAAAACAGCAAAGGTTCAGAGGAGGATCAAAAGAAGTGGTGTTGGAGCACAAAGTTCTGCAGGCTGAATCAGGTAACAAATGACTTCTTTAGAGATCGGATATTCTTGTTTTTCTTTTTTTGCAGCCAAAGAAGTGCCATTGTTAAACTCTTCTGCCGGTTCTGGACTGGACCCTGATCAGGAAAACGAAAACACCTCTCGCCTTCATGGTGTCCCTGCAAACGAAGGAGGGAACAGCTTTGAAAAGGAACGAGACGGAGAACTTCCTTCTCGAAGCCGTTCCCTCTCTGGACCTCATGACCCTCATCTGAACTTCAGTCTCCCGGTCTAGAACAGATTGTACATGTGCCATAGACACCAGTGGAGACAAAGAGACACAAACCAGGGAGGAAAACAGGAAGAGACTGGAAGGAAGTGGAAGGGCTCCAGAAGTGAGTCAGTCTCCATAGGTCCCCATGTTAGACAGCAGAAATAAACATGTTTACAGCCTGGTACAAAAAACAGTTTTGGTCTCTGTAGCTAATTTCCCCGTTCATGACAACTGTACTGAGGGTGAATTTATATACAACTCACCTGTTCACATTATATTAAGGCTTAAAGTTATGCAGGATTCAGAGCGTGGACGCTTTGATTGACAGGTCGGTGTCGTCACAGATGGCTTGTTTGAGCAACCAGGTGTCATTCAGCCCGCCTCAGCTCCACCCATGCTCCACCTCTTTGACCATTTATGGATTAGTTGGCAGCCGGCGGTGGCAGCACTGCCAAGATTGAGACGACCAGAACGAGCACACTGAGCTCTTCAGAAACGTCGGGGGACATCACGGAGACTACGTCATGGAGACTACGTCATGGAGACTACGTCATGGAGACTACGTCACAGAGACTACGTCACGGAGGCTACGTCGACCTTTGAGAGAAGAACTTTTGAACTTTGCGTATCCGTTTTCATATAAGAACAAACGATTCAGAAGATTTAGAACAAATTTACAGATATTTATGGTGTTGACGCTGGTGCAGAAGCATATTTAAAAAATTAAAGTATTATTGACACACAGTGGAAGATTGTACTACTGACCAGCCTTCAGTATTCAGCCACCATGTGCATTAAAGGAAAAATCCACACTTTTATATCTGCTGGCTGTCACATCGACCTTCAGTGTTTTTTTAGTTCTGACTTTTAATTTACAGGTTCATCATTTAAAAATCACTCAGAATGCCTTTTGAGCCTCCTCAGGTGAACTCCTGACTCATCACTTACATTTTTTTTAATGATTTTTGGGAGAGAAGACGTGTTTCTCCTGTTTGACGACAATTTTTAAGAAATATTTTTTACCTTTATTTATATTAATTATTATATTTCAAATCGGCTAAAACATTTCAGTGTGCTGCTTATTGGATGTTCTTCCTCGGCAGCCGGTTGTGTCCATCGTCGTGTTGGACCCGTGTAAAATGAGATTAATACAGAAATGCATGAATTAAGTATTGAACGTTGTGGATTTTTTTTGTGGACATAATTCTTGAATCTAAAGTGGTGTAGTGTACAAAGCCTTGTGCAGACATTTCTAGTAGTGAAAGATGTGGCAAACGCTGAGTAAATTAAACTGAAATGAAGTGAGATGAATGAAGCCTTCTCTGGTCTTTCTTTGAGTCACTTAACAGCACGATATTAATCATCAAGAGGAGTAAAAACATGAAATATCTATACAAGGAATTTGTTTTGGTGTCATTGGTGCATAACAAACATTCTCTAAAAATAGAAGAAAGATACACTCAAAATTCTGGACTCATCCATTATCTGAATTACATAGTTTTAATAACTAATAAACTTCATGTGAAGCAAGTAATAAGGTTTCTGAAATAGTACTGCCTGGCAGCTGTTGGGTTTGGGCAAACAAATTGGCTTTAATATTGAATATATAAACTTGGTTACTACTACACTACTGTATAGTGGAGCCACTTTGAGTTTATTAGTACTACAGTAATTTGTCACGTATCTTGACCATCGACCACAGCTGGACTGGACGTCTCACACTGTTCACGAGTCAACTCATTCCAACCTGCTGATGACGCTGAGTGACAGCGCTCAGTACCAAATTAAAATACAAAAATCAAAAAATCAGCCTGAACCTTAAATAAATAACTTAAATAAACTAATAGTCTTCAGTTGAATAAAAGGTTTTACACAGAGTCTACTTTGAAATCTGATTTGTATCCTCATTTCCTGTTTCCTCTCTCTGTTTATGGCTCATGGGTGTGTGCCTCTAATGCGAGCCTTCCTTTCTAAACTATAAAAAACTCTAATGAACACAGAGGCCATCAGTCAGTACAAGTGCCGTAAACAGGTTGTCTTTTAGGCATTTGTCAAGTTAAACTTAAAGTAAGAAGCGAGACGTCAGTCGACACGCACGCAAATTATTTTTAGACTTTGCTACTGAGCAGCTTAACGTGTCGATGGCCTTGGTGGAGGAACAATTTAGATCCTTTACTTCAGCAAAGTACCAATACCACACTGTAAAAACTCTGTACGATGAAAATGTTTATGAAGTTATTACTTAAATCACGATCAGGGCAGGTTTTGATTTAATCAATAAGATGAAACGTTTATGATTATGTAATAATCTGTGCAGTCAGTATTTGTTATAATGTGACTGTGAATGTTAACATCTAATCTGTTCTATTAAGTTGATTTGTGAACTTATCTAACTGGCACCAAGATGTTTGCAGCAGTCTATAAGATGCGTAGTGGGGCCTCTGTGGATCAGACAGAGGTTTTTGCACCAACTGACAGGTGCCATGGTAACAAGATAATCAGTGTTATCCACAATGTTATGACTGATCAGTACATTTATTATCCTAAATAAAGAAGTATTATCTTTCTTTTTGTCTAGATTTTGTGTATCCTAAGAGCAACAAGGAGACTTTTTGAGAAGACTACTTGAAAAGCTTGTAGAAGAGAAATCCTAGAGTAGCACCTAAGTGCACATATCCATCCATCCATCCATCCATCCATCCATCCATCCATTTCTCTAAAAGGTTGGAGTGGTTACAAACAGAAGGATCAGGGCTGGGTTTCTTTAAAAGGGCTGGACCACTGCATGTTTAAAAGTGACAAACTTAAAAGACAAACTGATCTACTGCTGTCCATTTAAGTGTGTTTAAACTTTAGTTTATTTTATAACAACCTATTTACTTTTAAAGTGTCTTATACTTGTGTAGCCCAGTGGCTGAAATATGAGTTTAAACTATTTTACAGCCAACATGTTAATGTGTATGTTAATGTTTGATGTGTAAATGTGTTTGCTGTAAAACAAACCGGAAGTTTATATTTACTATGGTCTTTGAATGCATCCCACTTTTCATGTTCGGTTGAATAGCGTTTGTTTATGTTCAGCTCTAACCTGGTTTTCAGTTCTTTTCATTCATTGGTTGTTTCGTATTTCACCTGCCAATCAGCGTCAGTTGTTTGTTTGATTGGCGGGATTTGCCGCCGTCCAAAATGTCCGTTATGGTCGCTGTCTTTCTGCCGACAAGACGAGAGCAAAGCCCGGGAGGAGAGTTGTCCGACACAGCCGACATTTGAATTAAAGTATATTTTAGTTGAAGCTGACGAAAAGTTTCTTCCAAAAATTACTTAGACCTCGTGTTCCCAGGTACATAGTTACTGTGATGTATTGTTTACAGTCGAGTTTTGTGGTAAATTGAGTCGCTAGTTTCCCGCTTGTGGATAATACTGTTAATCAAACTGAACTGCTGTCCTCATGTTTCTTTTAACTTAGCTAGCGCTAATTTGACCCAAAAACATGATGGCATGGACACTTAGTTACTTTAATCTGTTGAAGGAGACGACGAGAGAGCGACCGTGCTGGCTGCATTCTCCCAGAAGGATGGCGCCATCTGAGGCCTTTGGTTTCTTCTCCTCCGCTGACTCATCCCCGCCGACCGCTGGACGCCATCTTGTTTCAACTGACTTTGAGAAGCGCGGTAAAGCACCAGAACTGCGACGTGTTTATACATTTATTCATTGTGTGGCACCACGGGTGATTAATTGAATATGATTTATTTAAAAAAGGTATTAAATGAATTCAGAAATTAAACAAATGTAGGTACTGAAAGAATGTAGTAAACTACACGAATGAGTCAAAGGTTTAAAGACTGAACTAAAGCGTACTTAAAGGCCGCGGTGGCTGGTGAAAAATAATCTAGGTTGCGTTGTGCCATATTGAGTCAGTTTCAGAAACCATCTCATCCTGATACAATTAACACAAACTGCAGCATACCAGAGCTCTGTGAAACAATAAGTAATTATTTAATGCCAATATAGAAAATTGAGGCATTCTTATACAAAAACGAACACGACACAATCACAAGCTTTACACATAAAACAGACCTTGACACTTCACATATCAGTCTCTAACAAAGCACAACATGTTGGAAAGGCTGTTGACTTTAAACCAGTGCCCCCTGTGACAGAGCTGATCAGCTGCACTGCTGAGCCCATCACACTGTGCCGTTAGTTAATAACACGAGACAATATTCAATGACATCAAATTATACAGATTTATAAATGTTTATATGAACTCTTACACTATATAAAGGACGTATAATATAGAAATGTATATCAAGTGGTTGAACTCAACCTTACATATACATTGATATTAGCTTCCATTCATGCTGCCAAGGACAGCATGTTGCTGTGCAGTTGATTTTCTATCATATTTTGCATATGTTAATGAATGTATAACATTATTTAAACACACATGTTGAAAATATGAATAATCTAATATTATTATGATTATTCTTTATTTTATTTTTGTGGCTTAGGGAGGGTGGCACCCTATCGCCCTCTATTGGCCAGCCACCACTGCTTAAAGGAGATCTGTAAGGAAAAGGAAAATATTAATTATTTTTACAGTATTTTCAAATGTATTTTGTTTATAGATAAATACCTGATACAGGATAATTAGATTTAAAGTACAGTGGGTTGTGTCCTTTATTTATATAAGTCGTATGAGTTTGAGTGCTGTGGTAAGGAACGCAGAATAAAAATAAAAATACTAATTGATAAAAGTCATGAACTCAGGCCTCTTCTACTGAAAGACAAGCAGTAAGGTGGTGTTGGAGAGTTATTCAGCAGTAATACAGAGAATAGGGGTTACACTTGAAACTTGATTTTGTTGGAAGGTGCAAATTTACTTTTGATAAATGGAAACTTGGATGTCTGACTGCAGTTTGATGGAGGAGGGAGGAGAGTAGAGCTGTGTGTTGTGTTTAGAGGAGGGACTCCATCATTTAAAGACGTGAAGAAGTTCCTGGTTTGACACTTAAGAAGGAAGAGAGGTGACAGGAAACACTCAGCGGCTCATCATGAACGTCCGTCACATTTTGATCTGCTGCTTCTTCCTCTGTGAGTACATTCACGTTGGATTTCTGTCACTCTCTTGTTATTACAGCATTTTTACTTATTTTCTGTTGATGTATTAATGTGAATTAATTGTGAACCAATCGTCTTATCGTCCACGAGAGTGACTTGTTACTTCCTCAAAGCGGTGCTCGGATTGCACATTCTGAGGAAATAAAATAAAGAGTGTTGTTTTAAAGAACATGTTAAATTGGGCTTTTGTTGCTTGCTACGGACTTTCTACTGCGTTAAGTCGACTAACTTGTTTAGGGGCTTCCAACTTTCACACAAGTACCATGAGACCCATGCAAGTAACCCTTTTCACACGCTCACACGGCGTCCATTAACCTACAGATTCATATTTCTCTCTTTCCTCCTGATAGTCTGAAATGTCGTGCTGTGGAAAACTGCTAATGCATTACCCAAAACCAGAGAGAAATACTGAAATAAAGAGTTGGACAACCACAATTCTTTTAAAATGTATTCCTGTGCAGAAAGAGGAAGTTTCTGTGGTTGCTGTCGAACAGCGAGGGCGTTATGTAAATACATATATATATGTTTCTCACTGCATTAACACAGGAAGGCAGGCTGTACTGACCATCAATGTTCTCTGTTCATCTTTTCAAACAGCACTCTGTGGTGGAAACTCTGTCAGTGCAAAACCGAATATTTATGCAGGAGCTGAAGGAGGAAATGGTTCAATTAATTGCTACTTGTCTCTGCCTGGAAGCACAAAGTTCTTCTGTAAGGACGAATGTGAAGCAGAAGATATTCTGATTAAAACAGATGGGGTCAGCGCTCAGAGTGGCAGATACAGCACTACATACAGAAACGACTCTTCTGGAAAAGGAATTGTGTCTGTTACCATCACACATCTGATCAAGTCTGACTCTGGACGGTATAGGTGTGGTTTGGGCAAAAATCCGGTTCCAGATTCATACTGTGACTTCGAGGTCAGAGTTTTAGACGGTGAGTTTGTACTGAAAGTTATTAAAGCTGATATATTCAACAGTGTGACTGTGAATCTGTGTTAACATTAAAATGTTCTGATCAGACTGCAGCCTGTTACAATTTAACACACATTAACCTTTGACTTTTACTTTCTACAGCGTCACTGTTGGAAGATCACTCTTTTTTTATCCGTGCAGATACTGAAGGACAAAATATCACATACGGATGCATCAATCGTGCGATAAAACAGAAGTTCTTGTGTAAAGGCGACTGTACAAAAGAAGAGGACATTATCATTGAGACAGATAAGAACAGAGCTCAGAATGGCAGATACAGCATTGAATATAGAGAAGGATCTGTATTGGACTTCATGTAACCATCACAGAGGTGACCACGTCGGGACACAGGACGGTACGATGTGGTTATGGCAGAGCTTTGTCTCCAGATTCATACAGAACAGAGACAATTCTTGTCCTCAATGGTGAGTTTTTATGAATTCTTCATAATCCATGTACCTTCATTCAGTTCATGTTCATCATCAAAGAAACTTAAAATCAGGAGTGCTAAGGTTCAGAAAAAAACAGCTGTGTGTTTGGCTTTCAAAATAAAAAGTGCTATGTGTGAAGCTGAGGGAGCTTTCACACAGGATAGTCCAGGAGACTCTGTTTGATTGGACAGGGACCAAACTGCACTGTTTGGTCCGGACCAGAGTTTCCTCGAGTGTCCGCATTGTTTGGCCAAGGTGTAAAAGCTCATCTGAACTCTTTGGACTGGAACTGTCTGTAAACTATATCGAATGGAGCATGATCTAACAGTACAACCAGTCTCTGTACCTCTATAGAACACACACCTAATGTAAAGCTAACTGATAACTGAAGAGTTATCCTGCATGCAGCCTGCTGACTCATGCATTTTTAAATTAATTTTTTATTCTTCTTCACAGCTGTGACCACTCCAGAACCAAACTGGACTCATCGCCCTTTTACAACATCAGTCCCATCAGCCTCCACACCAACAGCAACTACAACACACACTTTAAGTACTCAGTCTGACCAGCAGCTGAGTGGGACAACACCATCTACAGGTACATCCACACACTGTATCTGATCTGTTAAAGTCTGACTGAACACATTTCAGTGTCCTTCCAGCATCCAGCAATGTCAGCAATGCAATGTCGTCATCTTCAGTGAAGAAGTGTCTGTCAGACAAACTTTTTCTTCTCTTCGACCTCACACAGGTGTGCTGCTGAGTGTGATTGTGATTCCTGTCATCGCTGTCATCATCATGGGGCTGGCTCTGATGATAATATGTATTCAGAGAAACAACAGACCTGACGGTGAGGCAACAAGAGAAAAAACATATTCACCAAATATGGCATTGGCTATGATCGATTCTCTTTCTCCTGATCTCTTCCCATTACACCCATTAGACGTCACACACATTATTATAACAGAAAAGTATTCTGTCTCTTCCACAGGTTTGAGGACCAGAGGACACTCAGACGGCACAAACATGGAGGTGACTTCCTTTAACTCTTTGTTTATTCTCTTGACTATGTGCTTAAGATTGTCATTAGAGGTAACCTGATACTGTTCCTGATATATCGGCTAAAATAAACCAGATCATACGCTGATTCTTTCTTTACTCAACACGGCTGTGTTTAGCCACCTTCAAGGCTGATTTATAGTTTATATGTAGGTCCTTCAAGACCTTAAAGAACTCATTTTCAAACACTTTTGATTGAGAAGGTGTGTCCATATTTTTGACTGCTGTTTTTTTCTTTCAGGATTACGACTATGAGAACTGTGCTGCAGTCCATAATCATGAAGACTCCATCTACCAGAGCCTCAATCCAGCCACCGTGGACGAGGACCAGACCTACTCTGCGCTCACACACATAATACATAGTTAGTGTTCCTCAAAGGTCCAGTTTGTATGTTGGCCCTGAGAACTCAGCGCACGGCAGCTTAAGAAAACGTTAGCACAACATTTAGCATGAAAATAATTTGTTTTCTGTATTTGTATTTCATTCACATGTTTTTTTTGTGTGATGATGAATTCTCTTACATTATCTGTAATATCTTCTGTATCTATATACTCTATTATATAATAATTCATGGAGTACTTCTTAAAAGCAAAATTATTTTCAGGTAAGCTGAAATAGATCTTGTGTATCTTGTGTGTAACTGTACAATGAATATGTTTATGAAGTTATTACTTAAATCACAATCAGGGCAGGTTTTTGATTTAATCAATAATACAAAGAGTTTGTGACTATGTCTTTGCAATCAGTATATAGCTATAATGTAAGTGTGCATGTTAACATCTAGTTTGTACTATTAAGTTTATTGATGCTGAGAAAAAGAAATAGAAGAATTTGATTAAATAGTAGTTTGGAAAACATGTTGATTTCAATGAAATAGTGAATAAAAAACAAAAAATACATTAATTAAATAAAAAAATAATGCAAAGGGACATCATAATTTCTGAGTTCAGAGCCAACACGATCCACAGCTCACACGCAGGTCCTATGTAGTTCACAGGGCGCTTTGCTTCCCTCTTTAAATGCCACCAAAATGTCCATCTCCTTCTCCTAAATTAAATACACAAGCTAAATTCCAAGTCCACTTCAGGCCGATTTAGCATTAGCTCGAATTAACCAAAGTGTCAGAGAGCAAGCTAATCACATAAAGCGCTAGGGTGAAGCTAACGGTTAATCATGGTTAGCATTAACAGTTCGTTTTATACTGTACAGCTTAGTTACAGTTTTCAAAAACACTCATGCTCATAATTACCTATCGGTTGGTCACAAAGTTCTTTACATCAGGTACACTGGCTGTTCCCCATAAAATATGAACTCTGGTCCACCAAATCACTCACACACGAACTCTAACTAACTTGTCTCCCTCCTCACGTCGCTCTGCCCACCAACTCACCTACAGACTGCCCTGTGATTGGCCAGAGGTACCAGCACTTTACACATGCCAATACTGCCAAAGAAATGATGATTGGCAACCCACAAAACAAGTAATAATAGTGTGAGCCTAAATAACACACTGACTCATATCTCACAAACACTATGAAATGAATAACGTGATCTGTTAAAATGCATAAAATATGCATTTTAACAGATCACTTCTTTTGCATTTTTAAAATTTTCTGCATTTAACCATATTTATGAACTTTTACGCACTTCAATACATAATGAAATTTTATGAATTAAGAATCAATTATCAAAATAAATCAATTATTTCAGCAACTATAGATCACCTACAAATTATTGAAGCATTCAGGGACTTTCATACCCAACTTTATACTTCAGATTGTCAGAGAGATCTAATGCAATTCCTGACTTCCTAAGTGGACTTAATATCCCTAGACTTTCATCAAACATAAAGAAAGATTGGAAGAATCATATTTCAACATAAGATGACTGCTTGACATTATCGACTCTAACTCTGAACTCTTGTCTTTCTCATGCAGAGAAAGTTTTCGACCGGGTTGAGTGGGTGTAATTATTTGCTGTGCTGGAAAAACTTGGCTCTGGCCCAAAATTTATTTCATGGATTAAATTACTCTATTCACACCCCACAGCCACAATTTACAGCACAAACTTACAGCAGTCAGTCAAGAACTTTCAGTTTACATTGTGGAGGGCCACAATGTAAACTGAAAGGACCACCTGCAAAAAACCAAGGTTACCGGTGGTCTCACCAAATTTTCGCTTCTATTATTGGGCTGCTAACTTGCACTGTCTTGCTTTGGTCTTTCCTCATTCTTTTAATGGCATGTGTGTGTGTCTTTATTACTTATTATTATTACCTATATTTTTAATAAAAAAAACAATTGTTTAATTGTAAATTAAACACGTGACATAAACGTCTTAAAGCTGAAAGATCTTTCTTTCAGTTATTCTAATCAGGGTCACAGGTGGCTGGAGCCAATCAGCCGGCATTGGTCGAGAGTTTGGGGTACACCCTGGATAGGATATGTTTCCAGTTTATCACAGGGCTGACATAGAGACATTCACACTCTCCTTCACGTCTAGGGGCAATTGAGAGTTACCATTAACCCACATGTCTTTGGACTGTGGGAGGAAGCTGAAGAGAAGATGCTAACTCCACACAAAAGTCCCCATATGACCAGTGGGCTTGATCTCAGAAACCTTTTTGCTGTTAAATGACCACTGTACCACTGAGACTGTATATACTCTACATGTCATCATGTAAATATCTGATTTCCATCTTGTTTTCCTTCCTTTGAGCTCTGACTGGAGCATTGTCAAAACATAACTAAGTGTTCTTTGTGAGAAGTAGTTTGTGTGTGTGCTGCAGCGTGGTAAAAGAGGAACTTTCAGAAGGAAGGGGAAAATTCAAATGACAATACTGGCACTCACATACAGGAAAAGGTAGAGTTCCAGAGGCTGAACTGGCTAAAAAAAGACATAGGTTAATTTCTACATTTGTGCAGGACCCAGCAATAATGAGGTTGGTAAGGAAAAGTCTTGTGACAGTAAAACACTGCAGCATTTAAATACACTTAAGTTCATCTAAATTAATTGCAGTGCATCTGATCTGCTTTCTCTGAGCAACCTGGTTACTTAAATTTACATGCAATGACTGTGTCTTACATACAGGGGCAGATGAACAAATATAAACTTTCTTTTTTGGGGAAGTAAAGAATGTTTAGTTGCTGACACTTTGGTATCAGAATCAATGTGTCTTCAGATATCAAAGGGGATGAGTCAAATGTGTTGAGTTGACTAAACTAACTGTCATTTTTCCAAGTTTGTGGTCACCCCACCTCATCTGGGACAGCTGGTCCCTCTAGTGCAGTCAGAAGAGCAGGTAGTTGAAACATGCCTAACCATGGCTATGACAGTGACTTCATGAGGATCCTACCAAACACTGTGAGAAATGAACAAATATTGGTACTCCAATACTACTTTGTCTTGGATTTATTGGTAAGAATAAAATTAGGTTATGAAGAAGTGTGGTGTGTGTGTGTGTGCGACTGATATGACATGAATGAATGTCATTACAAAGCATACCACTCAGGTCAGAGATCCACAAAGTGGCTAAGAGTCTGACAAAGAGGTGTTTCATGTAACATGCATTTTTACAGTACCTACGAAAATCAGAGATCAGGAAACCTTTAAACTTGGGTTTGAAAGAAACTAAAATTCAGTTCTGCCTCACCTTGACAAGAGAATCTTCTCATAATGGGAATCTGACCCTTGTCTTTAGTCTCAAAGGTTATCACAAGAACTCCTTCTTACAGTAAGCATTATATGCTCACATATTGCATTTCCTTTTTTGGGACTTCTTCATTCCTTCCGTTTCATCCATTCCGTTTAAAAACAGGATGTTGGGTGGACAGATAACACATAAAAGCAGCAGGCAGAAGTACAAAGGGGCAGAGAGTGAAGGAGTGGTGTGTGACAGAGGTGTTTCTCCTGCAGGTTCGTGATTTGTTTCCATTCAGAATGAATATCAACCGTGTTCTGTTCTTCTGCTTCGTGTCAGGTAAGAACTGATAACCTAACTGTCTCTTAAATGCTGCACCACACACTGCTTTTGAACATTTGTCCAGATGTTTAATGGCATTTGTTTTTTTCAGTTATGCTCTTATTCACATTATTCTGTTATTCTGTTGCTGCTTTGCCACAATCTAGTCTATTGTAATTAATCAAGTAATTAACCCAACTTAAATTTATCTAATTTAGCAACAGGTATTTGTTGGTGCTCATATTTGACAGTAACAACACTATAAAATACCCCACAGCTACAATTACAATAACAGCTGCTGTAGAGCTGCTGGGAAAAACTTTGCTAATGGCTGTGTCTGTATCATCTCTGCTTCTGTTTCAATCGAGCCCTCATTAACCTGCAGTCTGATTTATAGAAAGTACTGACCATCAGTGTTCTCTGTTCATCTTTTCAAACAGCACTCTGTGGTGGAAACTCTGTCAGTGCAAAACGCTACATTTTTGCAGGAGCTGAAGGAGGAAATGGTTCAATTGATTGCTACTTGTCTCTGCCTGGAAGCACAAAGTTCTTCTGTAAGGACGAATGTGAAGCAGAAGATATTCTGATTAAAACAGATGAGGTCAGCGCTCAGAGTGGCAGATACAGCACTACATACAGAAACGACTCTTCTGGAAGAGGAATTGTGTCTGTTACCATCACACATCTGATCAAGTCTGACTCTGGACGGTATAGGTGTGGTTTGGGCAAAAATCTGGTTCCAGATTCATACTGGGACTTCGAGGTCAGAGTTTTAGACGGTGAGTTTGTACTGAAAGTTATTAAAGCTGATATATTCAACAGTGTGACTGTGAATCTGTGTTAACGTTAAAATGTTCTGATCAGACTGCAGCCTGTTACAATTTAACACACATTAACTTTTGACTTTTACTTTCTACAGCGTCACTGTTGGAAGATGACTCTTTTTTTATCCGTGTAGATACTGAAGGAGAAAATATCACACATGGATGCATCAATCATGCGATAAAGCAGAAGTTCTTGTGTAAAGGCGACTGTACAAAAGAAGAGGACATTATCATTGAGACAGATAAGAACAGAGCTCAGAATGGCAGATACAGCATTGAATATAGAGAAGGATCTGTATTTGGACTTTATGTAACCATCACAGAGGCGACCACGTCGGACACAGGACGGTACAGATGTGGTTATGGCAGAGCTTTGTCTCCAGATTCATACAGAACACAAACAATTCTTGTCCTCAGTGGTGAGTTTTTTATGAATTCTTGATAATTCATGTACCTTTCATTCAGTTCACGCTCATCATAAAATAAACCAGTATAATAACTATACTGGTTATTTTAAATGTCAAATGGATAATAACAATTGATAATGAAAATGATGATGAAAGAAGAAAGGAATGAAAATATGACGATATATATTTTCAGGATGCAGAAAGTATATTTTTGAGTCATCATGTCAAGAATGGTTGGCCTTCAAAATAAAAGGATAAAAGTATATTTATTTTACAAATAGCTGAAAGGAAAACTTGTGTTTGTATTGAACTGCAGTGATCAGTACTGATCTTACCTTTGCATTATGTTTTCATTGTTTACAGTTCCAGTCACTACTAAACCAAACTGGACTCTCCAGCCTTTATCCACATCTGTCCCAATAGAAACGACAACACAGAGTTTAACTTCCAGCTCAGGAAGTTTCACATCCTCATCAGCATTCCCTGAAACCACCCACCAGTCAGCAGCTGAAGGCACAGTTGATGCAGTTCAAACAGGTTGAACCATTTAAAATCACAATATTAAAACTGATCCATCACAAGCAACTGTCAGCTAACACATTTATATAGTGAAAGCTAGCTGGTGACCTCGCTAAAGCTAAAACTAAATGTACTTGTGGATCTTTTCTGATGTTATGCATCAATATGTATTTTATATCTAAATTAGGCAGTAAGTTCAGCGATGCAAAATGAAACAACTAGTTTAGCAGAACAGTAACTGCCATCAGATATTTTGATTCAAGTGTGATTCATGTAATTTGGTCATTTGTTTAAACTACCTTCAGATCACATACATGTATTAAATTACACATTAATTAATCGCCTTTCTTTCAATGTAATAGTAGACGAAGAGACAGCAAAACATGAATAACTTACATGATGTGTGTTTCCGTCTGTCTCTATGAACGAGCCTCCTGTAGACTTAGTGAATATAGATTTTACAGTATTAATTCTGTATTCACAGTATTGTGTTTTCATTGTTCACAGTTCCAGCCACTTCCAAACCAAACTTGACTCTTCGACCCTTTTTGACATCGCTCCCATCAGCCTCCTCACAATCAACAGCAGCAAGTTTAACCTCCGATTCAGGAAGTTCAGGTAAGGATCATGGAGTTTAAACAGGTTCAAACATTCAGACTTGAAAATAAGAAAAATAAAATCCAGCCTGAAACTATTTGTATTACTGAATTTTCCAAAGCCATCATAGAAAATCATCTTTCCAATTCAGTAAATTCAGTCATGATGTAGAATAAAATAAACTTCTGCTGAAGATAGCAAAATTAGCTTGTTAGCTCAGTAACTGCCATCTGTGCTTTTGCTTCAAGTGGGATTCATGCAGTTTGGTGTGGTTTATTTAGCCTGTCTGCAGAGTTTCAGGATCAGGACCACACCTCAAATCTCACTTCCAGGCATACTCAGAAAATGTTCCTTAATTTTGGACCATGTACACTTCTTCTCTATCTCGCTCTTCCTGTCCAGGCTGCTCCCATGTTCCAGGCTACTTTTTGCCTCTGGTTGTAATTCTGTCTCTGGTTGCTGTGTTGGTCTCTGTTCTGCTGCTCCTCAACTTATTGAAGACAAGGAGGCACTACACATTAATCAACAGAAACGTGGAGGTAATTTTCTGAACTCTATATGGCCCAATTCCAATCTGGTCCCTTCACCCATAGTCTAACTACGGACGTATGGTGAAGTTGGGTTTCTGATCCGTCAGATCCGTTACCATCTTCTGTTTGTGAGGATCTCTGACCTTTCAGAGGGATTCTTTGATTCTTTGAATGATGATCTAATATAATACACAACATTGTCTTCATACCCACATTTTATTTTTACTCCGTTCAATTCAAAGACAATATTGATATAACTTTATTCATTTGTTCGTCTTTTACTGAAGTTTACAGATACACACGTAAAAGTGTGTTTAGATTTAGAGTTTAGATTTTTTAACATGTTTCATTTTCACATTTGAAGATGACGATGAACTGTTGAGTTTGTAATGAGCCAAGGAAGGAACAGTGAGGTGGACTTGTTTGGTTTTGGGGAGGGGATTGAAAGAGTCCTGGTCTGTTACTATGACTACTATTATATTACAATAATGATGTAATTTCCTGTCACCTTATTGAACTTGTTGTTCTTCTTTTCAGTTACCTGTTGTCTATAAGAATTCATCTCCAGACTTCACCAACGAGAGCCACAAGGATTAAGACACTCACACATACAGCATATATCTTTAGACACCAAACTCCATTTGAACAATTCATTACGTGTCCGTAAAAACAGTCTAGAAACACGAAACACGTGTCCACAGGTTGACAAAGACAATCTGGGTTTCTGTACAACCTTCATGTTGTAGAGTTTGTCCCCCCATCAACTCAAGAACTCTCTTCCAGAGAGTAGAACTGAGGCGAACTGTTTAAAAAATGATAAAATAACTAAAATACTAAAATAAGATGGATCAGATACATTCTGAATTAATCACATATTCAGAACACTGTTGATTCACCGTCTGTCGTGTGTTTGTGACCGTATTCATAAGATGTTGTTATGTGATGCTCCTGAAATGCGAACAAGCCAGGCTTTTTAAAAAACATTTTATAGAAACAAGGATTAAGTAATCTGTGCAATCACCACATGATTATCTGCTAATATGTGCTTAGTCAACTTGTTGTGTCATGTTGATTTAACTGATGGAATGAAAAATGCTGAATAAAGTAAAAGTTTACTGCAGATAAGTCAGTGTGTGTGTGTGTGTGTGTGTGTCAGATACAGTCATCTGCCTCATCCAGGACAGTTGGTGTGGTGACTGTAGACTAGCATTGCGGTGTTTCAAATCAAGAATGAATGTCTGTATAATGTCATTGGTTAATTGCGGGTTTTGTGTTTATGTTTGCATCACAGGTTTACAACCTAATCATCGTCACTATCTAACTATATAATTAGCGCCGCTGACTAATAAGCTGACTATTAGGTGGAGGTCTTGGTGGAGGAACAATTTAGATCCTTTACTTCAGCAAAGTACCAATACCACACTGTAAAAACTCTGTATGATGAAAATGTTTATGAAGTTATTACTTAAATCACGATCAGGGCAGGTTTTTGATTTAATCAATAAGATGAAACGTTTATGATTATGTAATAATCTGTGCAGCCAGTATTTTGTTATAATGTGACTGTGAATGTTAATATCTAATCTGTACTATTAAGTTGATTTGTGAACTTATCTAACTGGCACCAAGATGTTTGCAGCAGTCCTATAAGATGTGTGGTGGGGCCTCTGTGGATCAGACCTGTTTGTCCAGCTCATCCCATCAACTGTCAACAGCTTGAACGCATTGTTATGTTCCTATAACCATTCCTACTTAATTTTTCCTGCTTCTAACACATCAGTTCTGAGGACAAAATGTTTTTGCACCAACTGACAGGTGCCACGATAACAAGATAATCAGTGTTATCCACAATGTTATGACTGATCAGTACATTTATTATCCTAAATAAAGAAGTATTATCTTTCTTTTTGTCTAGATTTTGTGTATCCTAAGAGCAACAAGAAGACTTTTTGAGAAGACTACTTGAAAAGCTTGTAGAAGAGAAATCCTACAGTAGCACCTAAGTACACATATCCATCCATCCATCCATCCATCCATTTCTCTAAAAGGTTGGACAAGAACAGAATTTTGGGAATGGTTACAAACAGAAGGATCAGGGCTGGGTTTCTTTAAAAGGGCTGGACCACTGCATGTTTAAAGTGACAAACTTAAAAGACAAACTGATCTACTGCTGCCCATTTAAGTGTGTTAAACTTTAGTTTATTTTATAACAACCTATTTACTTTTAAAGTGTCTTATACTTGTGTAGCCCAGTGGCTGAAATATGAGTTTAAACTATTTTACAGCCAACATGTTAATGTGTATGTTAATGTTTGATGTGTAAATGTGTTTGCTGTAAAACAAACCGGAAGTTTATATTTACTATGGTCTTTGAATGCATCCCACTTTTCATGTTCGGTTGAATAGCGTTTGTTTATGTTCAGCTCTAACCTGGTTTTCAGTTCTTTTCATTCATTGGTTGTTTCGTATTTCACCTGCCAATCAGCGTCAGTTGTTTGTTTGATTGGCGGGATTTGCCGCCGTCCAAAATGTCCGTTATGGTCGCTGTCTTTCTGCCGACAAGACGAGAGCAAAGCCCGGGAGAGAGTTGTCCGACACAGCGGACATTTGAATGAAAAGTATATTTTAGTTGAAGCTGACGAAAAGTTTCTTCCAAAAATTACTTAGACCTCGTGTTCCCAGGTACATAGTTACTGTGATGTATTGTTACAGTCGAGTTTTGTGGTAAATTGAGTCGCTAGTTTCCCGCTTGTGGATAATACTGTTAATTCAAACTGAACTGCTGTCCTCATGTTTCTTTTAACTTAGCTAGTGCTAATTTGACCCAAAAACAGTGATGGCATGGACACTTAGTTACTTTAATCTGTTGAAGGAGACGACGAGAGAGCGACCCGTGCTGGCTGCAGTCTCCCAGAAGGATGGCGCCATCTGAGGCCTTTGGTTTCTTCTTCCTCCGCTGACTCATCCCCGCCGACCGCTGGACGCCATCTTGTTTCAACTGACTTTGAGAAGCGCGGTAAAGCACCAGAACTGCGACGTGTTTATACATTTATTCATTGTGTGGCACCACGGGTGATTAATTGAATATGATTTATTTAAAAAAGATATTAAATGAATTCAGAAATTAAACAAATGTAGGTACTGAAAGAATGTAGTAAACTACACGAATGAGTCAAAGGTTTAAAGACTGAACTAAAGCGTACTTAAAGGCCGCGGTGGCTGGTGAAAAATAATCTAGGTTGCGTTGTGCCATATTGAGTCAGTTTCAGAAACCATCTCATCCTGATACAATTAACACAAACTGCAGCATACCAGAGCTCTGTGAAACAATAAGTAATTATTTAATGCCAATATAGAAAATTGAGGCATTCTTATACAAAAACGAACACGACACAATCACAAGCTTTACACATAAAACAGACCTTGACACTTCACATATCAGTCTCTAACAAAGCACAACATGTTGGAAAGGCTGTTGACTTTAAACCAGTGCCCCCTGTGACAGAGCTGATCAGCTGCACTGCTGAGCCCATCACACTGTGCCGTTAGTTAATAACACGAGACAATATTCAATGACATCAAATTATACAGATTTATAAATGTTTATATGAACTCTTACACTATATAAAGGACGTATAATATAGAAATGTATATCAAGTGGTTGAACTCAACCTTACATATACATTGATATTAGCTTCCATTCATGCTGCCAAGGACAGCATCTTGCTGTGCAGTTGATTTTCTATCATATTTTGCATATGTTAATGAATGTATAACATTATTTAAACACACATGTTGAAAATATGAATAATCTAATATTATTATGATTATTCTTTATTTTATTTTTGTGGCTTAGGGAGGGTGGCGCCCTATCGCCCTCTATTGGCCAGCCACCACTGCTTAAAGGAGATCTGTAAGGAAAAGGAAAATATTAATTATTTTTACAGTATTTTCAAATGTATTTTGTTTATAAATAAATACCTGATACAGGATAATTAGATTTAAAGTACAGTGGGTTGTGTCCTTTATTTATATAAGTCGTATGAGTATGAGTGCTGTGGTAAGGAACGCAGAATTAAAATAAAAATACTAATTGATAAAAGTCATGAACTCAGGCCTCTTCTACTGAAAGACAAGCAGTAAGGTGGTGTTGGAGAGTTATTCAGCAGTAATACAGAGAATAGGGGTTACACTTGAAACTTGATTTTGTTGGAAGGTGCAAATTTACTTTTGATAAATGGAAACTTGGATGTCTGACTGCAGTTTGATGGAGGAGGGAGGAGAGTAGAGCTGTGTGTTGTGTTTAGAGGAGGGACTCCATCATTTAAAGAAGTTCCTGGTTTGACACTTAAGAAGGAAGAGAGGTGACAGGAAACACTCAGTGGCTCATCATGAACGTCCGTCACATTTTGATCTGCTGCTTCTTCCTCTGTGAGTACATTCACGTTGGATTTCTGTCACTCTCTTGTTATTACAGCATTTTTACTTATTTTCTGTTGATGTATTAATGTGAATTAATTGTGAACCAATCGTCTTATCGTCCACGAGAGTGACTTGTTACTTCCTCAAAGCGGTGCTCGGATTGCACATTCTGAGGAAATAAAATAAAGAGTGTTGTTTTAAAGAACATGTTAAATTGGGCTTTTGTTGCTTGCTACGGACTTTCTACTGCGTTAAGTCGACTAACTTGTTTAGGGGCTTCCAACTTTCACACAAGTACCATGAGACCCATGCAAGTAACCCTTTTCACACGCTCACAACGGCGTCCATTAACCTACAGATTCATATTTCTCTCTTTCCTCCTGATAGTCTGAAATGTCGTGCTGTGGAAAACTGCTAATGCATTACCCAAAACCAGAGAGAAATACTGAAATAAAGAGTGGACAACCACAATTCTTTTAAAATGTATTTCTGAGCAGAAAGAGGAAGTTTCTGTGGTTGCTGTCGAACAGCGAGGGCGTTATGTAAATACATATATATATGTTTCTCACTGCATTAACACAGGAAGCAGGCTGTTACTGACCATCAATGTTCTCTGTTCATCTTTTCAAACAGCACTCTGTGGTGGAAACTCTGTCAGTGCAAAACCGAATATTTATGCAGGAGCTGAAGGAGGAAATGGTTCAATTGATTGCTACTTGTCTCTGCCTGGAAGCACAAAGTTCTTCTGTAAGGACGAATGTGAAGCAGAAGATATTCTGATTAAAACAGATGGGGTCAGCGCTCAGAGTGGCAGATACAGCACTACATACAGAAACGACTCTTCTGGAAAAGGAATTGTGTCTGTTACCATCACACATCTGATCAAGTCTGACTCTGGACGGTATAGGTGTGGTTTGGGCAAAAATCTGGTTCCAGATTCATACAGTGTATTCGAGGTCAGAGTTTTAGACGGTGAGTTTGTACTGAAAGTTATTAAAGCTGATATATTCAACAGTGTGACTGTGAATCTGTGTTAACATTAAAATGTTCTGATCAGACTGCAGCCTGTTACAATTTAACACACATTAACCTTTGACTTTTACTTTCTACAGCCGTCACTGTTGGAAGATCACTCTCGTTTTATCCGTGTAGATACTGAAGGACAAAATATCACATACGGATGCATCAATCGTGCGATAAAGCAGAAGTTCTTGTGTAAAGGCGACTGTACAAAAGAAGAGGACATTATCATTGAGACAGATAAGAACAGAGCTCAGAATGGCAGATACAGCATTGAATATAGAGAAGGATCTGTATTTGGACTTGAGGTAACCATCACAGAGGTGACCATGTCGGACACAGGACGGTACAGATGTGGTTATGGCAGAGCTTTGTCTCCAGATTCATACAGAACAAAAACAATTCTTGTCCTCAATGGTGAGTTTTTTATGAATTCTTCATAATCCATGTACCTTTCATTCAGTTCATGTTCATCATAAAAGAAACTTAAAATCAGGAGTGCTAAGGTTCAGAAAAAAACAGCTGTGTGTTTTGGCTTTCAAATAAAAGTGCTATGTGTGAAGCTGAGGGAGCTTTCACACAGGATAGTCCGGGAGACTCTGTTTGATTGGACAGGGACCAAACTGCACTGTTTGGTCCGGACCAGAGTTTCCTCGGAGTGTCCGCATTGTTTGGCCAAGTGTGAAAGCTCATCTGAACTCTTTTGACTGGAACTGTCTGTAAACTATATCGAATGGAGCATGATCTAACAGTACAACAGTCTCTGTACCTCTATAGAACACACACCTAATGTAAAGCTAACTGATAACTGAAGAGTTATCCTGCATGCAGCCTGCTGACTCATGCATTTTTAAATTAATTTTTTATTCTTCTTCACAGCTGTGACCACTCCAGAACCAAACTGGACTCATCGACCTTTACAACATCAGTCCCAATCAGCCTCCACACCAACAGCAACTACAACACACACTTTAAGTACTCAGTCTGACCAGCAGCTGAGTGGGACAACACCATCTACAGGTACATCCACACACTGTATCTGATCTGTTAAAGTCTGACTGAACACATTTCAGTGTCCTTCCAGCATCCAGCAATGTCAGCAATGCAATGTCGTCATCTTCAGTGAAGAAGTGTCTGTCAGACAAACTTTTCTTCTCTTCGACCTCACACAGGTGTGCTGCTGAGTGTGATTGTGATTCCTGTCATCGCTGTCATCATCATGGGGCTGGCTCTGATGATAATATGTATTCAGAGAAACAACAGACCTGACGTGAGGCAACAAGAGAAAAACATATTCACCAAATATGGCATTGGCTATGATCGATTCTCTTTCTCCTGATCTCTTCCCATTACACCCATTAGACGTCACACACATTATTATAACAGAAAAGTATTCTGTCTCTTCCACAGGTTTGAGGACCAGAGGACACTCAGACGGCACAAACATGGAGGTGACTTCCTTTAACTCTTTGTTTATTCTCTTGACTATGTGCTTAAGATTGTCATTAGAGGTAACCTGATACTGTTCCTGATATATCGGCTAAAATAAACCAGATCATACGCTGATTCTTTCTTTACTCAACACGGCTGTGTTTAGCCACCTTCAAGGCTGATTTATAGTTATATGTAGGTCCTTCAAAACCTTAAAGAACTCATTTTCAAACACTTTGATTGAGAAGGTGTGTCCATATTTTTGACTGCTGTTTTTTTCTTTCAGGATTACGACTATGAGAACTGTGCTGCAGTCCATAATCATGAAGACTCCATCTACCAGAGCCTCAATCCAGCTACCATGGACGAGGACCAGACCTACTCTGCGCTCACACACATAATACATAGTTAGTGTTCCTCAAAGGTCCAGTTTGTATGTTGGCCCTGAGAACTCAGCGCACGGCAGCTTAAGAAAACGTTTAGCATGAAAATAATTTGTTTTCTGTATTTCTATTTCATTTCACATGTTTTTTTTGTGTGATGATGAATTCTCTTACATTATCTGTAATATCTTCTGTATCTATATACTCTATTATATAATAATTCATGGAGTACTTCTTAAAAGCAAAATTATTTCCAGGTAAGCTGAAATTAAGTTAAATTATAAGTTAGAGTCAGTCTACTATCATCTAGTACTACATCAAGGAGGATGTATGAATGAATATAATGAAGTGATGACCGTCATGTCAAAAAATGATCCTATTTTCTAAAAGCAGATGTAGCTCATGTAGCTTGTGTGTGACATTGTTTTATTCATTTTATCTTTATCCCATGTTATTATCTTTCTTTGTGTCTAGATCTTGTGTATCTTAAGAGCAACAACTGTATCAGAGGAAGCTAATGTGGATTCTTTGCTCAATAAAAATCTCAAAATGGCCACTTTTTATTTTTATTTTTTTAGAAGACTTCTTGAAAAGCTTGTAAAAATCCTACAGTATCACCTAAGTACACGTATCTACCATCCATCCATTCACTCCACTTCACTTATTCTTATCCCCAATATAACATTCCAGATCCTCCTGGAGGATCCTGAGGCATTTTCAGGACAGATGGGTTTATAGTCCATTCATCAAGTTCTGGGTCAAATATGTGTTATGACATAAATGCTAAAAGTTGAGGTGAAACCACTTTCTCTAAAAGGTTGGACAAGAACAGAATTTTGGGAGCTTACAAACAGTTTTAGGTCCTCGTCTCTTTGAGGGTAAATCATTGAGAATCATGTCTTTCATGCTTTTCATTGCTTTTCACTGTCATGTAGATGATACCCAGACTTACCTACGTCTCAATTTCAGGCTGATTTGACAAACTAACAAAACTGAGGTGCAGTAGAAACAAAGACTGATGGAGGAGGGAGGAGAGTAGAGCTGTGTGTTGTGTTTAGAGGAGGGACTCCATCATTTAAAGAGTGAAGAATTTCCTGGTTTGACACTTAAGAAGGAAGAGAGGTGACAGGAACACTCAGCGGCTCATCATGAACGTCCGTCACACTTTGATCTGCTTCCTCTTCCTCTGTGAGTACGTTTCACGTTGGATTTTCTGTCACTCTCTTGTTATTACAGCAATTTTTACTTATTTTCTGTCTTGATGATTGATGTATTAATGTTTAGGACAGACTTGAAAAAATGTGAACCGAGTTCAGACCAGTGACTTCCAGTTACTTCCTTCAAAATAATTGCACGTTTTGAAGAAGTAAAATAAGGAACACAAACTTTCCAGACTACTTTTAGAAACGATCATTTCATCTTAAAAAGTCTAAGGACAGCCAACCAAACGGTTTTACGTTTCGTTTTCCTTCCAGCAGTCTGCAGATTGCATGTTTCTTTTTTATTCACAGATTTCTCCGTTTGTCAGTGAAATTGTGTAAGAATTGCTGTTAAGATTTTCACACAGCCCAAAGTGATCTGTTTCATAGCTTGTTTTATTTGACTACAAGTCGACATGCTTGCTCGTCAGTGATCCTGTTCACATATAATAATAATTAATTATAATGTTTGAAAGGTGTCTCTGAGCTCTTGTGGTTTGTGGTTGTCAGCACCGATGTGTAGACGGGAGGGGGGGCTGTTTTTCACAGACCGGTGGAGAGATAGTCAGGGAGAGAAGACATTGCAGCAACCAAACTCAGGTTGTCGTGGTAAAGACTTCAGCCTTGCCACACGGGGCGTCTGCTACCAGGTCACTGCTAAATTCCACAGGCCACAGCCGCGGTTCGTTCAGGGAGTGCTCACGTTGGTTCTAGATAATGATTGTGATCCCACATGAAACACCACGATGAGTTTCAGAAGTGTCCCCAGAGCAGCTCGTGTGGTTCTTCTGTTTCTGACAGAGTGCCGCAGCCAGCTGTGACGAGCAGCACAGAGCAGATCGAGCTGGCTGGAAGTTAAAGTCCTGGAGATTTTCCTGTGCAAACTTGTAGCCACAACAACATCGATCGTTCTGAAGAAGACAGTTATGAAGATTCTAATATTTGACAATTTTTCACGTCATTCTGGCTCTGTTGCTCCTTCACTGTTTGCTCTGCTATAATTTGTGCTGTGATATATGTTTGTGCCTCTGGTTGATGAATATATTAATCCTGTAAAAAGAAAAAAGGACCAAAAACATGAGAAGAAAAGACAAAGCTGAAAGGACAAAGATGTCAAAGAAGACAGTAACTTTCACTCTCTGTCCATCTTTGTCAGTCACAGTCTGTGGTTGAACTGGGCAGCTCCCGGTGTGCCTCTGTGGATCTGTGTTAATGTGATCAGCATCTTACAGGAAGTACAGACAGTAACTAATGATTGTTTGTCTTTTAACAGCTCTGCAGGATGAAAACACTGGCCTCAGCAATGCCCAAATCACTGTCTATCCAAGAACTGAAGGAGGAGATGTCACAGTTGAATGCCCCTTTTCTTATTCTGGAAGCAGGAAGTTGTTCTGCAGAGAAGAATGTCAACAAAGGACGTTCTCATTGAAACAACTGGAGTCAGAGTTCAGAACGGCAGATACAGCATTAAATTTATAGAAGGATCTCGTACAGGAGGATCTCTGTATGTGAGCATCACACAGCTGACCAAGTCTGACTCTGGACTGTACCGGTGTGGTTGGGGGTACAACACGATCATCATACAAGCAGATTGAAATCATTGTTGTTGATGGTGAGTTGTTTTTTGTTTTTTGGTCTGAAAAGTTTCACTGTTGACTGACAACTGCTGCAGATGGTTTGAAATGATATTTTAGTCAGTGACAGAAGCTGAGAGATGAAAACAAAACTTTGGATGACTTTATGATGGACACACTGATCAGTGGTGAAGCGCTAACTGTGGTTAGCTCGGTCAGCCGTGTAGCTAACTGAACTGACTCAGCCCGGGATGCCAGGAGCCAAACCCGGCAAGAAAACCAGCTCGGTAGGCTGGTCATAGCATTAGCTGCTGTGCATAGCATTGGGGCTATAACACACACTCACTGTTGGCTACTGTAACTGCCAATCAGTATCTGTGATCAGTCCCTCTCTGTCTGACCCGAGCAGCTCAAGTGTGACTGTAGATCAGATCTGAAACAGGAATTATTGTGATTTCTTACAGGAACTAAATATGCTAACTGTCGATTGTTCATCTTTTCAACAGCAATGCTGGATATAAATTCTCCTGATGTAACAACCATCCATGAGAGACCTGGAGGAAATATCGTAGTTGGATGCTCCTTTACTACCTCTGAGAGCAGGAAGTACTTCTGCAAGGACGAATGTAAAAAAAAGGACATTCTTGTTGAAACAACTGGAGTCAGAGTTCAGAACGGCAGATACAGCATTGAATTTATAAAAGGATCTTCTACAGGAGGATTTCTGTATGTGAGCATCACACAGCTGACCAAGTCTGACTCTGGACTGTACCGGTGTGGTTGGGGTACAACACGATCAACACGATCATCATACGAGCAGTTCAGAATCATTGCTGTAGATGGTGAGTTTCTGCTCAAAGTCATGATTTTTCTCTGTTGACTGTTTGAAGACTTTCCCAGAAAACAGCCTCAGCTCCGGGAGGGTCGGTTACTTTTACAATGTCTTTGTCACTTTCCACGATGCACTGTGGGTCAGGATCTCTGTCACCACAGAATCTTACAGCTTCCATGAGAGTAAAAACAGAGGTACCATGAAGGCGGAGATATTTTTTGAATTGAAACTAACTGGGTCCTTTAAATCATCTCTAATATTTGAAGCTTCTTAGATCAGACACAATCTAACATTTATTAATGAAGAAGCAGAGCATGTTTCCTTAATCTCTGCAGACGCAGCGTGTTTATTTTATGATTTAATATGGTAAATATCTGACATGTTGTACCTGTGAAGTCTCCATGAAGTCAAACCTGATGTTTGTGTGTTTTTCTGTCACCTAAACTTTACTATCTGGACCAACACTGATAAAAGTGTTCTTCATGGTATTTCAGAGTTTGTCATTTTCTGATAAACCATAAAAAGTTGTTGATGACTCATCCTGCACTCGGGGGGGTGTACTAATTTTACAACTTAGTTACTGTCGATTGTTCATCTTTTCAACAGCACTGCTGGATATAAATTCTCCTGATGTAACAACCATCCATGAGAGACCTGGAGGAAATATCATAGTTGGATGCTCCTTTACTACCTCTGAGAGCAGGAAGTACTTCTGCAAGGACGAATGTAAAAAAAAGGACATTCTTGTTGAAACAACTGGAGTCAGAGTTCAGAACGGCAGATACAGCATTGAATTTATAAAAGGATCTTCTACAGGAGGATTTCTGTATGTGAGCATCACACAGCTGACCAAGTCTGACTCTGGACTGTACGGGTGTGGTCTGGACAGATTTTTATCAGATCCCTTCCTTAACTTCAACATCATTGTCGCAGGTGGGGAGTTTCTACTTAAAGTAGAATGAAACAATGAGAATCTAAAAGTTTGTTTGTGTCTCTGAAGAAGAGTTCAGCTGACACAGCATCTTTTGTTTCTTTGTGTTTTTGTTGTTTGCAGATCCAACCACCTCAAAACCTCCACCAGCTTTCACAACAGCAGTCCCATCAGCCTCCACACTGACAGCAACTACAACACACACTTTAAGTACGACGACAACCATCTACAGGTACATCCACAAACTGTATCTGATCGACAGGTTTGTAAAGTGTAAGCTTACTGTCACTGAGTAAACTTGTTCTCCTCAATCTACCACAGATGTAAGGGCTGTACGTAGGGTGTGACTCTGGCTGTCATGGTCGTCCTGTTAGCGCTGGCTGTGCTGATATACTGCAGGAAGAGGTCTTCTGTACCAAGTCAGACGCTTCAGGTCAGAGTTAAAAGAACTTTCTGCTCAGGCTAAAGGTGTTGGTTGCAACTGGAACTTTACTATTACCCCTGGAATCCACCACGCACGGCTCTATGACGTTGCAGGTGACTCTATCATGACATAGCAGGCTAGTAAGCTGTCTACATCAGCTTACTGTCGCCTGTGGTTTCTGTGGTGGACGGTATGTCGGAGCGTCTCACTTGAGAAGTTCAGTTCAAATCAGTGAAATAGTTGGTGCTGTGTGACTTAGTGCCGTAAAGCGTGACGTAGTTCTCTCTACCCGGAGCCCAAAGTTACATAGTGTGAGAACAGACGTACGACTGACAGAGACACCGTTCACCTGATCACAGGTCACCTGATCACAGGTCAGCTGATCACAGGTCAGCTGATCACAGGTCACCTGATCACTTGATTTTGAGGACAAACTGAATCTTTTGAGTCTTTAATCAGTGGATTGTAAATTTTTAAATGCACTGTCATGTTTTTCAGAACCTCCGGTGGAAACAGAGTATGCGTCTGTCACAGAGGTGAGTTTTGGCACATTTTGGACATCCATCCATCAAACCTGTTTGTGAGACTCACTGATATTTATACAAACCAAACTCCTCTTCTCTGTAGACCAACCGAGTGTACGAGGACATCAGAGAGGACAGAAGGAACGCAGCTCCTATGGAACTCTCTTCAGTTCACACCGGTTCTCAAAATACAGTAAGAACAAAATGTTCAATTATTTCAACTTTGGACTCAGTTAGCTTGAACTGTTTAGAAATGTGAACTCAGTGCTGTTTGTTTGACGGAAATATTCTCAGGGCCCCTTTAAGAGCACTTTAATTGAGTTATAAACAAGAGCGAGGGAGCGTCATCAAAAGCTATGACCATCGCATCCCTACAACATGACGTGGTGCTCTGGACCCAGCTCTTCATTTCTGGATGTGCACCAGGTCAAGTTAGTGAGAAAAAAATATGCAACATCCAGTTAGACTTTCAAAATAAAGGTTGCATGGTAAACATGAAACCGTTGCAGGTACAAAAACAAAAAATGTGGTAAGGTTTAGGAAAAGATCAGGAGCTCTTAAGTTGCTATGTCCTTTACATGTAGACTTTCTTGCTCTTTATTCTACATCACCTGACCTCAGCAGTACGTCAGACCATTAAAACATGACGTTATATATTGAGTAACTGACCATGGAGACTGAGAACACTCTGTAACTTTGACCTCTCTCTGTTTCTAGGCTGACAACTCGAGTAAACTCACCTACTCTGAGCTGAATTTTTCCAACCGGACCGCTGGCTCGTCCAACAGCGCCATCCATGGCGACAGGGATAATGTTGTCTACTCTGTGCCTCGGGTAGAAGCGAATGCTGTGTACTCTACTGTGTCTTAGCTCCCACGCTGCCACATTTACTCTCTCAGTCACCAACAGTAAGCTGGTTTGAAGTAACTGTAAATAATCTGAAGCATGTCATTTTTTTCAGGTAGGAGGTGATAAGATGTTTGTTTTTTTTTTTGACCATGCAGCATCATGAAGACGCTTTCATTTTCAGCGAGCTCTCGACAATTCAAACAGAATTCACCTTTTCATGCTCAAATTTGATACGTGGTTGCAGAACATTCAACCACTAAAACTAATTCTTCTGTTCAGGAATGTAATCACATTTCTATATAATTTGACATCTTAATCAAGAAATAATATTTTTAATACTTTCATTTTTTTGGTATATCAGTAAATTTGAAAATTCATGGATAATAATGATAATTATATCATTTTGGTTACATGCTGATGTATGAAGCATTACAGAAACACAAAAAATGACTTGGTCATTACTAATGTGTTTATAATTTAGGACAGCTGTGGCATAAACACACGCTCACATTGGCTGGTGGTCTAATAAATTTGTTAAGAACTTTTATTAATGTTAATGATGTTATTAAAGTTATTATTGCACATTATTAAAGGTTTATTAGCTTCTGTTATGTATTTTTATCAATATATAATATTATAATATTTGTGTTTGTTGTGCATGGAAACACCAAAGGAAAATCCCTGCATGTAAAAACGTGTGCAAACCTGATTCTGAGCAGCAAATCTAAATTTATGAAGCTGGAACCATTTTTTTGCTTTTTAATAAATGATTATTAAATAGTTGATTCATTTTCTGTCAAGTGATTAATCCACTTGTTATTTCAACTGTACAGTTTTTTCTTCTTTCTGTCGTGGAGTAGAACTAGAAAACTTACTTAAGTTCAGTACTTTGTACTCCACTTACAGTCAGTAGTGAAGGTCTGTCTAAGTGTCAGTGATAGTAAGAGCAGGGCAAGCACCGACTGCATTAGAGGGTCATGACAGAGACAGATACAGCTGAATACTATTATAATATATTGCATTACACTTTGACAGCAGCACTTCTCAGGTCAGACTTAATTATGTTTTGGCAGCTACAAGCACAAAAAAACTTTAACTGCAACAATTTCTAAAATCGTTTTAGAGTCATCGAAAATATTTTTGGAATCTTCTTTTAGAAGATTTGTGTCACATTTTTCAGTTTGTCTTCAAACAGCTGTCGTGTGGGCTGTCTTGGCATCTGGAGGTGAAGTTGGGGGCAGCACAGTGACATGATATTAGCATATTATGAAGCTCCAATTATGTTAGCATCCATTTGGAGTCATGTTTGTGTTCATAAATGTGGTCCAGCATTTGCTCGATGGTTCAGCTCTGTTTCGCTCTCCTCACAGGCTTGCTGCTAACTTAGTTTATCTGGAATCTTTATTACTGGTCTTTATTGAGATAAGATATTAATGAAATGAAAAGATTTCCCTATCTATCTATTACAACATGACTGCTATTGAACCATAGTTTAAATAAAACACTTGCAAGTCATGGAAAGGGGAGGAGAAGTGTGTGTGTGTTGTGTTTATAGGAGGGACTCTACGAATTCAAGATATTGGGGAGAAATTGATTCACTGGTGAAGAAGAGGAAGAAGAAAAAGAGAAGCAGCATCAAACCATCGCAGCCCAAACATGAAAGTCCATCACGTTTTGATCTGCTTCTTCTTTGTCAGTGAGTACAACACGTTTCTGTCACTTTATTAGGTACACGTAATCTTTCATGAGGCTTATGTTTTAAGTTTTTGTTGACACTGTCAGAAAGGTCATGATTCTCCTTTATGTTTATTGTTAAGGTCTTAGTGTGTGATGCTGTCGTACTGCTGTGCGTTATACTGAAAGGTGTTTCTAATATTACGGCCATCTCGTATGTAACTGGGGTGGCCAACATATTAAGAACATGCCTGCAGTTCACTGCAAACTACACATTTATATACAGCTCACCTTACCTTCAAAACTGTGCAACACGAGAATGTCAAGCTCGTGTTATTTATGCAGGTCAAAACTAAGGTTGCTGTCATCTGCAAAGTTCTCCATGTGGCCTTTGATTAAAAAACAGCAAGAGCAACAGAAACTTACTCAAAACAAACAGAATGACATGTAGAGTTTTTATATTACATGTTTAGTATAAGGTGCAATATGTTCAGTGTCTTGGAGCTGAAGTAACCTGAAAGTATTCAGATTATATTACTTTTTTGTCATCCAATGGATTACATTACTAATTATAAAAGTTGTCGTGTGAACTGTACACAGTAAGTGATCTGACCCAACCCTAGTTGTGTCAGTCTTAGTTCATTTCTCAAGAGTGTGGTTAGTGATGCTTGTTGACTGTAAGTGTTGCAGAAACAACACCCAATTTTCTTGTAAATTTTTGCAATCGTGTTCTGCTGAACTGTACTGGTGCTGAACCAGTGTTAAAGAAGAAGTAAAGGATTTTAATTATATCTTGATCTTGTTCACAAACTGGCTGACTTATAATTACTACTACTTTTTACAATACACACTTCGAGTTTCATGTTTTTCAAGTACCAAAATCATTTCTATCATCTTTAATGAAATGAGATCATAGGATAGGTGTGACCTTTGATTCAAAATTGATTAACTGTGCAGCCTGTCAGTCTTACAGGAAGTACATATAGTAACTTGTGTTTGTTGGTCTTTTTAACAGCTCTGCAGGCTGGAAACATCGGTGTTTTTGCAGGACGCCGCATCCTAACGGGCACTGAAGGAGGAAGGATTACAGTCGCATGCTCCTTCATGTTAGCTGGAGACAGGAGGTTCTTCTGCAAGCAAAAATGTGAAGAAGGCCTTCTCATTGAAACGACAGGTGACAGAGATGAAAATGGCCGATACAAGGTTGAATATAGCGAGACATTTCATCTATCCTATCCAGTTCTGTATGTGACCATCACATGGCTGAGGAAGTCTGACGCAGGACAGTACATGTGTGGTCTGGGGAAACCTTTGCTTCCCGATTCACAGGAGCACTTTGAGCTCGTCGTCAAAGATGGTGAGTTTCTCCTGAAAGATGTAACATGTCAGCTCCAATCATTTCAAAACCAAACCACACTTCCCAACTTGTTTCAGCACCAGCTTCCCCAACAATGCTGCCGAGTTCAAGCTCCACTTCTGGAAGTTTGACATCTTCATCAGCCTCGCCTGAAATTACTGAGCAGACTCAGAGAGGAACAGCAGCACCTGGTTCAGGTATGTTCACAGGTTCAGAGCTTGAATGCTCCAATGACAACTCAGTGAGAACTTGGACAACTTTTGTGAAGTGCATACAAACCTGCACTTTGTGAAATTACAACAAAAACGGTGTTATGAACAGAAAATGTTCTACAGACATTCTACGGTTATACAGTTATATATGCAGACATGCTACATTTGAAGATGATAAGCGATGCCCTTCACCTAAACCTTCATATACTTACTATATGCAGATGACGTACTTCTTTCTCTGAAGTCTGCAGGAAGTGTCTCATCATCATTGTGTCTTATTTGTTCACAGCTCCAACCACTTCAAAACCAAACTGGACTCTCCAAACCTTTCCAACATCAGCCTCCACACCAACGATGACTCAGAATTTAAGCTCCAGTTCTGTGAGCTTCACATCTTCATCAGCCTCGCCTGAAACCACTGAGCCGTCTGAGCAGCAGCAGACCGAGAGAGCGACAGCACGACTTGGTTCAGGTATGTTTACGGGTTCAAAGTTGCCTTGAATGCTCCAATGACAACTCAGTGAGATCTTGGACAACTGCTGTGAAGTGCATATAAAACTAGACTTTGTGAAATTACTTTTCAGATGTGAATTTTAGACCAACTGCACTTCTGTCTGCATCAATAACACATGTATCACTGCACATGTAAAGAGACAACAAGATGTCCTTCACCTAAACCTTCATATACTTACTATATGCAGATGATGTACTTCTCTCAGTCTGTGTAAAGTCTGCAGGAAGTGTCTCATCATCATTGTGTCTTATTTGTTCACAGCTCCAACCACTTCAAAACCAAACTGGACTCTCCAAACCTTTCCAACATCAGCCTCCACACCAACGATGACTCAGCATTTAAGCTCCAGTTCTGTGAGCTTCACATCTTCATCAGCCTCGCCTGAAACCACTGAGCCGTCTGAGCAGCAGCAGACCGAGAGAGCAACAGCACGACTTGGTTCAGGTATGTTTACAGTTTCCCTGAACACTCCAATCACAACTCAGTGAGATCTTGGACAACTGCTGTGAAGTGCATACAAAACTAGACTTTGTGAAATTACTTTTTAGATGTAAATTTTAGACCAACTGCACTTCTGTCTGCATCTCCCATGATATTAAATGCAGATGACGTACTTCTTTCTCTGAAGTCTGCAGGAAGTGTCTCATCATCATTGTGTCTTATTTGTTCACAGCTCCAACCACTTCAAAACCAAACTGGACTCTCCAAACCTTTCCAACATCAGCCTCCACACCAACGATGACTCAGCATTTAAGCTCCAGTTCTGTGAGCTTCACGTCTTCATCAGCCTCGCCTGAAACCACCGAGCCGTCTGAGCAGCAGCAGGCTGAGAGAGCGACAGCACGACTTGGTTCAGGTATGTTTACGGGTTCAAAGTTGCCTTGAATGCTCCAATGACAACTCAGTGAGAACTTGGACAACTGCCGTGAAGTGCACACAAAACTAGACTTTGTGAAATTACTTTTCAGATGTGAATTTTAGATCAAGTGCACTTCTGTCTGCATCAGTAACACATGTATCACTGCACATGTAAAGAGACAACAAGATGTCCTTCACCTAAACCTTCATATACTTACTATATGCAGATGATGTACTTCTTTCTCTGGAGTCTGCAGGAAGTGTCTCATCATCATTGTGTCTTCACTGTCAGCTCCAACCACTTCAAAACCAAACTGGACTCTCCAAACCTTTCCAACATCAGCCTCCACACCAACGATGACTCAGCATTTAAGCTCCAGTTCTGTGAGCTTCTCATCTTCATCAGCCTCGCCTGAAACCACCGAGCCGTCTGAGCAGCAGCAGGCTGAGAGAGCGACAGCACGACTTGGTTCAGGTATGTTTACAGTTTCCCTGAACACTCCAATCACAACTCAGTGAGAACTTGGACAACTGCTGTGAAGTGCATATAAAACTAGACTCTGTGAAATTACTTTTCAGATGTGAATTTTAGACCAACTGCACTTCTGTCTGCATCAATAACACATGTATCACTGCACATGTAAAGAGACAACAAGATGTCCTTCACCTAAACCTTCATATACTTACTATATGCAGATGATGTACTTCTCTCAGTCTGTGTAAAGTCTGCAGGAAACATCTCATCATCATTGTGTCTTATTTGTTCACAGCTCCAACCACTTCAAAACCAAACTGGACTCTCCAAACCTTTCCAACATCAGCCTCCACACCAACGATGACTCAGAATTTAAGCTCCAGTTCTGTGAGCTTCACATCTTCATCAGCCTCGCCTGAAACCACCGAGCCGTCTGAGCAGCAGCAGGCTGAGAGAGCGACAGCACGACTTGATTCATGTATGTTTACCCAGCATGGACGTACACTGTATTTTATTATAATGAACCAGGAGCTGATGGTGTAAAACAAACCTGTTCTGCCTCAGGGAACCTGCTGTATGTGGGCTTCACGCTGCTCATCATGATGGCGGTGTTGTTAGTGCTTGGGCTGTTATTCAGAGCCTCCAGACGCAAAGGTAAGACAGCAGGAAACACACACACCCAAACTACTGATGAACTTGAACATCTCAGCATTCTCATTCATTCTCGACATCGCTCTGCTTGCTTCTGCATGAGAAACACCTGCACAGGAAGGCAAAGACCCACCCTACTCTGTCTCTGATTGGCTGCAACATAAAGAGCTAGTGCTCGCTAACACGGAAATTTGGAAACTATTTTAATTCAGAGAGATAAACTTTTTGTGTGCAGAGAAAAACTTTAACTTTACTTTAAAATCAGCAAAAACAAAATGTTTTTTCATTGTAGGAAGTAAAACATGTTGCATGTAACAAAAAAGTTAAATTGTATTTGGATGTGATATTGACGGTTTTGTCATATATTTAATGATATTGTATGAATGTGTGGATTTTTATTGGTATTTTTCTTTATAGTTGTATTGTTAAAAATACAAATGTGACTTAAAGATCCAGAAATATAAATCTTAATAATCAGACAGTTTCAGACTGACGTTCTGACCTGCGTGTTTTCAGAATATGTGATGAATGCCAGATACACTCAGGGCAGATATATCGAACAGAGCGGAGACTACCGCGCCGCTGCAGCTGCTTCTCAGAACCAAGTGAGTAAAAAGTCTGATCGTTGGCATTTTGCTTTGTTGTGAGTGATTTTTCTTTGAGTTTCGTTTCTTTGCAACAGTTTCTGTTTATTTCTATATTTATATCAATATATTTCTTTCTTTTCTGTCTTTATTTATGTAAATACTTTGCTGCTCTGCACAGGCCTGTGGTCCTTATGTAACCAAACATGTTCCACTTAATGGCTTGTTCAGAAAAAGGAGAAACCACATTTTACTTTCTTCTTGAGAAGTATGTTTCCTTATACTTTTTATGAAACAGGAATCATGCAGATGTGTGAAAATATTACAAACCACAAAAAGAGGAAACAGCCCATCACCACTTCCTGTTTCTGGTTGGCTGCTCTGACCTGTTTTCTTCTTCTAGGCTACAGAAGACTCGAACACCACCGCTTTGCTCCACAGCGCCCCCACTGGTAACAGCAGCGATGACAACTACTCTGACGCCAACGACATGGAAGCTTCACCGCCTCTGTAATCTATTACTTTTTCCTCTGAGGTCTGTTGAGTAAATCTAAAGATCTGTTTTGACTCTTGTAGTTTGCTTCAGCTTAAAGTTACTTTTTATTTAGCTTCATCTTAAATGACTCGGCCGAGTACACGTTGATTCATTTTGTAATGAGCAGTAGTAGTTAACGGTCAGTGATGACAGATCACACAGTTTGCTTTCTGCTCAGTGTGCCTGCTGGCTGCAGTCAAATATTTTACTCATTCACTTCCTGCAGCACAGACGGAGACGAGAAAAAGTTATTTTGGTGAATTCACAGCAAACACGTGAATTTCATTTTGTCTGTTTGTCTGAAAATAAGAAAACTCTGAAAATATTTTCAACAAAGGCCGGACTTTGTTAAATTTAAAAATTCTCTGCACACAAATCATGTGATAACAGAATCCAACAGAAAACACAAAGAAGTACACACTTTGATTCTGTTCACAGCTAATCCAGACACCTGACAGGTGTGTCAAATCAAACAACATGACTATGACACAGGTGCATTTTGGACGGGTCACCATCCTACTCTGCCTCTGATTGGCTCACTGTGAGGGGAATGAACACCAGCCAATGAGAGGCAGCGTAGGGCTGCTAGCAGTCAGACAGCAGAAAGAATTTATTTCTTTTGTTCACAAAGTTGTTAAGTTCTGTGTGTGAGCACTTCTTCTTTGCCAAGAAAATCCATCCACCTTTCACTCGGCAAAGCTTCAGGTCCCAAATTTATTTATTCCATATTCAGAGGCAGAGCAGGGTTTGTGTTTTTCTTATTTGTGTCAGTTCAACACGTAATAAACGTCTGTCTTCAATCCGCCCTTTGTCAGGCGTGCTTTTATTGTGGCAGTCCGAGGCTCACCTGTGTCAAACAAAACTCCGACTTTAACGAAGCTTCAGCATTTCTCAGAGATATTTCCAGACGTGGATCACATCACTGTGGCAGTACCGGACCTGTCACGTCACAGCGTCAACACTAGATGGCGATGTGCACTTTGTCATCAAAGCTTCCGCCTGTGTGAACCCAGAGGCCGGACCTCCAGGTAAACATCTGCTCTAATCTTGGATCATGTGTTTGTTCTGCTTCACATCAGTCGGCTCTCTTTGCTCAGATTCTTCAGGTCGCTGTTTGTAAATCACATGCAGGAGCCGGCAGTGAGCACTGTGGCTGTGTTTCACCTGAAATATCTCATTAGTGCATCGCCATGACGATAAATCCTACCTGTGATCATGTGACTCCTCCTGTAGCGTCACCTTTGTGTTTTGGAGCTGTCTCTTAACTTTTCATCTCTGCAGCCGTCATCAGTCAGTCCAGTGTATCCGGGCGCAGCAGCCTCTGTGGACATGATGTCGCTCTAATGCAAATTATATTAAATGAATGTTCTAGATTAAAGTGACGGCTAAATGTTCTGCTCCTGATTCTTTGTATTATTATAAAGTTCATTGCAGATGAGAATCAGAATGTCAGACTTAATTAGCACAGCAGGCAAAGATTCTTTATTAGATCAGGACTAAACTTCAGATCAGTTTGTTTTTAGGATCCAGGTCTACATGAATCTGCATCAGCTGCTGTTAGTCAGGGATCAGCTTCAGGTTAGGCATTAGGAAAAGTGCAGTGATGTGTGTGTGATCCACGTGGAGAATAAAGGCAGCAGAATTCATAAGTCTAATGGCTCTAATAAACCTTGCAGGATTTATTGATGTGTAATTAAATAAAACTGTTAACCCTTCGACATCTCCTCATTTCTTCCCCACGTCTCTGTTTCCATTAGCGCCGCTCGTTCTCCTCGCTCTTCGCTTGAACTCTCACTCTCCACCGTAATACTTAAAATGACAGAGACGACAGGTCGTGTGTGTGTGTGTGTGAGACAGAGAGAGAGAGCGCTGCAGTATCTTGTTTTGTATTCCAGTCACAAAGGCTGAGTCACATTTACGGTAAACTGTATCCATACGGAAGGAGTGTGTGTGTGTGTGTGTGTGTGTGTGTGTGTGTGTGTGTTGACATGTCCCAGACAGACAACGCCAGACAAGAGACAAGGACATGCGAGATGAGAGAGAAAGATTCTCATCTGCTGTATTGATCACTGCATCTCAAACACACACACACACACACACACAGGTTAAGTGAATTAAGGCTTAAGTGAGGGAGGACATGCAGATGGAGGAGGAAAGGGTGGAGGCAGAGGGAAGGTACGGAGGAGGAGGAGGAGGAGGAGGAGGAGACAAACAACCTGCAGGAGATAATGGAGCTGCTTCTGCTGCGAGGAAACTCGATCTGTGAGCAGATCAGAAGATGAAAGTGAAAGCAGAGATTCTGCCTGAAGCACGCCGGCTCCACACAGCCACAATCAAACATGGTAACAGCTGATGCATGTTCAGGATGATGAGAACTGTTCCCCTCCAAAGCCTCATCACGGGCGCCATCTTTTGTTGCCTCCACCTCCCATGGAGCTGGACTCCATCAGTTTGTACTACCTCATTGTTGTTATCAGGTTATTACCTCGTTGATGTCACCGTTACCAGGTTACCATAACCTTCTGGAGCAAGCAGCCAATCAACAAACAGCTTCATGTCTCTTCAACTCGATGCTGAATTTGTGGCGTTTGTACATTTAATCTGAGTTTGATTCAACAGATCTGAGTCTCCTCCGCCTGGTCGGTCCTCCCTGCCGACTCTTCGGGGAACTCTCCCCCAGGAAACGGCCTCCGGCTGGGCAGTGAGAGCCGGGTCGGTCCCTCTGTTCACTGACGGTGGTGACGTGACGATTCGTCTCTTCCCACTCAGGATCTCCCGGCGACACGTGACAGCTTCCAGAAGACTGGAAACCTGCCAAAATAAAATACAGGTTCTGTTTTTTATGACAACTTAAACTATCCACAGAATTTATTTAATTAGATGCTCTGCCTCGTTAAATGTGTTTAATAATTACCTTTAATTACATAAACTATTTAATATTTCCTAAATATTCTTATTGTTCAAACCTTTGATCAAAACAGTTTCTGTCAGTTTAGATCAGACAGATGTCGACGACTGCAGCTGATGGTTAACTCATGATTTAGTCACACACACATCTCAACACATGAAACAATGCAAATATCTGCAGCAATAACCACACACACACACACACACCCACACACACACACACAGGCTGGTCTCTGCTTCAAACGTATGAACCTTCCTGCCAATCTGTCCATCTGTCCTCTCACACGTCTGTCTTTCTTTCTGCAGACAGGAAGAGCGGGGGTGTTTTTGGCCGCCTGGTCTGTTTGGCAGATGACAGAATACAACACGAGCGTTACTGGCCTTTACGTCTGAGTGAAGAGGAAGAGGAGGAGGAGGAGGAGGAGGAAGAGGAGGAGCCGAGCGGGAAAAGCCTCCAGAGCGACAGACGCTGACGGAGACTGATGTGTCAGAGCTGAACACACTCCGGTCTGTCAGGTGAACTTCACCTGGTCTGGAGTCTGACCAGCAAGACAAATCCACGATGAGCTGAAGAAACTTTAACATTTTGTAACTCAGAGGAGGAAAACAGCCGAATATGAAGTTAAATTCATCAAAGCAGGTTTTTTTAATGTTGCTTCATTTCCCAACAGGAAATAGTTTTTCAGCCCCTCAGCCTCGATCAGACGCTGTAACACACACTGTTCTTATTTTCATCACAGTGAGAGGAGCCAGGTTCCCACATGGTTCCCACATGGTTCCCACATGGTTCCCTGGAATATTCTTCATCGTGTTCTGCACTTCATGGTCCAGTTTGTAGGATTCAGCGGCCCTCTAGCGCCACCTGTAGATATAAAAGGTAACAAAAACACAAAGATTCTTATTTTCAGGTCATTTCCATAAACTCAGCAAAGTGTGACGTTAAACTGTAAAGGACCACGTCAGTGTTGGAGTGCAGCGTGGTCGTATGAGGTACTGATCCAGCACGAAGCTGAAGAAATGATCTGCAGCTCTGTCTCTGAAAGCAGAACACGAGAGTTTCTGTTTTCAGCTGCCTGAGATCAAATGTTAAAACACAGAAATCACACAGAGACACAAACTGACTGACCAATCACAGCTCGCCTGTCAGCACGGTAACCTTCTAACCTGACCCTGTAAATTCAGCCTACGCCTCAAATCATTAGGTTTGTCCCTAAAACATGCGTCTGTCCACAGCAGGTCACAGGTCACCTTCATGTCGGTTAATGATGAGCCTCAGTGAGAGTTTCTGCTTTAATTACTTATTCAAAGTGACCCGTGTCGGCTTTTTTTACCCGCCTGGTAAATGTAGTTTTTATTCACTGATGTTCTTCCAACCAGGCCGGCCACCAGGAAGACACGAAAACCAGAACAGAGAGCAGACAGAGAGGGATGGAGGGAGGTAAAAATAGAGGAGGAGGAGGAGGAGGAGGAGGAGGAGGGGGTATGGAGGTAAAGAAGAAGGGAGGGGCCGGAGGTATCAGGGGAATACAGAGAGAGAGAGAGAGAGAGAGGCTGCAATGAAAGAGGCTGATGTCATCTCTATGAAGCAGCCAATCAGAGAGCAGCAAGGAGGGAAGGAAGGAGGGAGGAGAGGCAGAGCTCAGTAGGGTGTGTTTTATGTACCACTGCAGCATCAGTGCATGAAAAGACACGAGAACACACACGGCTGAGTGGACGGGGAAGACGAAATCAAGACAAGAAGGAGAAGAGAGAGAGAGAAGAGCGCGACGAGGGAAGAAGGAGACGAGGAGGAGACGAGGAGATAAAAGACGAGCGGAGGCGGACAGAGGCGTGACACCTGCAGAGGTAAGATGACAACAATGGCATCCCAGCATGCTGCTGGTGTGTGTGTGTGTGTGTGTGTGTGTGTGTGTGTCAGTGGGCCGGAGGGCGACGATGTCTTACATAATCTGATGGCAGGTATGAACTGAGATGTGTGTGTGTGTGTGTGTGTGTGTGCACGCTTCCTCTTCTGTCTGCTTTCACTGTCTGACTTATAAACAGAGAAATCATGAAGTGGCCGCTCATCTCTTCATGTGGAGCTCGTGTGAGTCTTCAGGGAGTGTCTGTCTGACTCCATTCAGCTTCTTCGTGTGTCGTCTGCAGCCTGGTTTTATTCATATTAGATGGAAATGCTGCTCGGAGCATCGCAGCCTTTTCAGTCATTCACAGACGGTCTGTCGCTCCTCTCCGTCCTCAGACTTCTGTCAGGTGTCATGTCTTTCTTTTTCATCCTCCTGAACCGACCCGGCTTCTCCTGCTCGCTTCACGCTAACCTCAGAGAGAACAGGAGAGTTATGATGTTTGGAGGAGCGGAGTGCCACAGGGCTGCGGTTTAGGACTTCTGCTTATTATTACATTGGATTATTTTCACTTTGGATTCTTGATTCTTACAAACGGTGAGCTACTGTACTTCCACATAGTTGCAGATGAATTTTCACTTCTGTGTGAAGTGGACTTCATCCAGATTCACTTCCCGCTGCGCCCGTCCCTCTCAAAGATCCGCCCGCTTTCTGTTTGCATGTTTACTCTTGAATTCCTCTTTTCACTCGTAGCAACATCATTTAAGCTTCACACACTCGCTCCCCTTCTGTCGTTTGCATTGTGGCTCTCTCACTGTGATTGCTTTGGCAGTGGTTCGCCTCATATTAGGCCTGAGAGGAGCGAGAGGAGAGAGAGAGGGAGAGAGAGAGAGAGGGAGGCTGAAGGAGGAGACGAGGAGAGCTGGGGAGAGAATGAAGGAGATATTAGTGAGCGAGTGAGTCGAGTTTATCAGATGGGAGGAGCGGAGAAGAGAGGGACTCCAAAAAGAGGAGCAGAGGGATGAAGAGAGAGATGAAATGAAAGTCTGGACTGGGAGAGGAGGAGGAGGAGGAGGAGGAGGAGGAGGAGGAGGAGGAGGAGGAGGAGGAGGAGGAGAAGTTGGTGTAGAGTAGAGTTTGCTTGGCAGTCGTCGAGTTGAATGAAACCATCTGGTGATGTTTGGTGCTAACGCTGTCTGTCAGTCTGCAGAGGAGACACAGCGGCTTCATTCGTGCACAGAGGCAGACAAACGCTCGCTAACACATGATGCATCCATGCTGAACCTTCAGACCTGCCTGGATCTTCAGCTTCGTGAAGTCTTGAAGACTTTGCGGATGAGTTTGGCTCACACAGTTTAATCGACTCCTCTCTGAACTTTCTGCAGGCCGGCCACCAAACAAAATGTTGCCTCACAGTTTTTCTAGTGTTTCGTGTTTCGTAAGAGCTAAACAAAAAAACAGATCCGAAGCTGACAGACGCGTCGTGTCTGTTAAACAATGCACAGCAGCTGCTGTAAAACTGCCTGTGATGATGAACTCGTCTCACCTACGTGTGTTTTATAAAAACTTACAGTAACAGAACTGACTCCGGCGCTGATCCAAACAGGATTCAATGATTCTTTAGAACAGAAACTCTCAGCAGCGTTTTTGACATTTCACATTAAACAAACCCTGAAAACACGAGCGACATTTGAGTAACTCATGCTGACATTTTTAAATCCAGGTCACATTTTCCATCCCAAAATATAAAGTTTCTGTTTCCTCGCTCCTCCAGGAACATTTAAGAGACGGTGACAGGCAGATATTTAATATTCAGTATGTAATATAGATATTTAATGATATGAACTGTGTGCAGCAGGATCTGGATCTGTCTGGATATTAAACGAAACCTTTCTTTGTTTCATTATTACAAATCTGTGCCTGTTTCCGCCTCTCAGCGAGCAGATTGTCCGACCTGCTGAACGTCCACATTTGTGTGATAGAAAGGACAACATGAACTTCTCGTGTCCTGGCCGGTCGGTCGGTAAAGTCAATAAAAGTCTCAGGAGAAAGGCTGAAGATGCCGTTTGGAGCCAGACTAGAAGGTCTGAGCGGCAGGACAGCGGGTCAGAGGGAAGTCTGCGCAGACCAAATGAGATTAGTCTGACGTTGCTCAGTCTGGCTTCCTCTGGATCTCAGATTCTGCCTTCCACTGTGTTTCTCATTGTGCTTTTTCCTCGTCCATCTTCATCCATCTCTCTCACGCCCACGCTCCCTCGCCTCTGATCCATCTTTCCTCTCTTTGGCCTTTCTTTCCGTCTTGTTTTTCCGTTTCTGCGCTGCAGAATGAAGTCTTTGTGTCGAGAAATGAAAGGAATGCCCCTCACTTTCTTCTTCTCCTGCTTTTCCTCTGAGCTCTTCTTCCTCGTGTCTTCTCGCTCCTTCAACGCTTCACTTCCTGTGAGTGTGAGTGTGCAGGGGTGTGTGTAGGTGTGTGTAGGTGTGTGTGTGTGTGAGTTGCGGGTGCATCCATTAGCTCGGATTAGACGCTGTAGGAGGGTCTTAACAGCCGCTCTGTGTTTGGGGCTCTAATCTCCTCAAAAACAGCTAATCTCACTTCAGTAGCCTTAACATGTACAGAACACACACACACACACACACACACACACACACACACACACACACACACACACACACACACACACACACACACACACACACAAACATGTGACTTGTGTCTGTTTTTCTGGCCAGTGTGGTCGAACCGTGAAAGAGTCCATTCATGAAGCGACCACAAACACAGAGGAGCCAAATATCTGACCAACAATATCAGCAACAACCACATGGAGCCGAATCCAGAACAATCTGAGCAGAACATCCAGAACAATCTGAGCAGAACATCCAGAACAATCTGAGCAGAACATCCAGAACAATCTGAGCAGAACATCCAGAACAATCTGTGAGCAGAACATCCAGAACAATCCGAGCAGAACATCCAGAACAATCCGAGCAGAACATCCAGAACAATCCGAGCAGAACATCCAGAACAATCTGAGAGCAGAACATCCAGAACAATCTGAGCAGAACATCCAGAACAATCTGAGCAGAACATCCAGAACAATCTGAGAGCAGAACATCCAGAACAATCTGAGCAGAACATCCAGAACAATCTGAGAGCAGAACATCCAGAACAATCTGTGAGCAGAACATCCAGAACAATCTGTGAGCAGAACATCCAGAACAATCTGAGAGCAGAACATCCAGAACAATCTGAGCAGAACATCCAGAACAATCCGAGCAGAACATCCAGAACAATCCGAGCAGAACATCCAGAACAATCTGAGCAGAACATCCAGAACAATCTGAGAGCAGAACATCCAGAACAATCCGAGCAGAACATCCAGAACAATCTGAGCAGAACATCCAGAACAATCTGAGAGCAGAACATCCAGAACAATCTGAGCAGAACATCCAGAACAATCTGAGCAGAACATCCAGAACAATCCGAGCAGAACATCCAGAACAATCTGTGAGCAGAACATCCAGAACAATCTGAGCAGAACATCCAGAACAATCTGAGCAGAACATCCAGAACAATCCGAGCAGAACATCCAGAACAATCCGAGCAGAACATCCAGAACAATCTGTGAGCAGAACATCCAGAACAATCCGAGCAGAACATCCAGAACAATCCGAGCAGAATCTGGCTGATATGTGACGTCACTGTGACTCATGAGAACCGAGCGGTTTGAAGATCGATGAGAATCTTTCAGTTTTAAATTGTTTTGATCTGGAATTCATTTTTTATCTGTTTCTGCGTGAAATCGTGTCTCATCTGCGACGCGTCTGATCAATATTCATCATGATTTAAATAAAAATCCAGAGAGGAAAGACGTGCACGTCCTGCAGAGCCGCATCGATCCTTCCAAACATCGACCTGCTTAATCTGAATGTTTGAACAGACCTCAGACATAATCTGCAGGTTGGTGTAAAAAATATGAATTCATAGATTATAGTAATGTAGATGAAATGTGATAAAACACGTTTAATTAATCAATCAGTTGATCAACGGTAAATTTAACTGCAATTATTTTAATAATCAGTTCATTGTTTGCTCATTTTTAATAATAAAAATGTCAGTTTTTAGTTGACAGACGTAGAAATATATAAATATATATTCTGCTTTGTTTTTATATCTTTTATGAGCAGATAAACTACGGATGAATCTTTTAAACGATCATTATTTGCAGCTCTGCATTTGTCAAACGTTGACAGCTGGTTTCTGCAGGTTGAAGGACTTCCCTCATATTAACTGTTATTTCTCTGCTTCTCCTTCGACGTGACAGTTTCTTCAGTTTATTGGTAAAATGAATCCATGAATCATCTTCAGCTGCTGCACTGATGGATTCAGAATCTTTCTGAGGGAAGTCTGAATGCGTTAAATGATTCCTCCTCCGTCTGTCTCTGGTTTTACTCATCGCTCCGTACCTGACGCTGTAACTTCTCCCCGAGCCGACCGTCTGTCTGTCTGTCTGTCTGTCTGTCTGTCTGTCTGTCTCTCTGTCTGTCTGTCTGTCTGTCTGTCTGTCTGTGGGGGGTTTTGTGTGTTTGTGTTGCTGTGCTTTAAGAAAACGCACAAAAAAACAGACGGCTGCTTTGACACATCGCAGACCAACCGAGTCAAAGCGAGGAGGAGAGGCAGGTGGGAACTGAGACAATAGCAAGAGAAAGTGTGTGTGTGTGTGTGTGTGTGTGTGCATGAGAGAGAGAGAGAGGTGAATCGAGGAGATGAAGGGAGTGGCACCGGAGAGAGAGCGAGGGAGAGGGAGAGGTGTGGAGGGATGGAGAGTGGGGGATGGGAGGAAAAGAAGGAGGGGCAGCGTGGGGGGATGGGGGAGAGAAATATTGCTGTGTGCTGCTGGAGTCAGGGGGTTACCATGGTGACGAGGGAACGACGGAAAGGGATGGCAGACAGCGACACACACACACACACACACACACACATAATGCAAATTGACATTTTCACCGACTGATTGAATAATATGATAAGCATCAAATCTCCTTTTAATTTAAATGCTCCTTCCTGTTCTTACTGGGCGGGGTGAGGAGGAGGAGGAGGAGGAGGAGGAGGAGGAGGAGGAGGGGAGAAGATGCTGCAGAGGGATGGAGGAGATAAAGACGGAGGCTCTCTGAGCAGAGTGGAGATGAAGAAATGTGATCTCCCATCTGGGAGCGCTGTAACTTGGAGACAGAGTTGTGGCTTCTCGGTCGAAGGGCAGTGAGACGTTTGAAGAGTTGGTGTTTGTACGGTGGCCCTGAGAGCTCAAAGCATCTGTGTTCAGCTGTACTCGAGTATTTACTCTGATTACATTACTTTTGATCAGAAACTAGTGAGTATTACTGACTAGTCCAACAGCAGTCAGCCCAGCTCGGCGTCACCAAGCTCTCACCAACCACTAAAAGGCAGCTAACAGACTGAGCTAACAGCAGCTAACAGCAGCTAACAAACAGAGCTAACATGAGCTAACAGCAGCTAACAAACAGAGCTAACATGAGCTAATGGCAGCTAACAGACTGAGCTAACAGCAGCTAACAAACTGAGCTAACAGCAGCTAACAGCAGCTAACAAACAGAGCTAACATGAGCTAATGGCAGCTAACAAACAGAGCTAACATGAGCTAATGGCAGCTAACAGACTGAGCTAACAGCAGCTAACAAACTGAGCTAACATGAGCTAACATGAGCTAACAGCAGCTAACAGATTGAGCTAACATGAGCTAACAGACTGAGCTAACATGAGCTAACAGCAGCTAACAGACTGAGCTAACATGAGCTAACAGCAGCTAACAGACTGAGCTAACATGAGCTAACAGACTGAGCTACATGAGCTAACAGACTGAGCTAACATGAGGCTAACAGACTGAGCTAACATGAGCTAACAGCAGCTCCAGCTGTCAGCAGTTTACTTCATTGTCCATCATAAACTCTGTAAATCACAGAGAGTTGAGGCGGAGCAGCTGGAGGACATCAGAGAGAAAACCAGAGAAACATTTTCTCCATAAAATCTGATCCATTTCACCAGAATCAGTGAAATAGTTGGTGCTGTGTGACTTAGTGCCGTAAAGCGTACGTGTGTAGTCAGTCTCAGTGTTTAAGCTCGTAAACACTCTGAAATCATCTCCACATCTGAAACCACATGCACGTTTTTTTCCCAGCCGATCCTCTCGAGCGGCGGAGCAGCCGCCGGGCTCGACCTCACACCTTGAAGATGAAGAGTAACGAGGTTATTATGTGAAGAGCCAGAATCAAGCGCAGGTAACCTCTTCAACCTGCCAGCGGGGATTAGGTGTGATGTGAGGTGGCTGCTGAGGGCTGCTGGGAGTCTGAGTCCTCGGTGGATTCAGGAGGAGAGCCGGCCGAGCCTCTGGGCTGTGCTGGGTGTGTTTCTGTGGCAGGCTCTAGAGATAATGTGTGTAGGCGGTCGAATGATCGTTGTGTGTGTGTGTGTGTGTGTGAAAACGTTTCAGTGCAGCTGATTTACATAATGTAGAGTCATTTTCCATTTAGGTTGTTTTACAGCCTTGATCTTCAGGAGCAGTCAGATTATTTCAGTCACTACATAAACTCATCTAATGTCGCTATAATCAATCTTTATATTAATAATTAATATAATAATTATCACTCGACTCTGCAGAGCTCCTTTAATATACGAGCCTGTTTGTGACTGGCTGGTGAGGCTGGTGGAGCGTTTGGAGAGGCAGATGGTTCCCTTCAGAAGTTTGGCTGAGACCAAAAAACAGAGAGCAAAACGGGTGGAGCGACGTGCGTCTGCTGGCTGATATGTCAACTTAATAAGTGACGGTTTGTCTGTGTTTCGTTTACAGCGAAAAATCAGTTGACGTAGATTTGAGCTTCGATTTCTTCTTGGCGGTTTTCATAAAATCAGACTGATTTAACGTCGTATTTAAAGACCTCACCTCTGAGTTCAGCTTGCAGTGTGCTGACCTGAGGCTGTAAATGTGGCAGCTCGGTGTTGGCACAGTTTGGGTCGACAAAATGCTGAAGGCGACTCTTTGAGCGTGACGACGGGCCCGTTTAACCCGAGCAGGTCGTCTTTGTGACCTCGTTATGACACTGACTGACTAACGATGCCCTCATCGTGCGCGTTGGTCTAATATGGATTTGATGGACCCTTCAAAATGCATATTTCAGAAGATCTCCATGCTCATGTGATGATGATGATGATGATGATGATGATGATCTGGCTGGTCAGCAGCATGATAACGGCGTTGGCCTGTCACAGTCACGTGACACCTGTCATGTGATCGCAGCTCAGAACCGAGCGTCACTCTGAGTTCATCAGTGTTGATGATGATTTCACGCTCTAACATCGTTACATTAGATGAATCAATTAAAGAGGAGATCATGGAGATCTAATACGATCTGCTTCATGTAGATATTTGACTCACACTGGCTCTGAGTGTATTTTGGGTGGAGGCAGTGATGGATGCATGGCCGTGGGTCTCTCTGTTACTGTGGCCTCTCACAGCTGGTGCCATTCGCCCCTCAGCTAAATCTAATAGAGCCAGTCGGGCCGGGAAGCCACCCAGAGCGGGAGCTGCTGTTTATCCAGCAACATACCGTCACTAATGAGTGATTCATGCAGCCGCTTCGTTTGTCGTGTGGAGAGAAACAAACACATGATACTGGCTTTGTGTCTGCTCGAGTGTGTGTGTGTGTGTGTGTGTGTGTGGAGGAGGGGTTATCCAGAGGTGGCTAAACAATGTCACGCCAATAAGAGCTGATTTGAATGTGAAAGGCGTCGGGCTGAGCTGAGGGACCCGCGGGTGAATCGTCCCATCTGAACGGCAAACAGAAGCGACACGGCGGGATAATTTAAGTCTGACAGACGCGTGCACATATCGACACACACCGAGCTGAGCTGGTCTGTCCACGTTCTGACTGTGACACAAATGTTAAACAGCTGAGAGGACTCGCTGCTTTGTTCCGTCTGATCGGATCTTTTTGGGTTTTTCATTGTTGGTCGGACAAAAGAAGTCTAAGAAGACGTCACTGTGAGGATTGTTATTTATTAATCAGGACAATCATCAGCATGTTTGCCAACGCTGAAGACAGTTACTGTAACAGAAGCATGAAGGGACGAACACAGTGGAGCTCTCAGTGTGTGCACAACCATGCTGTGATAACAACAGTGGCACGATCCATGCACCAGATTTCATCCATCCAGTCACTTTTCATCCGACCAGCTCGTCCGTCCCTGGAGCCACGACGCTCAACAACTGACGGTCGGAGGCTCTTCTCTTTATGACGGCCTCACTTTTATGGCTGAGAGCTGAATAAGGCAAGAGGGGAGTTCTTGTGTTAAGTAAGCCTCGCCTCAGCCGTCGGCACAGAGCCAAAGGAGAGACCGCACACACAGACAGAGCAGCAGAACGTGTAGCTAATGATGGAGGAGACAGACACAGCCGAAAGAAAGCAAGGACAGAGAAGAAGAAGAAGGGAGAAGAAGAGGAAGGGAGAAGGGAGAAGAAGAGGGAGGAAGAGGAAGAGGAGGACGCTGCCAGGGCGGTGGCTGGAGGCCTGTCAGTGGATGTGCTTTGGTTCCGGGTCAGAAAGCTCCTCGTGTTTATTGAGTTATTCGTCTGCTCTCCTCCTCCACGGGGAGGCCCCGGCTAGTTAGACACAAAGGCAATCCTAACACAGACACGTGTGTGTGTGTGTGTGTGTGTGTGGAGGTGACATGATGATGACATCAGTGTGTCATAAAGCTGAGTGTGTCAGTTACCAGAAAGATCCTCGTCTGCTGAGGTCACAGCACGTATCTGCTCGATGATGCATCGATAAGCAGTCGGAAGAAAGAGACAGAAACAAAATGTTCATTCATTTCCTCGATGTTTTTTTCCCAGAAGCCGTAAAAATGAATCCAGTTATTCAGTTTGAGTATTTCTGTAAAGTCTGATCAGCTTCTTCTTGAAGTTATTCACACACATTCATTATTGAAGACTGCAGAGCAGGAAGCCTCAGATCTGTTTCAGCTGCTGCTGAACTCACAACACAAAACGTGATCACACCAACAAGCTCACACACAAACGTCAGCCACACATCAACTCACTCAGGCCTCCTGCTGCAAGTACACACACACACACACACACACACACACACACACACACACACACACCACCACAGACAGCTTTAACTCAGCGCTTTATTAAAATGACATTTCTATCACATATTCATGAGACGCGATGTGAAGGACATCAGCAGAGTGATCTACAGACACACACACACACACACACACACCCTTCTTTGCTCCAGGCTGTAGCATGGTCAGCATTTCTGTGTGTGTGTGTGTGTGTGTGTGTGTGTGTGTGTGTGTGTGTGTGTGTAGTAGTAAATGTGAGGTGCATCATGAATAATGAATTCAGGTGAATTTAGGTCACGCTGCCGACTGGGGACGGACAAACTGGGAATAGCTCTTTATTTCCTCATCTTCACGTGTGCGTGTGTGTGTGTGTGTGTGTGTGTCTGTGTGTGTGTGTGTGTGTGTGTGTGTGTGTGTGTGTGTCTCCTTGCTTTGCGTAATCTCTCCATCCACACAGTTTTCTTTCCTGCAGATCGGAATCTATCAATGAATTAATTTCTCGCTCTGTCGCGCTCCATCCGTCCACCTGCACCACCCCCCCGTGTGATCCCTGACCAGGCCTCCACCTCCTCCTCCACCTCCTCCTCCACCTCCTCCTCCACCTCCTCCCGCCTAAGGCCTCCCAATAGACTGTCCCACCTGCCCCCTCCCTGCCTCCCCCTCCCCGCCTGGTCCACCTGCCCGCCCTCTAAAGCCCCTCAGGTTCTGTGGGGCGGTGGGACTGTGGAGGAGGTGGAGGAGGAGGTGGAGTGACAGAAAGAGGAAATTGGTACAGTATGTTCAATGTTAAGTGGTACAGAACGGAAACATGGCTGCCTGCGGGGTGTGAGCGGCTCGTTAACACACCTGACGTGTTTCATCAGACGAGATAAAGTTCATGACTCACATCAAAACACAAAGACACTCTGAACATCTGCATTAAAAACAGAGAACAGATGATTTGATAATTCATTCTCTGTTAATTAACTAACTGGCACAGCTTCAGTCGTCAAACGTGGAGCTTTAATTTGTTTGACTGAAGAGTCGGCGACGAATCACGGAGCTCTGAATGTCACCGTGAGCCGCGAGCTTCCCGGTCAGCTGAGGTCAAGTGTGTTCACGCTGAGCCTCAATAGAGAACACACACACACACACACACACACACTCGATCCGCCTTTCAGATTAACACTTCATTCATTAATGAGCGCCGGCCCCTCCCCCCTCCTTAACGCGGCGCCTCAGTTCATGAATATTTAAATTAAAGGAAGTCCATGTGAGTGTTTCTGTGTGCTGGAAGAGGAGCATGCTGGGATGTTTTCATTACCCATCATTCATTTCTGTACATTTCCTGTCTGCCCTCGTGACATCAGGGAACCCCTGCTGCCACACACACACACACACACACACACACACACACACACACACACACACACACACACTTCTGTTTGGATCATTTATTTTGTAAATCAGCCCGGCAGGTAACAGCAGCCCCGAGCGCCGGGGCAGGTGTGTGTGTGTGTGTGTGTGTTTAAGTGACCATGAAGCTGGGCACATGTGTGTGTTTGTGTGTGTGTGTGTGTTTGTGTGTGTGTGTGTGTGTGTCAGGAGTCATAATTGACAACAACATCAGACTAGATGGGCGAGGATCTGACAACAATAGGAGCTGAAATGGGGGTCATATATGTTTCCTGTCAGTGTGTGTGTGTGTGTGTGTGTGTGAGTGTGTGTGTGCATGAGTGTGTGAGTGTGTGTGTGTGTGCATGAGTGTGTGAAATAGAGAGAGAGAGCTGTGTGTGTGTGCTGGGACAGGTTGCGTAATTATTAGATGAAGGAGGGGGTCTACATTAGCCAGCTGTCACTCCTGGCCCCCCTTTCACCCTGTGTGTGTGTGTGTGTGTGTATGTGTGTGTGTGTGTGCGTGTGTGTGTGTGTGTGTGTGCGTGTGTGTGTGTGGAGGAGTTCAGCCGTTACGTCCAAAGATTGATAAGTTATGACACCTCCTGTAACCTCCTCTGTCCGACCCAGCAGACGTTCATTCACATTATTATGACTGCTGTCAGCTGTTGTTATCATTATTATCGTCGCTGTGTAAACCGGACCGGTCCGCAATGATCCGGGTTTCTTAAAGGAGGTTTTTGGGCCTCTGAGTGTGGACCGGCTCGTCATGGGGTCGTATGTGTTTCCTGACAGTCCTCCAGTTTGGCTGCTGTAGAAAAGTAATGTAGACAAACGTCCAAACATCTGTCCAACATTTCCTCTGTTCAAGTGTTTGAGATTCTTTTTTAGCTTTTACGAAACATAAAAACACTGAAGCAACGTTTGTTTGTGCAGCGGCCTGCAGAGAGTTTCACAACATCTCAACACAGAGTGAGTTCAAATGTTTCTGCTTCAGGTTTGGAAATCAGAAATCTGAGAAACGTGAAAATCTTCATGCACTCATTTATTTAGAATTGTGCAGATGTTAGCTCGTTAACACTGCCTGAACACGGTCACATGATTTATCGTCATATTCAGGCTCTCGCCGCGCACGTTGCCATGGTTACGCAAAGATTGTGTTCTACTTCGAATATTAAGAATGTCAAAACATTTGAAGCCGGTTCTGAGCCACGTGCAGGTCCATCCGTCCTGCAGAGACACTGTCAGAAGTTAGACACGCAGAACAGAAGAAGTGCGTCGACGTTGTGTTTCTGTTTGTTCATTCGAAGGATTTATTTCATCCTCGCGTCGTTTCATGGAAGTATTCCCATAAACGGCTGCTGGGACACAGAGACTGTCCGTTCTTCAAAGTGCAGAGCAGATTTAAGATCCGATAATCTCTGACGTGAAGTAAAGAACAAGAAAAGGGTCAAACTCTGAGCTGAGCTGAAATAAAGGAACAAAAGAGGAGAAGCCTGATCCATCTGTGTCTGCTGCAGCCCCCCTCCTGCACACCAACCCCGACACTCCTGCTGTCACGGGTCAGCGTTCAGTCAGCACCCAGGAACAAAAGAGAACACACACACACACACACACACACACACACACACACACACACACACACACAATCTCTCTTTGTAATGTCATTAGTGGAGAAGATGTTTCCTGCTGCTTTGATCTGATCTTCTGTTCCTTTATCAGGATGACCCTCCGTCATTGACACCACACACACACACACACACACACACACACACACACACACACACACACACACACGTTATCGTTCATTTTTTGTCTATTAGAGAAGAATTCAGTTTCCAAACTGTGTTAAAATATTAAAATGAACTCTCAGCATCACACACACACACACACACACACACACACACACACACACACCACACCACAACACACTAATGTTCGTCTTGTTGTGAGATGAATTATGTTTGATGAAATTAATGATGTCCTCTCTTCCTCGTCCTGTGTCCTCCCCTCTCCTATCCTCTCCTCCCTCCTCCTCCTTTGTTCTCGTGGTCAATCCCCCCCCCCCCTCCCCCTCCTCCCCCCCTCCTCCTCCCTCCCCCCTCCTCCTCCTCCCCCCTCCTCCCCTTCTCTCCTTATGCTCCCTCCACAGTCTGCAGCCGGAGCAGAGGCTTGAGGACCTGACGGAGAGAGGCAGGATCAGATTTTGGATTGTGAAATCAACACACACACACACACACACACGCTCTCGGAGTGTGTTGTCTGGTCTGGTTGCATAAGGCGTGAGGGTGTGTGTGTGTGTTTTTCTATGTGTTGATGAGTGTGTGGGTGTCTCGCGTCACTTTTCATGGGACATTGAAAGATGTGTGTGTCACAGCGTCGGTGGACGGGCTGTAGGGGGCCGTGCTGCCCCGCCCTCCCCCTCCTCCTCCTCCTCCTCCTCCTCCCTCTGTCCTTCCTCTCCTCCACGCCTCCGTTGCTCAGGGAGCCATCCAAATCCCCAAAGACTGTGAGTACGCCTCCTCCACCATGACACTCTCACTGCGCCTCGTCTGAGCGTGCTCGGGCTGGCAGACGTAGAAGACACTGGCTGAACCTCAGAGGACGTCAGGACACGCTGCCCATGAAGGCTGAGGCCTGTCAGACAAATCATTTTCATGTTTGACGGCTGGATTAATCCCGCTGCTCGATTTAGGAGCTGTTAGAGCAGCACACACACACACAGGTAGTTCAGTCTATGAGTCCACCTGGATCGTCTCCGTCTCAGAGACACGTCAGGCTGCCTGTGGAGAACTTTGAATCGGGCTTAAATCTCCTGACGGTTGCTGTTTGACCAGTTTGACTTATTCTCAGCGTCAGCCAGTGTTTTCTACTCTGTTCACACACACAGCTGCAGTTTGAAAGCGCTGACTGCTTTCACAGGAAATGTTTGTAACGTTCACACTTTCACGTCAGCAGGTTTATTTTCTCATCGTGCTGAAATGAAACTTATGTCTCCTTTTTCTGCTCGTGTTTGTCTGCCTGCTGTGAATTTCAAACGCTCACAGATGAGATGAATCATCCGTCCTCATCAGTTTTCTGCAGCCGTGAAATCCAAACGCTGCATGAAGTCTGAACAAAGACAAACTTATCACTTAAACACATTCACATTAGCACAAACACAAACACACACACCAAACAATCAGGTTTAGGATGACCTCCGACCTCAGAGGTGAAGTTCAAAGGTCAGCAGGCTTTGTGCCATGACGGTCCCAGAGGAGAGGAGGAGGAGTCAGGTTCAGCTTGACCTTCATCCAATGACCTTCTTCTCTGGGCGTGGCACGAGAGAGGAAGAGATAGATGAGAAGAAGCGAGGGATGGAAAGAGGATGTAAATGACAGGAGGACAGGGAAGGAGAAGAGTGTAGAGGAGAGAGATGGAGGGAGGGACGGGTGGAGGAGCGGACACAGAGATGTAAACTGATCACGGACGCCATCGTGTCTGAAAACAGAGAGGAAGTCCTTCAGACGAGTCATGATGATGTCATTCTTATTTGTGATTAATAAATCTGTTATCTCTCTTTTTCTTGCTTTCCCGTGGACACAGACAAAGTTCAGAACAGTAAGTGACTTCTCTTGTTGTGCTCATGTCAAACCTGTCGTGACGGAGGCCGTCCTCCGTCCTCCGTCCTCTGTCCTCTGTCCTCCGTCCTCCGTCCTCTGTCCTCCGTCCTCCGTCCCTGCAGCAGACAGTGGAAACCTGCTGGACGTGACGGTGGATAAAATAGTGAATGTCTGAAAGTTTGAGACGCCGAACATTTCACTGTCCACACAGACATGATGACGTGTCCACCTCTCCCAAAGTGAAAAACAGATTTCAGCCTGGCTCATTTTTATGTTCATGTATTTTTATCAGCGTGTATTTTTTGATTTTCATGGCAGGTTTAAAGACTTAGCTTAGCATAAAGCTAACACTAACACCTCCATGCATATTAATTAACATTTCACGAGTTTCTTGAATCTGTTCTGGTGTCAGTCGAGGTCAGGCGGTGGAGCTAAGCTGATTGGCTGCCGGCTCCAGCCCAGCACTCACAGCAGGAAGTGGTTTCAGTCCATTATGTGCTGTTTATGTTCGTTGACTGTGTTTGACTGTCATCACTCAACGTGGTCCAGAAATTTGGGGGAAAATGATTTGAATTATTAATCATGAATTATTTATCTCTGCTGACAACCTCGTAATTTAGACAGAGATGGATGGTGGACGCTGGGCTGGGAGGGTTTCTGTGTGGAGCACTTGGTACATATTTTGCATTAAAGTTATTGATTGATTGATTGATTGATGGATTGATTGATTGATTGATTGATGTCCTGAGATGCAGCACTCTGTGAATCACTTGTTCCCAGCCTGGGGTCGATGCCCGGGCGAGTATCTGCCACAGTTAGAACATGAGGAGGTTGTAGCTCAGTTAAATAGTTTATACCAAGTCAGCTGTAAATTCTGAAAAAACTAGCCAGCTCAGATTAACTAGTTACACTGTAAACCGGTTCACGGTAACTAACTGGCAGCTGTTGTAACGCTACAGTACGTTATTGTAGTTTTACAGTCAGTACTGTAGTTTTTGGCTGAATACACAGATAGTACTGTGAGATGTTTACAGGTGATGGAGCTGCTGGGTGACCTGAGGTCTGACCTAACGAAGGAGAATATCTGTACTCTTTATTTACTCGCCTGTGCTGAGCAGCACAACTGTGTATCCAGTTGTAACGTTCAAAGTATTTCATTACTGTGTGGTGTGTGTGTGTGTGTGTGTGTGTGTTGTGTGTTCTCAGTGTCACAGCCTCCGGTGCTGACCGAGATGCCGACATCGTACACAGCCTTTTCTCTGGAGGACATCAATCTGCCCTGCGAGGCCTCTGGTAACCCGACACCAACGTACGTACAGCAGCAGCCCTGTGTGTGTGTGTGTGTGTGTGTGTGTGAGTGTGTGTGTGAGTGTGTGTGTTTGTGCAGTACACGACAGAGTGGACAAATATAATGGACAAACAAGACGTATGCGTGTGTCTGGCTGTTTGTCCACTTCCTCCCTCTGGCCTTTCTGTTGTCATGGCGATAAATGTTCTTCTAATAAAATCAGCAATAACAGAATCACGTCCGTCTTTCCGTTTCTCTTTGTCTTTTCCGTCCGTCCCTCCCACTCCTCCCTGCCTGCTCCCTGTCCTCTCTGTCCTCTCTGTCCTCTCTGTCCTCCCTGTCCTCCCTGCCTGCTCTCTGTCCTCTCTGTCCTCTCTGTCCTCCCTGTCCTCCCTGCCTGCTCTCTGTCCTGCCTGCCTGCTCTCTGTCCTCTCTGTCCTCTCTGTCCTCCCTGTCCTCCCTGCCTGCTCTCTGTCCTGCCTGCCTGCTCTCTGTCCTCTCTGTCCTCTCTGTCCTCCCTGTCCTCCCTGCCTGCTCTGTCCTCCCTGCCTGCTCTCTGTCCTCCCTGCCTGCTCTCTGTCCTCTCTGTCCTCCCTGTCCTCCCTGTCCTCCCTACCTGCTCTCTGTCCTCCCTGCCTGCTCTGTCCTCTCTGTCCTCCCTGTCCTCCCTGCCTGCTCTGTCCTCTCTGTCCTCCCTGCCTGCTCTCTGTCCCCTGCCTGCTCTCTGTCCTCCCTGCCTGCTCTCTGTCCCCTGCCTGCTCTCTGTCCTCCCTGCCTGCTCTCTGTCCTCCCTGCCTGCTCTGTCCTCTCTGTCCTCCCTGTCCTCCCTGCCTGCTCTCTGTCCTCCCTGCCTGCTCTCTGTCCTCCCTGCCTGCTCTGTCCTCTCTGTCCTCCCTGCCTGCTCTCTGTCCCCTGCCTGCTCTCTGTCCTCCCTGCCTGCTCTCTGTCCTCCCTGTCCTCCCTGCCTGCTCTCTGTCCTCCCTGTCCTCCCTGCCTGCTCTGTCCTCTCTGTCCTCCCTGTCCTCTCTGTCTGTTAGTTACTCAGCCTTTGGTTAGTTAGCTACATATTTGTAAGGTCTGTCACTCACCTGTAACGCTCACCTGTTGTCACACGGTAGCCTTGCTGAGCAGGTGTGTGTTTGACGCTTTGACTGTTTCTTGGGATTGCAGCTGATGTCGTGTCCACGTGTCCCATCATGCTCTCCTCTCACTTACAATGAGTTCTGAGGAAACTCGAAGTGCTCGTGTGTCGACGTGCTGTGGCAGATTTTCTGTTCGTTTGTCTTCGACGTGACAAAAAGCTTCTTCGCCCTCTCTCCTCGTAGTTTCCGCTGGGTGAAGGACGGGCATCCGTTCGGCCCGCAGCGTGTGGGATCCGGAACGCTGCAAGCCGGAGAGGAGGACGTCCTGGACGACTTCGAGGGCCTCTACCGCTGCTACGCCTCCAACACGCTGGGCACGGCCATGACACAAACCATCGAGGTCATCGTGGAGCGTGAGTCAGACGCAAACACAAAACACACACGATGCTGACTCATGCAGTACGGATGTACAGTATCTATGCCTGTCTCTCCTCCAACACACACACACACACACACACACACACACACACACACACTTGGATGACTCATGAGCGAGGTTGACTGGGGCCACCTGTTCTGTGCTCTCATCTCTTGTTACCCTGGCAACCATTTCCTGGAGACAGAGCTGTGATGTCACTCTGCCAGGAGGGTGCATGGATTTTGCCAAGCAGTGTTCGACCGTCTGACTGTGTGCAGCCTCCGACAAACACACGCCGGTTAGAGCTGGAGAGGTGCCGGCTGTGCCCTTCAGCAAGGCACCGAGCCTCTACCTGCCGTCACATGCTGCAGCGTATGACAAGGTGACGAGCAGCAGCCGGTAGAGAGACGAACACAGTGAACGTTCACGCTGCTCCGTGTCTGCTGGGTCTGACCGCAGGCTGAAGTTTCTCTTTGTGTTTATGGATAATCCATTGTTTGTAAAAGTTACGGCCTCCTCTGCTCTGCAGCTACGATCCATTCCATACCATTCCAAACCATTCCATACCATTCCAAACCATTCCATACCATTCCAAACCATTCCAAACCATTCCAAACCATTCCAAACCATTCCATACCATTCCATACCATTCCAAACCATTCCATACCATTCCAAACCATTCCAAACCATTCCAAACCATTCCAAACCATTCCATACCATTCCAAAGCATTCCAAAGCATTCCATACCATTCCAAACCATTCCATACCATTCCATACCATTCCAAACCATTCCATACCATTCCAAACCATTCCAAAGCATTCCAAAGCATTCCAAACCATTCCATACCATTCCATACCATTCCAAACCATTCCAAAGCATTCCAAACCATTCCAAAGCATTCCAAACCATTCCAAAGCATTCCAAACCATTCCAAACCATTCCAAACCAGCGTACCATTTCCTTTGATCAATAGTGTTACAGCAGCTGAGAAGCAGTAAATGCTGCATGCAGTGCAGAGTCTGAAACTGTGCAGTAAGCTCGATGTAACAACCAAGCTCTGAGTCACTGCAGCTCTCTGCAGCATCACACTGCACACACACACACACACACACACACACACACACACACACACACACACACACACACGGAGGAGAGTCGCCAAGCTGAACTGTCGTTTTGTGTTTCAGCTCATCCGGTTCTCCTGAAGCAACAAAAAGTTCGCAAGCGAGCGTACGTGGGAGAAAGCATCATCCTGTCCTGCCAGCCTCCAAAGAGCTCGACTCCTCCGTACATCCACTGGATGGACAGGAGTGAGTGTGTTTCACTGCTTATCGCTTTATTAGCTGCCGTCCTGACAGACAGACGGACAGATAGACGGACAGATGGACGCCGTCCCTCCAGCTGAGGCCCCCGTAGGAGCGATTTGCATCTCCACGCTGCATTGCAGATTATTTCCACTCAAACTAATGAATGCAGCGATGTCAGCTGAGGTTTTTTGGCTCTTTATGTTTTCGTCCTCTCTCGGCCTGTCGAATGAAATAAAGCCTTTCAAGCTGTCGGTTTAGTTTGAGTCAGATGTGAAAGTCTGCAGCGCTGCCCGCTCACCGCCTGACGTTGTCCGTCTCTGTGCCTCAGAAATGGTTCACATCACGCAGGACGACAGAGTGATGGTCGGCCTGGACGGGAACTTGTACTTCTCTAATCTCCTAAAGATAGACAGCAGGGACGACCTACATCTGCCATGCCCCAGTATGCAGCCGCCAGGACGATTCTCCCCGAGAGCGCTGTCAGCCTCACCGTCATGCCCAGTGAGAACACACACACACACACACACACACACACACACATAAACCAGGAAACACACACGTAAAGCTGAACGAAGCCCAGCGCGCGGTTTATTTAACTCGTCACATCAACAACGTTCAGTTTTTGTACTTTGTGATGCTGTTGAACACCTGACAGGTGTTTCTATTATTTTGTCCACTCCATCTGTATGATCTGAGCTAACAGAGTAACTCACTTCATCTGTTCTCTCTCTGTTTCCAGTCAACGATGTCAGTAATGGTAGAAAGCCGAGCTTCTTCCTGCCCGCTGGCAGCCACACGTCTGTGCTGGCCCTCAGGGAGCAAAGCATCACCCTCGAGTGTATCCCCAAAGGCCTGTAAGTGTGTGTGTGTGTGTGTGTGGTGTGTGTGTGTGTGTGTGTGTGTGTGTGTGTGTGTGTTCAGTCTCGTGTCCTCTGCCATCACGGCTGCTGAGCCCGGTTGCATTACCCACTCACCCGGCTCCGGTTCTGTCCACGACACCGGCTCCGCTCTGTCTGACTCTGCGTGACTTTAAACTGAGCTCGTCTCCCTCCCCCCGTTAGACTCAGACATGTTGTTCCATATGTTGAGTCGTTATGAGCGCGCTCTGTATCCTTTATGTCTCTGCTAATTTGTGTTCGCTTTAATTATCCTCCTTCTCCTGTGCGCTCCGTCTCCATGGCGACAAATGTAGAGTCATTATGATTTTGCCTTAACGATGAAAGAGGATATTACATCATGAACACGATCATCTGCCCTCATATCTCTCTCAATCCATCCGCTCTGCCTGATTTTCTCTCTCCTCTCTCGTGTCTGAAGTCCGACTCCAAAGGTGGAGTGGAAGAAGACGGACGGTAGCCTGGAGGACACGAGCGCCCGTCGGGAGAACCACGGCCGCTGGCTCCACTTTGACAGCATCACCCTGGAAGACGACGGAGAGTACGAGTGTAAGGCCTCCAACAGCCACGGGTCGACCTCTCACGCCTTCACCGTCACCGTGGAAGGTAAGATGCTGAAGAAGTCAAACATGGAGCAGCACACGTAGCAGCCGGCTCAGTGCCTGCAGTAAACCACACTTGCTGTTTGCTTGCAGCCGCTCCTTACTGGGTGAAGGAGTCTCCAAACCTGCTGTACGCTCTCGGGGAAACTGTGCGACTCGAATGTCACGCTGAAGGCATCCCGACGCCCGCCATCACCTGGAGCATCAACGGCCAGGCCATCACAGGTACGTGTGGACTGAGAGGTCCGACCTGCTTCTGTTGACTTCCAGCATATTCCTGCACTCGATGAGTTTAATTATTCAAACCGTGCGGCTTCATCTCTGTGACAAACAGACTTAAACTGTTTGTGTCTGAAGTGCTGAACTCCACTGAAAGAGATTTCAGGGAAGAGCAGCGGCCATTTCCCGTCTCCACTCAGGCCACTATGACTGAGAGGCTCTTAAGATTAAATAAATTAAACAGGATACTTTAGTTCAGATGAACTCGGCGGACAGAGAGAGGGAAGAAGGAAGGAAGGAAGGAAGGAAGGAAGCAAGGAAGGGAGGAAGCAAGGAAAGGAGGAACAAAGGAAAGAAAGGCAGTAACAGCTGTTGCTTCTTGGTCAAACATTTCTGTGTTTTCTGAGTTTCTGTTTGACAAACTCACGACATTGTTCAACTGTTTTTAACCTTTTCACCTCCCCGTCTTACTCCTCCTCCTCCTCCTCCTCCTCCTCCTCCTCCTGCTCCTCCTCCTGCTCCTCCTCCTCCTCCTCCTCCTCCTCCTGCTCCTCCTCCTGCTCCTCCTCCTCCTCCTCCTCCTCCTCCTGCTCCTCCTCCTCTCCTCCTCCTGCTCCTCCTCCTCCTCCTGCCTCCTCCTCCTTCCCTGCTCCTCCTCCTGCCTCCTCTTCCTCCTCCTCCTCCTCCTCCTCCTCCTCTCCTCCTCCTCCGCTCCTCCTCCTCCTCCTCCTCCTGCTCCTCCTCCTGCTCCTCCTTCCTCCTCCTGCCTCCTGCCCTCCTGCTCCTCCTCCTGCTCCTACCCTCCTGCTCCTCCTCCGCCCTCCTCCTGCCTCCTCCCTCGCTCCTCCTCCTCCTCCTCCTGCTCTCCTCCTCCTCCTCCGCTCCGCCCTCGCTGTGTATAGGTGGATGACGAGCCTCGTCTGAGCGTTTCAGGTGGTGGTTTGATACTCAGAGACGTTGAATATGCTGACACGGCGGTCTATCAGTGCGAGGCCACCAACAAACAACGGCTCCATCCTGCTGAACACCTGCCTCTATGTCGCAGGTACGACCACGCTGCAGCGCCTGTTTCATGTGTTGGATTTCCTAACACGTGATTGGCTGACTGATCATTGCTTGCTTGTGTCTGTCAGAAGCTCCCTCCTCAGATCCTGTCCTCTGATGGAGTGGTCTACAGAGTCATCGAGGGCGGAAGCGTCACGCTGCACTGTGAATCCTTCGGCTCTCCGCGACCGCACATCACATGGTGAGACAATGTTCAAACTCCAAGGTGTGCATGAGCACCTATCAACCTCTAAGGTGTAGCTCAACCATCCAGCACTGAAGCAACCGTGAGGGTCACCCACAGTTTCTGAAGCACACGCTCTAATGCTGCACTCACTTTAAGCCTTAATATAATGTGACAGGTGAGCTGTATATATAAACAGTATAATATATAAAGAGCAGTACAGCGGTGCAGGTAACGTGCAGGCTGACTCTTCAGGCTGTAACATCCAACACAGATCAGATTTTAAAGAGGGAGTTCAGTCTTTAAACCGAGCAGCGCCCCCCAGGTGGCTGCATTAACGAACCGCAGCACAGAGCATCAGCCAAGCCGTTCATGAAGAGATGATCAAACTGTGCGAGCAGCCTGAGGAGATAAAAATGAGCTGACACGTTTTGCACCTGCTGACATTTAAAATGAGTAATCCAGATGTTACTGAAGACGTTCATCGCTCAGGGTTCTTTTGTGTGTGTAAAGTTTGCTTTCTCCCCAGTGAGAGGCTGTTCACAAACATTATGCTCACACTCTCTCCTCTCAACGCTCCATCACTTATTGATTCTGTCCCGCTCTGTCATCCATTCACTGATGAGCCTGCAAACACACTTCCATTGATCGACTTCCTGCTGGTGTGGTTTTCATTTCTGGGTGTGTAGTAAACAAACGGTGAAGCGTCTGATTGATGTACTGTGATGTCCTGATGGTCGGTGTGTGTGTTCGTCCCTCTGTAGGGAGGGGAAGGACAGCCTTCCTCTGCTTTCGGACCCTCGGGTCTCCCTGCTGACCAACGGGTCGATCGAAATGTCCGACATCGGTCACGACGACAGCGGAGCGTACACCTGCATGGTCAAGAACTCCAACATCTCCATCACCCGCTCACCTGGAGGTCTACAGTGAGTCACACACACACACACAGCCTTTTATTTCACGAGCTCTCCAGATTTACGGGATTGTTGAATGTTTTTCCACCTTCAGATCGGACAGTCATACTGACGAGGCCGCAGCACGTCCGTGTGCTCAGAGGATCGAGCGCTCTGCTCGACTGTGGCTTCTACAAAGACCCTCAGCTGCACGACTACCAGATCGTCTGGAAGAAAGACGGATACAAGCTGCAGGAGTCGTCGACAGATTACAAGTAAACACACACTGATTCACATGAACACACACTGATTCACATGACCTGTGCTGCACCGAGTCAGTTAATGTGATGAAGGTAGAAGCTGAAGTTAATAACAGACTTTGATTGGAGTCCTGACACCGTGTGTGAACGTGTAATTGTGTGTGTAGGTACACTATCTTTGAAAATGGCACCTTGAAAGTGACCAACGTCCAATCAGATGACAGCGGGGCTTATTCCTGTGAGGTCATCACTTCCCTGGATCACGCAAAGGCCGCCGGATCCGTCACTGTAGTGGGTATGTCACTGTGTGTGTGTGCACTTACCAATCCATCCGAGTGCGGACTGTGGCGTCATTCACGTTCACCAACAGGAGACCTGAAAGCTAACGGGACATTTTTCATGTCCTCTGTTGGACGTGCTTTGAATCGAGTCTAAAATGTTCTGGTAATGTTTTTGTTTGTTTTTGCCAGGAAGAGTGTGTGAGTGTTTAAGTCCACGCACAACAGTGCCCCTGCTGGCGGAAGCACAGAATTACAACAACGTTGTATTGTTTTTTGAATGGCTTGTGAGTGCGTGTGTGTGTGTGTGTGTTTTAACACACTAACACTTCTTTCGGACCTTCAGCACCGCCGGACCCTCCTAAGGATCTGTCTTTGTCTGATGTTGAAGAAGTGACTCTCAGCTGGATCCCAGGACACTCACACAACAGTCCCATCACAGGTACAGACCACACAAGTGCACACACACACACACACACATAGTTGTGTAACAGTTTAGCATGTAACAGCTACGTTCTGTGAAGTAAAAATAGAAGCTGTGTGATGTCAGTTAAAGTGGAGAAACTACTCAAACTCACAACATGTGAGACAACATTCGATCTCTCCAGTTCCTCTGAGTTTCTACACAGTCCAACGTTTTACAGAAAGTACTCTCGTCACTGTGTCCGTCTCTCCTCAGAGTACATCGTGCAGTTCCGAGAGGAGCAGCACACGGAGATGGAGAAGTGGAAGTGGGAGGAGTTGAGGAAAGTTCCCGGGGATTTCAACCACCTGCAGATGAACCTCGACCCCTACTGCACCTACCGCTTCCGGGTCATTGCCCTCAATGAGATTGGCAGCAGTGAGCCCAGCAGGCCCTCAGACCACTACAGCACGCCGCCAGCCGGTGAGCGACACTCAATCAGTTTGATGCCATCTTGTGGCACTGGCCGATTAATAACATATGTTGTATAACAACAAAGTATGATAGGATTTACAGTCATAGTGTTTCTAGTGTTTGACCTGGCCTTTATTTGAAGCTCGCGGTGACCACGTTTCCCCGCCTTCTTCCTCCAGTTTCCCAGCAGTAACCCCACAGGTGTGCGCAGTGACTCCACAGACGCAGGGACTCTGATCATCACATGGATGTGAGTACTTGATTCTGCATGCATCTGTGTAAACGTGCTCCTACGTGTGTTCATGCATGCACACCAGATTTACTTAAATCAGTTTGATAACCCTGCGTGTCTTTGCAGGAGATGGACAAGCGCTCACATAACGGCCAGGGCTTCATGTACAAGGTGTCATGGCGGGAGGCTGATGGGAAGAACATACACTGGAACTACGCCGACGTACTGTCCCCGCCGTTTGTGGTGAACAACACAGGAACGTACACACCGTTTGAAATCAAAGTCCAGGCTGTCAACTCACTCGGAGGAGGACCGCACGCAAAGTCAGAGATCGGACACTCCGGAGAGGACAGTACGTCACCTGAACATGTGCATCATTCCCAGTGACAGAGAATAATCTTTTATAATTATCAATATTGAACAAGTTTTATAGGACATGGAATAAAATCAATCATGTCAACAACAGTAAACACATAATCATAATTTAGTGGTAGAAATAGCAGAGTAACTCTCAACCCTCCAATTTAAGATGAGAATCTAATGCACCAATATGCACAAACGTTTGTGTGCAAACTTTGCAGAAATTATGAGCAGCAGGTTTGTGCAAAATGGGTTTGACCATCTTAGATAATCAATGTGCATCTCACGGCGTCAAACACCACGAGTGTGTGACTCAAATTAAACTGTCACTGCCTGGATCGTTTGTCAGGTAACACACGTTCCTTCCCAGAAGTCCTCGTTAGTTTTAAACGATCACGGCCAATAATGGTGACGAATTCCTTCTGCAGCGTCCAGGAAAGATCCATAAAACAGGTCAAAATGTACATTTAGTCATTTAGTAGATGCTTTTATCCAGAGCGACTTACAGAGGAAGAAAGGAAGGAAGGAAGGAAGGAAGGAAGGAAGGAAGGAAGGAAGGAAAATTCCCTCCTCATAAACGAGTCTGGATATAAAAATGTATGAAATCATCGTCGCAGAGCGTCACATCAAGTCTCGCTCTGTGAAAATGTCACATCCATCATAGTGACGCTGTTTATGGCTGCAAACAGGCGATCTGCTGTGCAGCTCGTCACCAGAATCACTGTGGCTGCTTTTCTGAGGAGAAATGTCTTTATGGAAGAGTCAGTGGCCTTTTGAACTGCATGCCAGTTCAGTGTATCACTAGCCTGCTCTTATCTGACAAGCTGGTTCATTTATCGGAGTGAAAGTCCACAATATGAAGTCGTGCAGGAAGGATCTGATTTCTTTCTCTTTGTCAGAACCTGAGGAAGCTCCCACTGAAATTGACACGTTTGTGATGAACAGCACAGTCAGAGTCAAGTGGAAAGAAGCCCAGAACGTCCGCGGTCTGCTGCTGGGATACAAGGTACCATTTCCTCAAGGCGCTGACAGCACCACCTTGTGGCCACTTGTGAAGAGGCCAAACTGCTCTTCATTCCTCTGCTCAGTGAAGCTCTGCACATTTCCATCGTGTGCACATGTTCACTGTAATTGCACATTAAGTCAGATTTTGTCTGCCTCCATGTCAGATCTACATCAGGAGGTTGGGTCTCCAGAAGCCGCGGAGCCGCAGGTCTCTTGGAAGCCCGCACCGCGACGAGGGGAGGGCGGCTGGACTAGAGCAAGAGAAGGGGAGACACAAGGAGAGCTGGCACGTGGTGGTCCACGGCATGAAGACGTCAGAGGAGGTGACGGGGCTGAAGCTGTATTCTGAGTACGAGGTGTCTGTCACCGCCTTCAACAGCAAAGGGGAGAGCCCCCACTCCCCATGGCACCACTTCATCACCCCCGAGGGAGGTGAGTTCAAATCAGTGACTGAGGATACAAATACTCTGATTTATTTTTAAGAGACGCTAACTGATGTGTGTGTGTGTGTGTGTGTGTGTGTGTGTGCAGCTCCTGGTCCTCCTGCGTCACTGAGGTTCGAGAGCCCAACAGAGAAATCACTGATCCTGTACTGGACCCCTCCTGTTGAAACCAATGGCCTCCTGCTGGGATACATCGTGCAGTATCAAGAGGGTAAGTTTGCACGTCATGAGGGAATGTAAAATAAACCGGAGTGTTCACACACTGTTTGACTCTGTGTCACCGGCAGAGGCGGAGAACAGCCCGGTGCAGATGGAGCTCATCAGCGATGCCAGCGTGACTTACTTCACGTTGGACTCTCTGGATCCGAACAGCTACTACATCTTCAAAGTGATCGCACGCACCGCGGCTGGAGACGGACCTCCCATCAAGCAGAGGGGCGCCACGCTGCTGGAAGGAGGTGATGAGTTCACTACTTTGTCGTTGCTCTTCTTTCTTTACGTAAAAACAACTTCATGACTTTTCTTAACGCTTCATTTCTTCCAGTTCCTCCATCGAACATCACCATCGTCTCCAGTAACACGGCGTTCAACCTGAGCTGGGTGCCCGGAGAGCGAGACAGGAACCACGGCTTCCGCGTCCACTACCTCAGGAAGAGCGGTAAGAAAAGGGTGGAGGAGAGAGAGACGGGGTCGACGGAGGCAACGCAGCTTTTACTAACTGAGAAGAAGCCATGTTTAATTATTGAATGTGCTCGTTATGCTGCATGAGACGGAAACACCTGAGGCGGAGTCTGACAGAAGAGGAAGAGGAGGAGAGAGGAAATGTTCACGAGTGCAGGACGACAAACAAAACCTGTTTTTGTGTGTTTGCTGCAGGCGGCGATCAGTGGGAGGAGTCAGAGGAGTTAAACTCCACGCAGGGTTTCTATTCGCTGACAGGCCTCCAACCGGGAACAGAGTACCGCCTCAAGATCGTTCATGGAAACACGACGTACTGGGAAGACAGCGTGTCGACCATGGGGACAGGTGTCTGTCTGATTACATGAATAAATTCATTAATGAGCTCGTTACCTGCAGAGTCTTAATTGACAGACTGTTGACTCTCTGCGTCTCTCAGGGCCGTCAAAGGTGCACGAAGGGTTCGCCGCCCAGGGTTGGTTGATAGGACTCATCAGCGCCATCATGCTGCTGGTGCTGATACTGCTCATCCTCTGTCTCATCAAACGCAGCAAGGGTGGCAAATACGCAGGTAAGACACTCATACACAAGAAAACACACACACACACACACACACACACACACAGAGTTTGACGCTGAGGTGTTTTTCCTACAGTGAAGGACAAAGAAGACAAGGAGGTGGACTCTGAAGCTCGGCCAATGAAAGACGAGACGTTTGGAGAGTACAGGTGAGTCTGATGAACATTCACTCTGCACTGAACGCGAGGCTGCCAGGTTCTGACGCTGCGTTACACAGCTGAGAGTGAAGGTGAACACGCCTCCTCCTCCTCACTGTGTTGCCGTGGTAACTGTGCATCACTGAGCGGCTTCATTCAAAGATAAAATAGTCTTATTTACAGATGTTCATCAGCTTGCATGTTTTTGGCTGTTTGCTCTGACGTGCTCGGCTCTCCTTTTTAACCTGACTTCTCTGTCTTTAACGCTCTGCCTGCAGATCTCTGGAGAGGTGAGGAAGCTCAAGCTTTAACTCTTATGTTGTGATGGTGTGTCATTGAAGTCTAACACAAACACTTCCTCCAGGTTTAAATTCATAAAGTTCATTTTCACAGCACTTACTGCGTCAGCTGAATGTGTAACCAGTGGAAATGTTACTGTGGTCTTGTTATCAGACTAAATGTAGCATGTGAGCTGCTGTGCATGGCTGCAGGCTGACTCTCAGCTCAGGTGAGTTACTGAGTTTCTCTCTGTCGTCTCTCAGCGACGGAGACGAGAAGCGCTCAGACAGCCAGCCGTCTCTGTGCGGGGAGAGCAAGCTGGGCAGCGACGACTCTCTGGCTGAGTACGGAGACAGCGTGGACATCCAGTTCAACGAGGACGGCTCCTTCATCGGCCAGTACAGCGGCCGCGGGCCCGTTCCCCACGGCAACGAGAGCTCTGGTCCCGCATCCCCCGTCAACGCGGTCCCGCCTCCTCCCATCGCTCCGTCCATGTCGAGCATCCTGAACCGGCCCAGCTAGACACACACACACACACACACACACACACACACACACACACACACACATACACTACCTGCCTGCAACAACACACAAAGGGACAGACCACTCCTGACTCCACTGCCTGTAATATTATCATGCAAGAAGACACACACACACACACACACACACTCAATACATTCCACAGGTTTATGCAGTGATGCTGTTTACAGGATGTCTCGCCTTTTCTACTACAAGTTTACCAACACACACACACACACACACACACACACACACACACACACTCTTCAGAGGGCCGTGGAGGAGCAGCAGCTGCACCAGCTGTTTGTAACTTTAAATGCGTCAGTAAGTAAAAGCTGACGGAGGAGAGACGAGGCCGGCCGGTTAAAACACGAGCTCCATCAGGATGTGTGACAGATACATGGAGGGGCTGCAGCTGACTTCCTTGTTTACATTTTGGAAAGCTTCTGATTTGGACACTGCCACAGATGTTACTTAGTAAGTGATTTCCACATCAGCAGAGGCTTCAGGAGCTTAAAGCACTTACACGTGCCTGCTGCAGCCAGGTTGAAACTATTTAGCAGGCTAAGGAAGTGAAGTGAACGCAGTGACGGAGTTACAGACAGCTGGTGCAGCCCAGAGGAAGACGATGTGATGAAGAGCGAGACAGAGAAAAAGGGAAAAACTTCATCTGTACAAACATTTACGTCTCATTCTACTTCATTAACACATTTAGAGTCATTTTTATATAAACATCACCGTTTTCAGTTTTCTATTTTTTTTACTTTCTTGTGCGTCGTCGTCAAACGTCACCGCGCGCGTCGTGTTTGTGTGCATGCGTCCGGGAACGCTCCTGCTATTTACTGATGTGCGTGCGGCTGTTCAAACCTGACATGCATGCCCGTCCCCGAGGCATTTACAGAACTGTTCAGTTTGTATTAACCGTGTGTGTGTTGTTGTCCACGCTCTCCATCGCTGCCTGTAACCTGCAGTGATGGGGAGATCTGTTGCCTTAAGAGAGCCCGGTTCAGCCTCCTCTCCTCCCTCCGTCAGCCCATCCGTGTCTCCTCACACACACACACTCCATCGTCCTGTCTGCAGGCGTGATGCAGGATAACGCCGGCGGCCCTGAGAGTTCACGGCAGACGGAAACTTCTTCCACTAAACAGAACCGAGCTGACACGTTAGCATGAGTGACGCGTTAGCAGCAGGCTCATATATCTGCAATAATAACCACACCGTCCGCTCATCGACACCAAACAACGTCAACACACTGAGAGCTGCACGCGCACACGAAGCCGCTTCTTCATCCGCTTTCACACGTTCTGCTGAGCTTTCAGGGCCGCACACACACACACACACACACACACACACGTATACTGATGCATGCATAAAATGGGGACCTATGAGAACTGGTTCCTTGTAGCAAAACCACATAGGACCCTCTGAAGCAGAGAGAGGGAAGATGGAGGAAGAAGAGGACAGTGATAGAGAATCTGATGTAACGTTCTCTGAATGTAAATAGAACCTTGAGATTGTCGTTTTTTTTATTTCTATTGCTTCTTTTATAAGATGATCAAATTGTAATTTTTTTTTATGCTGTTTGATTTCGTGCTGCCGCGCTCCTTCGCTGACCTGCTGCAGCCTTTGTATCATATGACCCCCTCTCCACCTCCTCCACCTCCTCCACCCCTCACCATCGTCTCCTCTTAGGTTTCCCTCTTGTGTCCATTAGTAGCCCAGAGACATTTAGAGAAGACTAGCACCATAGCAAGAACATCCACCCGTCCCTCCATCGAGTTTCTTTATAGCGCTTAGAAGAGCAGCAGATAATATCGATTATTAAGTCATAAATGTTTATACACCTCGCGATGGCAGTGCTGTTTGAATGGACATGGGCGAGACGCGTTGATGTCTTCTGCAGCGAAACTGGAAATCAATCTTAATACTTAGAGGGTTTATTTTTGTGGCTTCACCGCGCCGGACAAACTCAAAGTCTGACAAGTCGTGTGAAGCAGGATTCCCGAGCGGGGAACTTCCAGTGTGTTTGGATCCAGAGCTGAAGTTTGTGTCTAATGTTTATGGAGCAGAGAGGAGCTGGAGACGCGAGCCTGCTGAGTCACTTCACACGCACTGAGCATCTTCATTTTCTGTTTTAATATTGTCAACAAAACCATCCGTGTGTTAACCCGTCACTGCTTCCTGTTGATGACATGAATAATTAAAAACACCTCACAAAGACGGAGTTTCATTTTTTTTAAGGTTCAGCTGCTTGCTGGAGTTTTTAACAAACAGCAGGAGAATGATGCTTTTGTTGGGGTCTACTTTCTGCGGTGGATTGATCCACATTTGGTGCTCTGCAGTGTGTTTGATGAATCAGTCCGACAGCTGTAACTGTTCAACACTGAGACATCTAAATAAAAAAAAACTCAACTTCTTCAGTGTTTCTGTGAGTTTTAGTAGAAACACCTGAATAATAGAAACAAATGGCTAAATCTAGGATAGGAATAATCTGACAAAGACAGAAAGATCAGCCTGATCAGACTGTGTTTGGGTTAATTAGCAAAGTTGATCATCAGGTTAGAGGAAACAGAAAGTCCTTTTATCGTCTAACATTTTAAGATTTTTACATCCTTTTGGAAAAAATGTTTTTTGGGGAGCAAAAAATAATCTGACTGAGTCTGGACTGAAGCTTTTTTATCCGGCTCAGCGCTGTTAGATTTGGAGGTTTTCAGTAAACTCACCATCCAACACGGATGTTTGCTGGACGTTGGCCTGTCCTCTGTCAGTCCAACACGTTGCCTTGTTGAACGTCTCGCTGGTCTCGGCCCAGCTCCTGTCTTCCTCTCTGCTCCTGATGCTGATTGTACAGCTGTCTGTCTGTCTGTCTGTCTGTCTGTCTGTCTGTCTCTGTTGCAGCCTTCTTTTATACATATAAACATGTTGGGAAAAAAACACAAAAACAAGTAAAAAAACAAAGACAAAAAAACTAATAAATAATAACAATACTGCAAATGATAACAGCAACAACAGTGCTATTCCCAGTTATGATGACGCGGTCAGTATTGTCATCTCAGTAACGATGATATGATCAGTAACACAATGAAATCAATCAGTATCAGGATCCAGCAGGGACGTGGTGACAGTGGACGCGGCTGTGTGTGTGTGTTGGGGTGACGAGGGATTCAACACACACAGGGCGGTGTGAGGGGTGGAGGGTGGGCGGGGTGGTGGGGGTGTACTGCAATATTGAGGTGTGCTGACGTTGTACCTGCTTGTTGCATTGTGCGCTGTACTGTAGCTGACAAACT